>BSBK01006980.1:0-348153 GCA_027943335.1 Chamaecyparis obtusa | reverse complement strand
TTTAATTTGCATTCTCCTTTTTAGAGAGGAGTTTCCTCCCACTATGTTTTTCTCCTTTCCTTTGTTTGTGAGAGATAATTTGCACATGGGTACCTCATCAAGTCTTGTTTTCAAGGCCCATCTTTTGCATATTTGCATAGTTTTTGGTCCTGCCCAAGTTTCACTTATGGAAGGTTTTGGTGTGAATAAGGTTTAATACCTAGTAAAGGTATTGTACTTGGTAAATTCCCAGATAGGACTTATTCACATATTAATCCTAGTAAAGTCTTGGATCTAGTAAATTCCCAGTAGGGACTTTTTTCACATGTTAAGTTAACTTAGGTGCTAAGTGTTATTCCTAGAGGTCTTAGTTTTCTATATAATATCTTATTCATATATCATCTATGGCTTTTATTTACTTCATTTCCTAGGTCATTTAGTATTTTCTTAGGGTAGTTTCTCATACTACATCACATATTGTCTATGTATACAGGTCATTTTACATTTGTATTTTATAACATAAAATAGATTAACTAAACACTTAAAATAACATTGGGTGTTTACTTGAATATCCTTACTTTTCTATAGCCATCCCAAAGAGTATGGTTTTGGAGGTGCATTGGGGGAGAGACCCAAGTGCAACATGGTGACATATATTTTTTTTATCATAGACCTACAATAAGGTGTGGCAAAAGAATTTTCATTTGGTGTCTAAGGGCCCATCACTACCACGAGGACATTCTACCTTTAGATTTCACTCCTTAGCTTGCATAAATGTTATCAATTTTTTCGTGGCTTAATCAGTTTAAGGTATCTATCTTGTAGCAAGGGGAGTAAATGCAGCTCCCACAAGGGTAGAGCCCAGTATGCTACAAGAACTCCAAAATGAGGCTTTTGAATGACACCAAGGCAATCGAGGATGCAGGAAAAATGCATCTGGAAGATAGGAGATTATATTAGTGAAGGTTTAGGTCATTGTCATGAGTTTCCCCAATGACGATGTACTTAGATGAAAAAGACAAATGTGATCGAGATTATTTACGTCGATTATCAACGTAGGTTATGTCGATGACATCAAGTGAGAAAAGGAAAAATTACTCGTTGATGGGAGCTTCGTCGAAGGATGCAATCGACATGACTAACATTGTCAGGATGAGTAATTCCAAGTTTCCCTAATGCTAGATGAGCTCATCAGCATAACATGCACTGATGGGGTTATCAAGTTGACTTACACTGATAAGCTTCATCGATGAAACGTGCACCATCGGTAAAGCTATTTTTCTGTCTTGCTGATAGCCAATGAGGTTATTAGTAAGACTTATGCTGATAGATTTTTATATAGAGGCAGTATGTCGATGAAGGTTTGGCAGATGTGGGGCATCAAAATAGTCAGGACTCTTGGTATACCATTTTTTGTGCTACCCCAATGCTCGATGGTTTCATTAGTAGGACTCCCATCGATGTTCTTCATTGGCATGACTTGCATGGGAAGCAAAGGATTTTGTTGGTCTTGTTGATAGTCGATGAGGCTAGCGATTAAGCTTTCACCGATGAGGTAGGAACAAACACATCAAGGAAGTTGTGTCGATGGGAATCATCAGTATAGCAATGTTCAGTGGTGAAACATTTTTTGTGCTATGTCAACCCCTGATAGGCCTATTAGTATGTATTTTTTTAATGGAAACATGAAGTGAAGGCTTCGAAGAGTGAGTAAGAATTGTTTGATGATGGCGCCAAGGAGGGAATTCTTTATTGATGAGACCTTTGTCGATGAAGGGTTGTTGTCGTGCCAATTTGATTTTTGAATAGGGCCATGGATTTCTTATGTTCTGATCAGAACTTCTCCAGCGGTAAAGTGAAAATGACTATGACGCTACCTGTAAGGACCATTTTTAGGTATACAATAGACACATAGGCTTCTTCGATTTCACTTCATCAAGCACGTATCCAAGGTGGTGACATTGTTCTAGCGGTGAGCATATAAGAAAAAATACAGTTGTGATGGACTGAGGAAGTTATTGCATTTCAGCGGCCTTTTGAGTTTTTCAAAGATAAGATTGCATTTATGAAAGAATATTTATGGCAATACTTTTAGGTGTCATTTTTGCCTCTTTACAACTATTTGAAGGCCCTAGGATTGGCTCGATTGACTGCATCTGACCTAGAGAAGTTATTTCTCATTTTATGGTGCAATTAGATTTTAAAAAGCATAAGTATGAGTTGAGGGCTCATTTGTAAGAAATTCTTGGTTATGTAGATCTGGGGAGCCTTAGTGACTTTATTTAGTCCTTTGCTCACTTCTAGCATTTTGGACTTCACTACAACATGATCTTGGTGCTCAGTTGAATTTCAGTTCAGCATATCACCCTGAGACCGATGGTCAGACAGAATGGGTTAATCAGGTGCTGGAGGACATGTTGAGGATGTATGTCATGGACAGACAGACTCACTGGGAGGATTATCTATATCTAGTGGAGTTTGCTTATAATAATGGATATCATAGTTCCATTGGCATGTCACCCTTTCATGCATTATATGGACATCCTTTTCGTACACCATTGAGCTAGGACAGACTAGAGGACCGTATTCTTATTGGTCTAGATATGCTTCGTGACATGGAGCAGTAGGTGATTCATATTCAAGAGCATGTGGCTACTGCACAGGACAGGCATAAGAAGTATGCAGATGCTCACCAGATTGATAGGCAATTTGTAGTTGGGGACAGAGTTTTCTTGAGAGTGCATCCGCGGAAGAGTTCGATCTGTTATGAAAAGGGTTCGAAGTTGGCGCCTCGATTTGTTGGTCCTTTTGAGATCCTAGAGAGGATAGGTCCAGTTGCATACCGTCTTGCTTTGCCACCTAGCTTATCATGCATTCATGATGTATTCCATGTTTCAATACTTAGATGATATATTCCTGATGTTACACATGTACTTGATTGGAATGCTTTATAGGTGGAGGACGGGAAGCTAGCATTGGAGCCCATACGTATCCTGCAGCATCGGGATTTGATCCTCAGGGGTCGAACCGTCGACCAGGTAAGGGTCCAATGGGATCCAAATGATGAGTCAGCAGCTACTTGGGAGGATGCAGCTAGATTCTGAGAATCTTATCCCTACTTGTTTGCAGGCTTCCAGGAGTAAGCCTGATACAAGGGGGGGTGGATGTAGTACCTCCTTATTTTTGCTTTCAGTTTTCTAGTGTCGTACTCTTTTAGGCCACTTTGCATGTGTGCATTTATGGATATTGTTTTAGTGATTGTGGATTTATCTGGATTATGTTTATGCTATGATGTTATGTGATTTCATATTTAGATGATTATGTTATTATGATGTGATGTTTCATATTTTAGTTGGGTTATGATATACTTACCCCATACTAGCATGTGTATGGTGTTCATATGTATGTATCTGTATTATGTGTCTTTATGGTAGAGGGCGGAGGCGTAGTTACTCGCTTTGTCAAGATCCACATGACTGATCGTACCCTATCATTGCTTGTTATATGTTGTATGTACATGCTTTGTTTGGTGATGACAGGTTTGCAGGTACAGGGCATCCTCTTCCCTGAATTGGCAGGAGTGAGTGTGCCCACATACATTCATCTCATGGTAAAGAGGGGAGATAGTATTCAGACCCAAAACCCAATCCTTAGCCTATTTATCCTAATTGATGGATAAAGTGTCATTTGACTACCTTGCCCGAGTTTGGTCAGTTTGACCTAATTCGTGGATCCCATCTTGTGAGATTGTATGATGCATGAATGTTGCTGAATTATTGCTTTGATTTGATTATTCTTGCTATGGTTATTTTAATTAATTATATAGTGGGAAAATAATGATTAAAGTTTTTCTTACGTTGTTGAATAATTATTAATTAATTTAAAAATCAAATATGAGAATATTTGAATTTAATTAATTAATTGTGCTAAATTTTGATTTAATATGTTTTTATTAAATTGTTGAAGAATTAGTGCATGTTTTAATTGTGTTATAAATTATTAAATAATTTAAATGTGAAATTTTATTTTGCATGTGCTTTATTTATTTATGTGAAATTGGATTTCATAAGATAACTTGTAAATAGAGTTCCATGTGAGATGTGCATGAATAATATATTTTATAATTAAATATCGGTATTTTCCCTCAACTCAAGAAGAGAAGTTTGAATAGGAGTTGTCTGGTGACTCATTAGGGTTTTGCATGATAGGTGGGTTTGATTTTCTATTTGGGAAAAAATTTGCATTCATTTTGGATAACCAGGTTTTGTTAAAATTTTCAATTTTGGAGAGGGAGCATTTTAGGAATATTTTGTGCTTTCTTGTGTTCTTGAGAATTTGGTGTGAGAATTTTTCTGGGTGAAATGTGTGTGCATCTGGTATTGGAATTATACATGTTGTGATTCAGAGTTGCAGGATTGAGCTCTACATATTCAAATTTGGGAGATTTAGCATTCTACAGGCAAATCCATTTCAGTTTCTTGCATTGGATTGAGGTAGGGGATTGATTTAATCTTTCTGTAAATTTTATTTATAAAATTTTCATTATATAGCTGTGCTTGATTTGATTTGAGAATGCAAATCTATTTTTCAATTATAATTCATTTTGGGTATTAGGAAACCCTTTGTTTGATGCTATTGATTTTTATATTGTGACTTGGCATAGAAATGTTATGCTGCTAAAATTTTTGAGAAAAATTCATCCTAGGGCATTTAGAAAATAAAAATTTAAAACTCTATAGTATGTTCTATAGTATGAATGATTTGATTAAATGGGTTGTTCTCAAAAATTCATTTAGAGTTGAAAAAATACATGCTGTGTAAAAATCTCATTCTCTGTTAAAATACACAGTAAAAAAAAATATATATATACCAGTAAACAAAAAATTAACTTTCCTTGTTTTTAATTGGTGAATTGTCTATCCAATAATGTGAAGCGAAAACACTGATTAGAAGAAAGAATAAATTATGTTGTTAAATTTGTAATCTGTCTGTATTCCCATTTCTGGAATAAAATTTTAGGTCTGTGTATATTTCCATTTTCAGAAATTGACTTTATCCTTAAAAAATAAAATACTTAAACTTTGGTATTTTATGCAGAGTTACCTTTTAAAATATATGTTTACATATAAATTAAAATATAATTAACTGCATCTTTGAAAAAGTTATTGGTGTTTTAAAAAAAATATATATTAAAAAAAAAGTTGAAAAGGGCAAGTCGCAAGTGGGGGCCACCAAATCACCCCCTGCGTACTTCACTGCACCGGCTGGCATGCTGGTCTCCACGGGAGACCGTGACAGACCTGGTGCTGTACACGGTTCTCGTGTACGGCAGCTGGCCTATGCACGGCCGACCGTGGCAGGCCACGCGGGCTTTGGGGTGCAGGCATGGCCCCCCCAACTATGACATTTTTTTATATAGTTTTTTTTATATATATATATTATTTTGTATTGTTAAGATTAATAATTTGAATATGTTAGTTTTAATAAATTATTACATTATATATATATATATATATATATATATATATATAATTGGTTAAGGGATTAAATTTCATTTATATATATATATATATATGGTTTGTAAATGAATTTATGGTGGCTATAATTTATTAGTAATTTAATTTTATTAATATGATCTATTCAAATATTAATAAAATTTTATTATTATGTTTTGCTTAAGTTTAATAATAGAATTTCATTTAATATTGTTAATTCTTGTTAATGGAATTTCTTATTTGTCATAAGCGCAATCTTGTTATAGGATTTTTTTGTCAAGAGTAATTGGGATATATAGTTTTCTCAATTTTGTTTTAATCATTCGATCATAGGAATGTCAAAAATAGAGAAATGAGACTCTAACCTTGCAACTTATTTATTGCCATTCATAGAATAAAGTTTTGATTATTTTCTATCAAAATTGGGCATCTTGGTTATAACGAATTAATTGACACTTCTTAGGTTATCTGAACTACTTATGGTAATATTCGACATGATTATTGTGAAAACTCTCCAATAGATATTTTTCTTGAATTCATTTTTAATGATTATGAAACATATTGAGTTATGGTTTTATTTTAGTTCAAAAAGGTGTGATTTTGTATTCTTCGTGTCTTCTTTGACATTATGGGATGTCGGGTTTTAGATGACCTAGGAGAATACAGAGGCTAGGGTATGTGTTAGGCAGTAGTGTTTTTCAGCTATGTATGGTGTGTGTGCACTCTGTCTGATTATCATTTCTGTTTGACCATTGGGCTCATGGTATATTGTTTTCTGTTTGTGGTATCTCTGTGACTATATCTAGTTCTTTTGTGTGAATTTGGATATGAGGTTACGAAGTTCTATACCTAATTTGATCTAGGAGAGATCTATGAGCCTAGGGTAGTTTACCTAGGTATGTGTTAGGAGGTGGCTTGCAATAAGCGTCGGGGCCCACAAGTGGCTGTTGTTGACCACTTATTGTAAGTTATTGTAAACAAGTGATAACCTAATTATATTAAGGGAAACAAATGAACCTAATAAGATAGTTTTCCTCTCCCATGCTTGAGTGCTAGTATAGACTGAGATGAGGATGAGATGATGCTTGCCGCCTATTGGGGTGCGTGTTCTGGCATAGTTAATGGCTTCGTCAGTATGAGAAGTCATTGATTCCATGTATGGTCACTTGAGTTCCAGAATCCAGAGTGATTACCAAGATGAGACTCAAGGGTTAGACGTACATGATGACACCTACCTACACTTAGTCTAGTTATCCTACAAGGTCGGTTGCCTCTGGATTAGTGAGTCATACCTTTCACTACTTTTGTTGACCTTGAGTTAGTAAGCTATCAAGAATCCTTTCCTAGTGGTGTTTTCTGTATGGACTCGATTATCCATTTGGGGTTTGATGTTATCTCCTCAGCACGGTGGGGTAGACCTTTGTGGTTCTACACGGACGGGTGGTAGTGATTCTTTACCATTTGAGATTCGACGTCCTAGTACCAATGCTTGATGGTGTCTTTTCAGTTGGATTCCTTATGTTACTTCTTCTATGATATTCTTATGTACTTATTCTTTATTGTAAATCTTGTATTAGAGTATCGCATGTGATACCTAATCTGGATAATTATAATTTAGTTGTTAGAATGATTAATGCATACCCTGTGACATGTGCAGTGGATGTATGTTTATTAGATTTAATGATTGTTCATGAAATGTAAACAATACGATGTAATGGTTGTATTTATTTTATGGAATCATTTGTTGATGTTATTTGTTATGTTATGTTAGTAAGTAATACTACGTCATGGGACCCATTAGAGTTGTAACCTGTGTTTATAATGTGTGTTATGTAAGATAATGGTTATTGCTTCATGTGATTATATATCTTGAATGTTAACTTTAGAAACAAAAATTGTTCGCCAAACTTAGTATCATGTTTTAGGTTAGTTCTTTTGGGTTCCCTGGTAGGGCGTTACAATATAAGAAAAAATACAATTGTGATGGACTGAGGAAGTTATTGCATTTCAGCGGCCTTTTGAGTTTTTCAAAGATAAGATTGCATTTATGAAAGGATATTTATGGCAATACTTTTAGGTGTCATTTCTACCTCTTTACAACTATTTGAAGGCCCTAGGATTGGCCTGATTGACTGCATCTGACCTAGAGAAGTTATTGCTCATTTTATGGTGCAATTAGATTTTAAAAAGCATAAGTATGAGTTGAGGGCTCATTTGTAAGAAATTCTTGGTTATGCAGATCTGGGGAGCCTTAGTGACTTTATTCAGTCCTTTTCTCACTTCTAGCATACTTCTTGTAACTCAATTTTTTCAAATGCAGTAATACATTGGAGGTCATTTTTATGCAACACTTAGCATTCCTATTCATTTTAGAGTTAGTGCAATGAGTATGATTGATAGGACTATTAGTGAAAATCTTTTTCCCTTCCAGTTTCTTGTCTCCTGCTTGTACCTTCTCTATGGTTTTGAAGTTGATGCAAGTTAAAATTTGTGTCAAAGAAATTTTCATAGTTTTGTGTGGTGAAAGTTTATCTTTCCTTCCCAAGCACATAATTTCCCATACCTTTCTGTGAAATATTTATGCACAAGCATGAAGTAGTGGGTTGTGTGAGTTCATGATTGCATTTAGGTGTATTTTTCAAGAAATCATTCTTCTGTGTGTTGCAAGTCTTAAATTTTTGGTGTGTCATCGCATTTACTTTTTCAAGCTTTAATTTATGTTTCTTTTTTTTAACCCTTTCCCTTTGAAGAAGAATCCATTTTTAGGTGACATTCTAGGACATTGACCTTCTCTAGAGGTTCTTTCCACTTGGGTAACCCATAGACTCAGAAAGATCACATGTTTCTTGAAGTGATTGAATTTTGAACTTAGTCAGGGTGCAACTTTTAGAGAACAATTTTACCATGCTCAATGGGAACGTTCTTTTTTTAACAAGTGAGAATAAATTACTTTTTTTTTGTTTTGATATGCAGCCAGTGAATTTCAAGCCTTTTAAAGGTCAATAATAGCATATTTGGCGACTTTGTTTTTGTGGAAGTAGCAAAACTGGTGCAATAATGAAAATATCTCAATACTAAGAGATTTGGTGTTTTCTCATTATTATCAACCTTTAGAGGATGTCTAAACAACACCATGGTGACTCCAATCTTATGTCAACTAGTTTCAATGATTCAGGTACTTTCTATTAAATGAGTTTGTTGACTAGGCTTGCCATGATCTATGATTTATCTCTGTAATGTCTTGTTATCAATAATATAATGGTTGTCCACCTCCATTCCATGAAAATACTGCATATATGTCTTCTTTCCATCCATATCACACAGAACAACCTATTGGTTATATTCCAAATAATGCTTTAACAATAGGTTACCAGTAAATTCCATATGCTTTCCACCCACCCACCCCTACTTAGCCTTCCTGGTAGCATGCCTATGCACATCAACAACCCCAAGATAGCTCTTTTGTTCCAAGTTATCATGATACTTTTTTGAAGCAACCCCAACATGTTGAGAACATGAACCTTAATGTTATTCAGCAGCAAGAGGAGTTGGCTCATCAAGAGCAACATCACAAGAAGCATTTGGTGGAGTAGTATAAGCGGCATGAGGCAACCCTTGAAAAAGAGTTGGAAGTGAAAAAGAAACATTAAGAAAGGGTCTTGGTGACACAAAAGTTGTAATGGCAGGAGAATTTTTGAAGAGAGTCAGTAGCTCATGAGGAGTTTCATGAAAAAGAGCTAAAGGAGCATAGGGAGAAAATACAACTCCTAGTTGTTACAGCTATGAAATATAAAGAGGCTAAACAAGTACAACATGATGAGACTCTTCACAAAGGACGGGAAGAGAATGTTGAACAAAAGGTTGCAATAGAGCTATTTGATGAGCTTCCCACTTATTTTGAGCAAAATGATGAAAAATTTCCTTTGGCTACAAAAGAAGAGGAACAAAATAAGGTCATGGTTTAGACTGATGAACTGCCACTCTTTGTTGAGCAAGATAAGTAATTTGTGGTTCTAACCACATTAGCACAAAGCTTGTTGTAGCTGAAGGGTTAGAGTATAGAAGCAAACAGGATCCTTGAGGAGGACTATGTTGATAGTATCATTGTAGAATTTTGTGTGAGGCTTGATGTTGATACATCAAGTGAAGTTTGGTTAAAGGAGGTTATCTTAATGTCTAATCATTTTCCTTCTTTCATTGAGGAAAACCTTATTTGGAGGGTACCTTCTTGAATAATGATGATGGAATACCTATTATTTCTAAGAGTCTTTTGCAAGATAATAGCTTTGATGAGCTATTAGTTGTCTTAAAGGAAGATTATGGTCCTTTGACTATGGAGGAGGAGTCAACATGGAAAGAAATTATGTAGGGCATCCATGATAAGTAGAAAGAAAATGAAGAAGCGAACAAGAGGAGCTCCAAATTCACACTCTTGAGGGGTCTTCCTATTAGATTTTTAGCCAGTATGGAGGCCATTGAAATACCAGAGTGCATGCTTACATCCAAGCATGAGAGTGCAATTGGAGAGATATCCAAGTTTGGAGTTGCAACTGTAAATTATCACTTCCATGTCATTTTTCCAATCTAGGAAAATAATAGGCATGACCAAAATCAGGGTGTAAGTGAGTTTTCTTGCATATTTCATGAAACATTGTAGTGGTTTACTGAATATATGCATATGCTTTATATCCTTTTTGTAATACATAATCATGTAATACATCAATTATTGTTAAGGAAGGGATGGTATTTTTACAAGCCAATCAATGGTTTTGTTTTACCAATTCTATGATGGTTAGAGTAGGTTAGTATAGGTTATTTTTGTTGTAATTTTAATTCCCTAAGTGTTTTCCAGCATAGGTAGAGTAGTTTTAGTGTACAGGTTTTTTTTCTTTCAGTAAGTGTCCTAGTCTTCTAATCTCTCTAAGTGAGTTACAATCATGTACAAGGATGATTTGAGTCTCTTTCTAAGTGTACCAAGTGACTCTATGCCCAATGGACTATTCAAGGCAACTAGTCTTCATATTTAGTAGGCAAACATACCGTAGATGTCACCAAAATGTTATCAATTTTTTATGTGGCTTTATCAGTTTCAGCTATCTATCTTGTAGCACAGGGAGTAAAGGAGGTTCCCATAAGGGTAGAGCCCAGTGTGCTACAAGAACCCCAAAATTAGGCTTCTAGATGATGCCAAGGCAATCAAGGATGCAGGAACAACACATCTAGAAGATAGGAGATTATAATAGTGAAGGTTTGGGTCATCGACATGAGTTTCCCCGATGATGACACTTAGGCAAAAAATACAAATGTGATTGGGATCACTTACGAAAATTAAGGACTGGAGCGCTATAGAAAGGGACCTTATCATTGTAGGTTATGTCGATGACATCAAGTGAGAAAAGGAAAAATAACTCATTAGTGGGTGATTCATCGATGGATACCATCGGCATGCCTAACATTGTCGAGATGAGTACTTCCAAGTTTCCTTGATGCCCAATGAGCTCATCGGCATAACATGTGGTGATGGGGTTATCGGCTTGACTTACATTGATGAGCTTCATCAGTGAAACATGCACCAACAACAAATCACATTTTTGTCTTGCCGATAGTCGATGAGGTTATCGGTAAGACTTATGCCAATATATTTTTATATAGAGGTGGTCTATTAGCAGAGGTTTGGTCGATGTGGGGCATTGAAATAGTTGGGCCTATTGGTATACCATTTTTTTCTCTACCCCAACACCCAATGGTTTCATTGGTAGGAATCTCACCGATGTTCTCCATCAGCATGACTTGCATGGGTGGCAAAGGATTTTTTGGGTCTTGTCGATATCCGATGAGGCTATCAATTAAGATTTCACCAAGGAGGTTGGAATAAATACATTGGGGGAAGTTGTATCGATAGGAATCATCGATATAGAAATGCTTAGTGATGGAACATTTTTTGTGATATGTCGACCCCCAATAGGCCTATCGCTATGTGTTTTGTCAATGGAAACATGAAGTGAAGGATTTGGAGACTGAGTAAGAATTTTTTTCTGATGGTGCCAAGGAGGGAATTCTTTATCAATGAGACCTTTCCTGATGAAGGGTCATTGTCGTGCTAGTTTGATTTTCAAATAGGGCCATGGATTTCGTATGTTCTAATCGAAACTTCTCCAATGGTAAAGTGAAGATGACTGTGACACTACCTGTAACAACCATTTTTGGGTATACAATAGACACAGAGGCTTCTTTGGTTTTACTTCATCAAGCACGCATCCAAGGCGGCAACACTGTTCTAGCGGTTGGTGTAGGAGAACCTAGGCTAGCCTCCATTCACTAATACATTTGGGGTGAAATTGCGACGGCAATTTGCGATGGCAGGAAAATGTCATGCGGTTTTGGCCTTTTTTTTTCAAATATAGCCCGACACCGTCGCAATTTGTGACGACAATACATTTGGCACTGTCGCAATTGCGACGTTGTCGGGATATAAGCGCAAAATTAAAAAGGAACATTGTCATGTGTGTTTTCAACAGCGCCGTAACCCTCCGCGAAATCACATCAGGATATAAGGGCAAAAAAAATAAGAACGTTGTCATTTGTGTTTTCAACAGCGCCGTAACCCTCCGTGAAATCACATCGGGATATAAGGGCAAAAAAAACAAGAACGTTGTCATTTGTGTTTTCAACAGCGCCGTAACCCTCCGTGAAATCATAGCTACAATTTCTGAGTACGTTGGGTTTATTTTTCTTTTGTCATTATTATGTAATCTGGTATTCAGCTGTTAGAGAGCTAAAATACCCAGAAATGAGGACATATCTATGTTGAATTTATTGTTAGCGGCTTTGGTTATTTAGAAGTTTAATTTTATTTGTTCATCTTTCAAGCACAAATGTTTTGTGGACCGTAACGTCTTCATTGTTTCGGGTATGCAGTGAAACAGCCCTAACTTGCAATTGCGATGTTGTCGGGATATAAGGGCAAAAAAAAAAAAGGAACGTTGTCATTTGTGTTTTCAACAGCACCGTAACCCTCCGCGAAATCACATCGGGATATAAGGGCAAAAAAAATAAGAACGTTGTCATTTGTGTTTTCAACAGCGCCGAGAGAGATTCCCTCCGTGAAATCACAGCTACAATTTCTGAGTACGTTGGGTTTATTTTTCTTTTGTCATTATTATGTAATCTGGTATTCAGCTATTAGAGAGCTAAAATACCCAGAAATGAGGACATATCTGTGTTGAATTTATTGTTAGCGGCTTTGGTTATTTAGAAGTTTAATTTTATTTGTTCATCTTTCAAGCACAAACATTTTGTGGACTGTAATGTCTTCATTTTTTCGGGTATGCAATGAAACAGCCCTAACTTGCGACTACCTTCACGGTACTTGTGTACATTATCATGTTGTCTTTATAGTGACTGTCCTCATTCAAGTGGCAATTACACAAGGGACAGTCACTGTGAGATGTCCTCATTTGTGACAAGGACAGTCACACTTAGGACATCTCATAGTGATATTCCCTTGTGTAATTTCCACTTGAATGTATTGCTATTGAACCACATTAATGCTTTTCTTCTTCAACAAATGAGGACAGTCACTGTAAAGACAACATGATAATGTACACAATTACCAAAAAATGATCTTGTTAATTGATGTAACACTTTGTCTTGCTCACTCCCTATCCTTCACTAGGGTCTCTTTAGGCCAATGTTTTGACTTGATAGGGTACTTAACTATCCCTACACTCTTTAGGTATCTCTACCCAAGATCCCACTCCTTCAACTAGTGCACACCAACAAGAAATACAACGAACTCTACTCAATACCAATCTAGCTACTAGGACACTCCTAATCTTGTCTTCACAAATTGAAACACATTCAACTATAACTTTACTCCATGGAGAGGCTGGCCACTAGGACCTCTATTGGTTTCAATAATACTCCTTCACCTATACTTTTCATCAGTACTTCAATCCGGTTCATCAAACCATGCCAATTGCACCCAAAAATAGGCTGCTAGCAATTAGGCCTTTGTCAAGCCTTTTTGTTTATATTAAGCCACCTAAAGGGCTTAGGATTCAGATGCCCTCTATTGAGAACTCCAAGATATCTAAGGTCTTCTCCTCCTAGATTTTTTGTACACCAACTGCTACAGCCATGCCTGAAAACAAGTATTTTGACACAACTTGGACAGTCTGACTAAGAGTTTGTTTTCTTAGCAGCCAAAGAAACTCACCCAATCTTCTAATTTGACTTGGGGCTTCTTTAGATGTGTGTCTACCTCTCCATGAGATTTTAGTTGAAGCAACCAATGCATTCAACTTGTTGTAATCTTCTTGTAATGATTTGTCATCCCTAACTGTGCTCAACTGACTCACCTAGGACATCATTGCAAACATAGAAAATGAGCTTCCCAGGGCCCCTCCTTCCAAACGTATAGTACATGGAGTCTCCTCACCCATTCCAAGAGCCCGTACAAAATTGACAATGGAATGATGAGCTAAGACTCCATTTGTTCAACCTGCCTGGTTCAAACCAACGATAGGGTACTTAACAAAAGAATTAACAAACTAGTTGGAATGCTTCAAAACTCAAAAAAAACACAACACAGACTAAAAAAACAACTTGTACTAACTTTTCCAATAGACACTGTGAGCTATCTAATCCATTAATCAACTGAAAACAAAGAAACAAAAAAACTCAAGAATTCACTAAAACCGTGTTACTCTACAAATCTTCTTAATTCCAAATGTTTTTCCCCCCAACCTTTTGCACAGATCGATGGAGGCCTCTTATAGTTGATCTGATGCCTAATTCAATGGTTTCATATAGTTACATAACCATCTTACTCGAAAATGCTCCCTTGCACAAATGTTGTCAATGTTGTGAATGACAACATTGACAACTTGTTACAACCTTTGGGATTTTGGTTCAAAACTTATTGTTCAAACACCATAAGACCCTAACCATGACTTAGTTAGGCTATTTAGACCTCACATAGGCCACTTCTACACTTCTTTGCCCAATTTGACCCCTAAATGCTTCATTCCCACTTTTGCCACAATATTGGTAACTTGGGTACAAATTGGCACTTGCCTTCACAAAGGTCACACATGAGGACATCTCACAGTGATCGATTGTCCCTTGTGTAATTGACACTTGAATGTATTGCTATTGAACCACATTAATGCTTTTCTTCTTCAACAAATGAGGACAGTCACTCTAAAGACAACATGATAATGTACACTCACTGTAAGGACAGTCACAAATGAGGACATCTCACAGTGACTGTCCCTTGTGTAATTGCCACTTGAATGTATTTCTATTGAACCACATTAATGCTTTTCTTCTTCAACAAATGAGGATAGTCACTCTAAAGACAACATGATAATGTACACTCACTATAAGGATAGTCACAAATGAGGACATCTCACAATGACTGTCCCTTGTGTAATTGCTGCTTGAATTACACAAGGGATAGTCATTGTGAGATGTCCTCATTTGTGACAAGGACAGTCACACATGAGGACATCTCATAGTGATTGTCCCTTGTGTAATTGCCACTTGAATGTATTTCTATTGAACCACATTAATGCTTTTCTTCTTCAACAAATGAGGATAGTCACTCTAAAGACAACATGATAATGTACACTCACTGTAAGGACAGTCACAAATGAGGACATCTCACAGTGACTGTCCCTTGTGTAATTTCCGCTTGAATTACATAAGGGACAGTCATTGTGAGATGTCCTCATTTGTGACAAGGATAGTCACACATGAGGACATCTCACAGTGATTGTCCCTTGTGTAATTGTCACTTGAATGTATTGCTATTGAACCACATTAATGCTTTTCTTCTTCAACAAATGAGGACAGTCACTCTAAAGACAACATGATAATGTACACTCACTATAAGGACAGTCACAAATGAGGACATCTCACAGTGACTGTCCCTTGTGTAATTACCACTTGAATTACACAAGGGACAGTCATTGTGAGATGTCCTCATTTGTGACAAGGACAGTCACACATGAGGACATCTCACAGTGATTGTCTGTAATGTCCCCTTTTTGGCTAACTTGGAAAACAGGAACAATTACTCCACTTCTCAAACTTACTCTATCAGATACTTACAATTAAACTAAGTAATGGAGGTTACTTAAGATATCAACCACTATTTCAGATTCAATCACAATATGTGTGCAAGATGATATTGATACCAATATGTTTAATAGCACTGTCGGATATAATGATATGAAATATGCTATGAATATGATGTTTCCTATCACTTATAGTGATAGTATAATGATGGTATGTCTGATATAAACAATATCAATATACAATCAATAAGTATTGCTTACAGCAATGTATTTGCTGTGTCTGATATGATGATGTAATTATGCAAATGTGTAATATCACTATGAGTGATATGTTGCTATTTCAGATTCTGAATTATATGCTTGCAACTTCAAATATTGATGTTGTTTCTGACTATCCTTTCTATCTGTGCAATCATGGTGTTGTCTCTAATCTGCAATGATAAACTTGAAACCAAACTGCCAAAGGCAGATGCTCTATTGAGTATATCCAAATATGGATAAGTAAATAAAGTTCTAATGATGCCTTGAGTGACTGACGAGAATGCATTCTTATATTTTCTTTAACAAATGAAGAGATGCTATGAATGAGACGTGTCTTGTTTCTTCCTCCATGTCCCTTTGTTAATCACACCTTTCCATAATCCGACAGTTCACATAATATTATTTCATTATTTTCTGATCATAGATAACTCCCAGATTGACTCAATATCAAATCTTTTTATGAAGGTAATCTTCCCTAATTGGTAGTGCAACCAGTAGTTAACATCCATTGTGTTTGTATTAGTTTGGTCTAACTATCATTAGTATTTAGTCAATCGATATTAACTCTTGCCTTATCCCATATTGTTATGATGATATCCAATCTTTCTACTCTGATATAAGTCGATATCATTTTCTAATAATTGTCCATTTATTGGTTGATTGCTGGTAATGGAGTTTGATCTTCAAATTGACTTCCATTCCTGTTAATACTTAAGGATACATTGTACTTATTATCCATGACTCCTACCTCATTCACCAATAGCTTGTGATATAATCACTGATGCTTTTGTGTTTCTACAAGATGTGGTTTATCTCAGACAATCGATAATCTTTCAATCCTTTAGTCGATATCCTCCTATGTGGTGTCTATTGATATAGATAGTAGAATTCAATCTAGTTTATGTTATTGTCATGATAACATAGGAAGTGATGGTGCATATTTGCTAGCGGGTCTTCATGTTTGATATTGCTTTATCGGATATGTCATTGTCTAAACTTGTGCAATTAATGATTATTTATAATATATGAATGGTTATCCTTCTTGCTTATCAATACATCTTCTGAAACACATAGCGACCTATCCCTTATTCATATCATGTTGATCTTGACTTCATAGTATTTGGTTCATTAATCATCCTCTCATGGTATCGATGTGTAATGACTAGTGATTGTTGTATCACTTCTTCATTCCTCATCGTGATAGATAATGCAGATGTTTAATGTAGATGTATATTGATTATAGATATTCGATATTGCTTTAAACGTTATTATTATTATTATTATTATTAATGTTATTGTTATTATTAAATATTATAATTAATGATGTTAGTAATATTAATAATATTATAATAAATATTATTATAGTGATAACATATTGTTTTATATTGAGAGGTTTATTAATATTATTTATATATTAAAATTATTATATCAATAATTGATTTAATATTATTACTTAATATATTATTATAATATAATATATATAATTTATTATTAATTATTTATTATTAATTTATATTATAATTATAATCATAATTATATTATTTATTAATATTTTAATATTATTTAATTAACATATTACTTATTATGCTAACTATATATTATTATTATCTTTTGATAATAATTATATATTATTGTTATATACCGTTAATAATAGATTATTATATATCATCTAATCATTTTATTATTATACTAAGTTCAATATGTCACGGCTCATGACATTGTCCCTTGTGTAATTGCCACTTGAATGTATTGCTATTGAACCACATTAATGCTTTTCTTCTTCAACAAATGAGGACAGTCACTCTAAAGACAACATGATAATGTACACTCATTGTAAGGACAGTCACAAATGAGGACATCTCACAGTGACTGTCCCTTGTGTAATTGCCACTTGAATTACACAAGGGACAGTCATTGTGAGATGTCCTCATTTGTGACAAGGACAGTCACACATGAGGACATCTCACGGTGATTGTCCCTTGTGTAATTGCCACTTGAATGTATTGCTATTGAACCACATTAATGCTTTTCTTCTTCAACAAATGAGGACAGTCACTCTAAAGACACCATGATAATGTACACTCACTGTAAGGACAGTCACAAATGAGGACATCTCATAGTGACTGTCCCTTGTGTAATTACCACTTGAATGTATTGCTATTCAGCCACATTAATGCTTTTCTTCTTCAACAAATGAGGATAGTCACTCTAAGGACAACATGATAATGTACACTCACTGTAAGTGTACATTATCATGTTGTATTACAAATGGACCTTATGTTGGTCGGGATATAAGTGCAAAAAAAAAAAGGAACGTTGTCATTTGTGTTTTCAACAGCGCCGAGAGAGATTCCCTCCGCGAAATCAAGCGGGTTATCATTTGTGTTTTGAACAAAGCGGGTTGTCATTTGTGTTTTGAACAGCACCGAGAGAGATTCCCTCCGCGAAATCAAGCGGGTTGTCATTTGTGTTTTCAACAGCGCCGAGAGAGATTCCCTCCGCAAAATCATAGCTACAATTTCTGAGTACGTTGGGTTTATTTTTCTTTTGTCATTATTATTTAATCTGGTATTTAGCTATTAGAGAGCTAAAATACCCAGAAATGAGGACATATCTGTGTTGAATTTATTGTTAGCGGCTTTGGTTATTTAGAATGCTTCCCCACAATACTTAATTACACAAGGGACAGTCACTGTGAGATGTCCTCATTTGTGACAAGGACAGTCACACATGAGGACATCTCACAGTGACTGTCCCTTGTGTAATTGCCACTTGAATGTATTGCTATTCAACCACATTTATGGGCCCGTTTGGACCACGACACACAGTAGCATCTATAGAGAAGAATATCCCAGGTGTAACAAGTTGTAAGAATATACCAACAGTTCTAAGAAGTTCCCTAGCACGTAGTAGCATCTACAGAGAAGAATATACAACATGAGGGCAGCCACTGTAAAGACAACATGATAATGTACACTCATTGTATGTGTACATTATCATGTTGTCTTTATAGTGACTGACCTCATTCAAGTGGCAATTACACAAGGGACAGTCACTATGAGATGTCCTCATTTGTGACAAGGACAGTCACACATGAGGATATCTCACAGTGACTGTCCCTTGTGTAAGCCACTTGAATGTATTGCTATTCAACCACATTTATGGGCCCGTTTGGACCACGGCACACAGTAGCATCTACAGAGAAGAATATCCCAAGTGTAACAAGTTGTAAGAATATACCAACAGTTCTAAGAAGTTCCCTAGCACATAGTAGCATCTTCTAATTGTCTATACCACTTCACAAGGTATTGTTTGCACACATTGTTTTTGGTTCTTTTGATGACCCTTGTTTTGAAATTGCTATTAGGCCTTGTAGCTTATATGTTTTGATTGCTGGAGAGCTTCTAAAGCTAAGCAAGAAGACCATTGCATGAGTTATAGCCGCGCGCTCAGGTTTGAAAATTGTATATTTTTTAGTCTAATGTATATTTTAACTAGACTTTTAGCTTATTTTTGCTGTATATTTTAATCTAAAGGGAATCATGGATGTGAACTTGAAAGAATTTTGTACTTAGTTCTTATGGAGAGAATAGTAGTAGTTTACGGTCTAATATCAAATAGAGTTTTCCAATTACAAAAAGTTAATGAATTCTAATAGCTTATATGTTTTGATTGCTGGAGAGCTTCTAGAGCTAAGCAAGAAGACCATTGCACGAGTTATAGCCGCGCGCTCAGGTTTGAAAATTGTATATATTTTAATCTAATGTATATTTTAATCCTTTTGCCATGTCATGTAATATGTCTTGCCTTGTAGCTTATATGTTTTGAAATTGTTGTTAGGCCTTGTAGCTTATATGTTTTGATTGCTAGAGAGCTTCTAGAGCTAAGCAAGAAGACCATTGCACTAGTCGTAGCCGTGCGCTCAGGCATGAAAATTGTATATTTTTTAATCTAATGTATATTTTAACTAGAATTTTAAAATATTAAAGGATTTAACTAGGTCTAAGAAGATTTGTGTACTTTTGACAATTTTGCTTAGTCACTGAAAGTTGTAGACCGAAGTTTTCATAGCCCAATTTTTGCTTCCTGCGAAGAATGATCATGTCAGATAATATAAGTGAAGAACAAAATAGGGAGACAATCGCTAGATTGTGGTCTAACTTGAAAAGAAAAGGTGATGGAAAATGTTATTGTCCCTGCAAAATTTGTAAGGGCTTAAACCGTAGAAGATTGCTAATCAAAACAGTTAAGAGACATTGTAGGGAGAATGGTCACATTGAAGGGGGGCATGACTATCATCCACTGGTAAGTTGTTCATTATATCATTTTAACAATTTATATACATATGAAATCACTTGATGATGAGTTGAAGATCATGGTTTATTTATGTTAATCAATTTTATATAGGTTGATCTCCCTAGGGAAGTACATGATATGGAGGAACATGGGGGTGCGAATATCCAAGGTGAAGATAATGATCCCATGGAAGATGACGATCATGTGCCAGAAAACACAATTGAAGATGATGGTATAAATACATTGATCCATGACACATTTAGTCCAAGCGGATCTGATCATGATGATGATGATAGCCTTGATGTACCTCTACTTGAGAAGGCATACGAGCCCCTATACAAAGACTCCCAAACAACTCTTCTCTCTGCTGTATTGTTGTTGTTGAACTTGAAGGTTATGAATGGTTTATCCAACATAACAATGTCACATATGTTAAGGTATGTCATATATGTCTTTATAGTTAACAAAGGGTGAATAATGTACCACTAATATTGTTTATATTAACAACTTATATTTTTTTTTGTAGATTGATAGGCGATTTTTTGTTACCACCATCAAATATTCTACCTCGCTCATATCGAGAATTATCTGCTATTATGAAAGATATTGGAATGGAGTATCAAGCAATACATGCTTGTCCCAATGATCATATTATATATTATAAAGAACATGAATTTGCAACACAATGCCCTGTATGTCATACGAGTAGATATCGAATAGATTGAATAACAAAAAAGGTGCCTCACAAGGTTCTTCGTTACATCCCCATTATTCCACGGATGCGACAATTATTCAGGTGTACTAGCTTGGCACAATTTATGGATTACCATGCACGCAATAGAAGTCGAGATGACATTATTCGAATCCCTGCGGATGGTTCGGCATTTATGCACATAGAGGAAAAGTGGCAACACTTCAAAGAAGAACCTCGTAATCTCAGGCTTTCATTGGCAGTGGATGGTGTCAATCCATTTGGAGAGATGAGATCTGTTTGCTCGGTGTGGCCTATTTTTGTTATCAACAATAACATTCTTCCGTGGATGTCAATAAAGAGGGAGCACATTATGTTGGCAATGATTGTTCCAGGTATTTTATCATTTGATAGTTATTAATTTACATGTACTTACAAATCTTACAGTAAAATGGTCACAATAATTATGTAATGTTACTGTTCATTCAAGTAGGTAAATATCAAGTTAAAGATATGAATGTATATATTGAGCCTCTTATTGACGAGTTGGTGGAGTTATGGAACGGTGTCACTATGTATGACGTGTCTAGACCAATAGGACAAAGACAATTTCAATTCCATGCAATACTTGTATGGACAATACATGATGCCCCAGGGCTAACACATTTTTGTGGTATGTTATAGTGAATTCAATTTGCACATGATAATTCTAATTATAAAAATCAACATATTTAATAATCCAATTATATCATTATCTTGTAGGTCTTCAAACAAAGGGAAAATTTGCATGTCCAGTTTGTGGTCCAAAGATGAAATCTCGTCATTCAAAAAGTTTAGGAAAGCATGTGTTTGATGAGTACAGACACTTCCTCCACAGGAATCATAAGTATCGAAGTATGGAAAAACATCTTTTCAATGGGAAAGAAGAGACTACATCAAAGCCACGAAGAATGACACCTCGCCTATGGAAGTTGGAATATAATAGAATTAATCATCGAGGTAATGTCGTTCCACTTAATAGTTTATGTTTGTAATTTATATATTTCTATTGTGATTTTTGTTTACTAATTATATAATTGATGATCGTGAAGGTCGTCAAGGCACTACTGACAACCTTCCAAAGGGACTAAAAAGCTATCCCAGACAATTTAGTAGGTTGCCCTACTACGAGGACCTACAAATTGTGCATTTGTTTGATCTTATGCATGTTGGAAAGAATATAACAGAGACATTGTGGAAAATACTGGATGGAAGGCGTGACAAAGAAAAAATTGTCAAAATTTGTAATGACATTCATGAATCCAATCATGCACTGAAGAATTTCATTCACTCAAATAGCAATAGAGATCAGATTAATATAAGTGCCCTTCCTTGGTTATTAACAGAGCAGCAAAGTGATGCCATAAAAGAAGTCATACGAAAAATTTGATTTCCCACAGGATTTGCTGGGAACATAAGCAATCTCATATCAAAGAAAAGTGAATTTGGGCCAGGGCTCAAAATGCATGATTGGCATACTTTCATCAAGGTAAGTTATGTTCTTCTGTATTTACAATATATTCATAAACTACGTGTACTATTCATTATGTTATGTTAGAAAATAATGAAATGATTGGTTTATAATTACTGCAGTACGTGCTACCTCTATCTCTCCCAGAGCACTTCAACAATAACATCAAACAAGTGATATGTGATCTTGGAAAATACATGAGGTAAGCAGTAATATCTGTTCAATTTGTTGTATATATTTATTATATTCGCGATTTGTTTTTCTTGCTATGTAATCTATTGTATATTATTCTGTAAAGTCTCGTATTTATATATTTTTTGTGACTTGAATCTCTTAATGTAGGTGGTTGTCATCTAAAGAAATCCATAAAGAAGATATAAACTATTGGAAGAGAAGAATTCCTCATTTATTGTGTGAAATGCAAAAGTGTCTACCTCCAACTTTTTTCAATGCACAAGAACACTACCTCATACACCAAGTTGAGGAGATTGAATTGTGTGGACCTGCACACACTAGGTCAATGTGGATGGTTGAGAGGCACTTGAAATCTTTGAAAGCTTTGGTTCGACAAAGAGCACATCCTGAGGGTTCTATGGTAGAGGGATACATGGTATACCAAACTATGGTGTACATTACTAAATATCTTCCTAAGTTTGCTTCAAATATCCATGTAGATCGCATTTGGGATCTCGACCCTTTTAAAAAATTCAAAGGGGAGTACTTGATGGGGAAAGGTAGATTGAGGAAAGTGACAGGTAATAAATTATAAGATGTTATTGTAATAAATTATTTCTTAATCTTCAAAATAAATCGGTTGTAAGTCGTCTATTTTTTTTTTGTACAGTTGCTCGAGAGTGGGATGCACTACATTTGTATATTGCAAACAATCTTGATTGGATGACGGTATGGATTGAACGATGTCAACATTCTGGTCACACATTAACATGGGAAGGTGTATCTTCATTGGTTAAAGAAGCTCATCGTAATGGAGATTCTAATGTTACGCAAAGGGAAATAGATTTAGCATATGGTTTAAGAGATTTCCAGGTACGTACAAAATTATTAATCACCCGTATGTTTATCAACTCACGATATAATAATTTTGACATGTTTCAAATATTATTGCAGGTTAAACACCACAAGGGTATGTTCTGTAATGGTCAAAAATTTTGCGTCAAAGTGTTGGATGACACGAAGAAAACTTGTGATTCTGGAATAACTGCAGTCTTTCAAGTGACTAATATTTCATCTAGAAATGACTTAGATCCTCAAGACTCTAAAAATCAATACTATGGCATTTTGGATGATATACTTGAGTGCGACTTTAGTTCCTTCAAATTAGTACTTTTCGTTGTCAAATGGTACAGGCTACGACTTAATCCAAATGATCCTAATAGAACTGTTATTGAACATGATAATGGATTTACAATGGTTAATACAAGGTCATTTGAGCCAGTTGGGGATGAGCCCTATGTTCTTCCAAGCCAATGTGAGCAGGTATTTTACTCAGAGGTTTCACATAAACCGGGTTGGTCATTTGTTGTTAGACATGAACCGAGAGGAAGGCCGATAAAGTATAATGCGATGGAAGAAGAAGATACCGAAGAAGTAGAAGATGATGTAGATGATGATCACGATCGATAATTATTGGATGATGTTCCTAAGACAAATTTTCATGAAGAAGAAGAAGAAGATGATGACGATGATGCTGCTACTGATGATGATGATGAAGATGATGTTGATGTTGATGATGATGATGTTGATGATGACGACAACGACGACGACGACGACAATGATGATGACGACGATGACGAGGATGATGATGATGATGATGATGATGATGATGATGATGATGATGAGGATGATGATGATGAAATTTAAAGGTATGCCATCAATCCTTAATGTATTTAATATTCATTTCTTGATAGAAATATATTTGTCTTAAATGGTTACATAGTTTATTCATTATCTATTTAAAAGCTATAAGTGTTATAATGTGTAAGTTTTAATGTTTTTAATTTTTATGTGATGCTTATGGTGGATGTGATTATGATTATGATGTGATTATGCTCACGATAATTGAATTACATTTGCAGGAAATTGAACCCCTTTCAAGAGCATCCCACACAGTCTCATGGATTGACAGGTATAAGTCAATACACCTTATAGAAAGTCTATTTAATACACTTATCAATAGTTAGATTGATGTCTTCTAAGATCTCTCCCATTTGCAGGTACCAGCAAATAGGTATTTGTCAGAAGTGTCTTCCTCGAGTGAGGGAAATATAGGAATAGAAGAGGAAAGTGAGACATGCAGTTTATCTAGAATAGGAAGATTAACTAGAGGTCAAAGGACTAGAAGGAAATTCAATAAACACATGAAATTTTTCCTTGCTCAAGGGGGGTCATGTTCTTATGATGATGAGATGAAAGGCGACATCGAGGTGCCCTTGAGGTACCAACATCTACAGAAACATTGGGTACCCAAGGAACTTCCTCCAATAAACACTGATTTTTGTGTTAATGAGAGGATATATCGCATAGCACCATCATCATTACATGGTTTGGGCCTATTTTCTATGGATGGCATAAAGGTGTCTTACAACAAAGTTTCTGAATTGATGGAGTATGTTGGACCATGTTACGATTACAAAAGTTGGATGCATATTGTTCAATATAAAAAAAAGTATGCGTAGGTATGCACTCTCGGCAAATTATATACAACAGCAAGACAATAATCAAAGTAAAAGTGTGGCTATATACATTGATGGAAGGCCAAAATCAACAGGGAATATTGCGGGTTTTATAAATAGTACACGACCTGGGTCAACTATAAAGCAACCCAATTGCATATTTGAGGCACGCGAGGGAAATCGTGTATTCATCTGTGCGATAAAATCAATACGTGCAGGGGAAGAGCTGCTTATTGATTACAATTTGAACCGCATACATACAAACGAGGCTACTATCATGGGGGTGGTACATACTATTAAACCAACTTCTAATCAATGACTCCAACATACCATTTAGTTATTAAATTTTTGGCTAACATTTTTATACTTGATCTTTGACACAGGGGCACAATATGGAGCAACCGCCTGAAGGTGATGGTGACGATATTCCTAGCTCATCTACACATGAGCAGGTAAAACTCATTGTAATTGTGCAAACTAGATAGAAGCAAAATGTTATTTTTTTTAATGTTATTTTCTTCATTGTTTTGGAGTAATTTTGATAATACTAATACTATTGTTGTCACAGAGGGCCGGTGGTCAGAGAGAGGGAAAGCAACCTGCAGTCCCTCAGGAGTCCCCCCTTGTGGACCCTTTTTTTATTGATTTAGCAGAGACCGATGACCCGATCAGTTCCATTAAAAAGCTACTAAAGAAAATTGGGAAAGAACTTCTACGTTTGGTATCCATACATCCTCAGACTCAGGAAATAAAAGATAGGGCAGCTGAGTTGTTGCGCACTTCTGAAAACTTTAAAGTAAGTATTAATGAAATTTTTAATTATTACAAGAGTTCAATAATGGTTTTTATGTTATGCTCTTTTATGACATTAATTAAAATATGGATGCATTGTCTTTACAGAGTTATTTGCGTAATTTTGAACCCCATTCCCATGATGAGGCCGGTATTGCAAGTGGTTTAGGTAGATCACATGTTCCATTCCCCACTTGTGTTTTCCACTGAATATATATAGGAATGATCATAATCATTGACAATACATGCTCGAACAATCTTTTTTTTTAATGCTCTAACAATCTTGTCCATGCTAGTCCACGCGTTCTATATTTATGCATGCTCTAACAATTTTATTCTTCAGCTCCTTTCCATGATGATATGACAACGCCACCTCCATCCAGGACAGCCAAAAATGTCTTGCCGACTGCCATGTCAACAACACATAGCCTAAATGCACCAACTGTTGCACCATCTACTGGTACACAAATCCCTCTTTTTCTCTCTTTTGTTATGTGTTTAAGTGTTATGTGTTTATGATGTAGATCCCTTGATTGTGTTTGTGCCATGGGTGCTCTGCACCAATTTATTTCCCTTGAAGTATTATTTCTTGGAGGCATTTGATAATGGTTTTCATTTTTTGCAATAGGAGATGCAACAAGTCCCGATGCAACATCATTTCCTGGATGTTCCCATGTTCCTAGTACGGGAACGGTGAAAGATTGCGTATTGATCATCAGCGACGATGAAGGCATTCCCTTAAAAGTATCCAAACTTCCAGGTACTTTAAAGTTATTATTATTCTATAGTGATATAATAGTAATTTAGTTTTTGATCACTCTTCATCGACTAATGATCCCATGATTATTTTGTAGGGAATGATATTTTTTGGTGAAAACTTGGTGACGAGTGTTTGCGGATATTCGGGCCCACCATATGTACATGGTGGAACATCATATCCTAACTAAAACCCCAAACCACTATTTTGATTTCATATCATTGCTAGAATAGTTTTCCTTTTCATCAATTTCTTGAACTATATTAAAGGTAGCTTCTCTTCATTTATGAGTCTAACATGTTTTTTTTTACTTAAAAGGTGGAATAACCAAGATAAAAAGTTGAAGGATGATCTTGTACATAGTATGACCCAGCTTTTTGGACCTCATGCATTCGAGAGAAACAAGCTCCTTGAAAGAGCTGGTTTATGTTTGAAGTATATTAGGGACCAGTACAGGAAATATTTAGAGGTTAACCCAAGGCACGAGCATCTGACCTGTGTTCTTGAGACTGAGTGGCAGGGTTTGATTTTGGATGGAAAGTATAAAGCCGACATGAAAAAAGGAATTACGCCAGTAGAGAGTAGAGCAAGGTATGTGATACTTTTGAGAATGTAATTATGTACTAATTAACCTCTAAATTTTTCCTGTACTGGTCTCTAACATATTTCAAACTTTTCATAGATTGCCTAACACATCAAAGGCAACAAAGGCAAGATTAGAAAAGCACGGGACACACAAGCTCGGCTCTGGTGGTTTTTCCAAACTTCAAGCACGAGTTGTAAGTATTAGTAAATGAAAACTTGTATCAATTTTTTTATATATTGCAAGGAAATTTTTTTTGATCAAAAAATGCAAGTAAAATTCACCATACCAAGAAAAAATGTAGGGTTCAGAGTTCAATAGATGCCTCACAGAAGAGGACAAGAGAATTGGCTTCCAACAAGGCTATAGAGCCGTGGCTGAACGGCTACGAGCTGAAATCAGTGTGCAAGGTTCAAATAATGATGCATCTGAGCCACAGGTAAATAAGCTAAATGAAATTTATTTCAAATTGAATACTTTACCAATTAGTCTATTTGATGTTAAGTTCTAATATAAAGTGAGTATATCTGTTTTAAGAAAGCAATGATAACAATGTGTAGGATATTGGAATGCAGCCTGACAATCCTTCTACACAATCTATGCATAATGAAGGTTCGCATGATGTGCATCCTAGTGGTGGAGGTATACATTTGCTATTAAAATTTTTATATGTAATTACAATTGGTGTTTGGATTAATGTAACATTTTGTATAGCAACTGTAGAGGATCGAGGGGTCGGTGCTCATGAGCATGTTGAGGTTGAGTCTAGACAAAATGATGTGGCCAGATCAAGTAATTAAAGAGTGCCACAGTTATGTTCTTTAAAATAATTAAATACTTGTAACAATTATAATTAAATATTTTAAATTTAACTCTTTTATTTGTTATTGTAGAGGACCCCCCTTTGCAGCAGCATAGGAATTTGAGATCATCAAGAACAGAGAACAAAACAACTGATGAGGGGGGTATTGATGATAACACTGATGCTCCTCTTAGAGCTTACATAGAAAAAAAAATTAGAAAGAGAAAAAAGAAATGATTGTCATCTAAATACCTTAATTGATAATGACTAAATTTTATGTCTCAATGAATTTAATTATGTGCTAATGAATGTTCATGAATTATGTGTTTATTTTCATATTGATGAATGTTGCGTGTTAACGAATCTAATGTGTTAATGAATGTTATCATGTGATATTGATTGAATGTTACATTTTATTAATAATTGAAAGAATGAATGAATGTTAGATGTTAACGGGGAATGTAAAGTGATGTTAGGGGGAGGGGGGTGGGGCCAAATGAGCTTCCACCTTCACGTGGTTGGCCCTGTTTAGTAGAGAATATTAAACTATATTCTCGAAACAAAGTGAAGCTCAATAAGATACTAAATGAGTCAAAATGGTTATCAAGGTCCTCTATCCATAAGATACTTGTAGTCAAAATGGTTATCTAGGTCCTCTATCCATTCCATAAGTTCTTCACCATTCAAACTTCCTCCATAACAAGGAATGTGCTCTAGGTTAGTCATGAAGCCTAGCATGGACTCTCTGTCAGATAGAGCCACTATTTCAGAGCCTTTTCTGTGCATTTCCTTCAAGCACTGTACAGTGTACGGATGTGAAAGGGAGAGCAGACCAGTGTGGAAGTTAGAGTATTTATATCTTATGCTTTGAGAGTTTATTTGGTAGATTCAAGACACCTTATATCAAAGTTATTCCTTTTTCTTATCTGTTGTTCTGTCAAACCCTCATTTTTTGGGTTATTGCATTCAAATGGCCTTAACTTGCAAATAAACCATAGGATATACTCTGTTCTTTGTAAAATGCAAGTTAAGGGGGTTTATTTTCATATTTTAAAAGCTTTGGAACAGGATACTAAGCCAGAGAATTTCAAGAGCAAGCCCTAGGTCAAGAATCTCAATGTTCTTGACTAGGAGTTGATGGATTATGCAAGATCAGAGGGTAGCGGCAAGTAAAGGACCTCAAACCTTGTTGAATCTAGATCTTTAGAGCATGGTGGACATCTTCAAACTCTGATCTTGGTTTCATGCACCCATTTTCAATGCCTTGTTTTGGAACCCACACCCAAAGGCATGCATTAGGTCTGCGGACTCAATAAGGACATTGATATGCTGGAGTGGAGTCAGGGTCTGGGAGTTGGAGGATTGTTAGAACATCAAAAAGGGTACTCAAAAAACATATAAGTTCATAAGGTCCTTTGTCAAATTGAAGAGTTATTGCTACAGAACAGGTTTTGGAGACCTACTAGAGTCACTAGATCTATTAGGACCCGTTTGGACCACGACACACAGTAGCATCTACAGAGAAGAAGTTTGGTATGCAATGGTCTTGAAACCTCCTGAGAAATTCTTGGTATGCATTTGTGTGGTGCAAAAGCTTCGTTGAAAGAGAAAAAGAAGAAAAGAATAGAAATGATTTTTTTTATTTTTATGTCATATACTGTAACCAGCTACTTATAACTTGCAAAAATTATTATAACCATTTGAAATTGAAACTTAGTTTAATGTGAAACTGAGAACTGCTTTATTAGAGCTTTCTGTGATTTAGATTCAGACATCAAGAACATTGTTTGCCTAATATTGTGATTAATGTTTATTTATTAATATCTCATACTGACAAACAATTGATAATTGTAGGGAAAACGTCATTGGGGGTCTTTGAGGATCCACCAGAAGCCAAGGAGAAAATGTATTCAAATGCTAAAGATGGTGTAACAGTCCTTACAGCTATTGAACCTTGCTGTGTAGATCATCTCCGATTCTCCAAGTTCAACAGTACTGTGGTATTCCTTTGGATACTTCTAATGGTAAATTTCAGACATCAAGTTCTTTTCGTATGAAACTACTACATTTGTAATCTGTAGTTTTAAACTTTTAGTTTATAAATGTTCATCAGCTTTAGTTCGTATGCTGCCATTTCAAGTATGATTAATGAAGTTACCTTTATCACAGGATGAAAGTGAGCAGTCAGCATACTGGTACGGAGCTGGCAGCATTGATATGGTGACTAGGGCATCGTTTAATGGTGGTATTATGTTTTCCCGTATTTAGGGCATCGGCCTTTTGAAGCATTGCCTTCATCTTTCTTAAGTCTGAGTTTTAAGTTTGTTTATCTCTCTCGGCACTGTTGAAAATACAAATGACAACGTTCTTGTTTGTTTTGCCCTTATATCCCGATGTGATTTCGCGGAGGGTTATGGCGCTGTTGAAAACACAAATGAAAACACAAATCCCTTGTGTAATTGCCACTTTAAGGAGGACAGTCACTGTAAAGACAACATGATAATGTACACTTACAGTGAGTGTACATTATCATGTTGTCTTTAGAGTGACTATCCTCATTTGTTGAAGAAGAAAAGCATTAATGTGGCTGAATAGCAATACATTCAAGTGGCAATCACACAAGGGACAGTCACTGTGAGATGTCCTCATTTGTGACTATCCTTACAGTGAGTGTACATTATCATGTTGTCTTTAGAGTGACTGTCCTCATTTGTTGAAGAAGAAAAGCATTAATGTGGTTCAATAGCAATACATTCAAGTGGCAATTACACAAGGGACAATCGATCACTGTGAGATGTCCTCATGTGTGACTATCCTTGTCACAAATGAGGACATCTCACAATGATTTTCCCTTCTGTAATTGCCACTTGAATGAGGACAGTCACTGTAAAGACAACATGATAATGTACACATACAATGAGTGTACATTATCATGTTGTCTTTATAGTGGCTGCCCTCATGTTGTATATTCTTCTCTGTAGATGCTACTATGTGCTAGGGAACTTCTTAGAACTGTTGGTATATTCTTACAACTTGTTACACCTGGGATATTCTTCTCTGTAGATGCTATTGTGTTCCGTGGTCCAAACAGGCCCATAAATGTGGTTGAATAGCAATACATTCAAGTGGCAATTACACAAGGGACAGTCACTGTGAGATGTCCTCATGTGTGACTGTCCTTGTCACAAATGAGGACATCTCACAGTGACTGTCCCTTGTGTAATTGCCACTTGAAGGAAAAAAGTATTAATGTGGTTCAATAGCAATGTATTCAAGCGGCAATTACACAAGGGATAATCACTCTGAGATTTCCTCATTTGTGACTATCCTTACAGTGAGTGTACATTATCATGTTGTCTTTACAGTGACTGTCCTCATTTGTTGAAGGAAAAAAGCATTAATGTGGTTCAATAGTGATGCAGAGTAGTCAGGGCTTTTAGAATATACAAATATACATCCTTAAGTCTCATTCCACCAAGGAAGAAGGAATTCCAATGGTTGAAACGTGAGTTAAGGTCTTTACATCAGTCAAACCCTGAAAATGAGGGTTTGTAAACAATGCACAGAAAATTTGAAATAACTTAGATATAAAACAAAGAGAATCAATCAAACCAACTTCCAAAGCATTAGATGTCACTATTACAACTTCCAGGCAAATTTTATCATCCAACCACCGTCCGTACAGCCGTACAGAGTTCATTTTTCACCAGAAATGCACTAAAACAGGGTTATTTTTATTTTTTATGAAAGCAAAATGATTACAATACTGGTTCTCTATCTGTCTTCGACCATTTGAAGCCTAAAATAGGCTCTCCAAATGTTGGTTCAACCATCTAGGTGGTTAGAACAGTTTATCCAACAAATGTCAACTTTGCTAAGCAACTTTTAAAGTTGCATTACAACTTTGCAAACAACTTTGCCGAGAAGGTTAAAAATGTGTTGTGAAACTTTAGGAACCTTATTAAAGTTATTTTGGACCTTCAAACTTCTTAACAACATCTAAAAGACACCTAATAAACACTTACTATGCTCATTTCATCCAAGGACTCAAAAGATGCCCAAGGTTTATAAGTCACCAAGGGGTCTTGTGTCCAACAAGTGGATGTTTATAAGGAGATAAAATCAATCCTTAATATTTATTACAAACCAAGAAAACATCTAAAACTCCTATTCTAATTTATTGTCATTCAAAAAGACTCTGGTTTGTCATTCAAAAAGACTCTAATTTGTCAATCAAAAGGACCTTTCACCAGTCAATCCTTCAAAGCTCCAAGGTGAAAATCTTATGTTCCAATTGATAGGATTTGACTCCTTGGCTTCATGGAAACTTCCTTCAATCATGGTGTCTTTGGCTTGCATTAGGGATGCCCCTGCATCAAATAGCAATGCATTCAAGTAGCAATTACACAAGGGACAGTACATGCCCATTAAAGTTGGTGTTTTGTTATCCAGCATGACAATGGAGACAACATACTCTGTGTCAATTTTACTGATCAAATTTCCCTCCGCCAGGCAAAGCAACAATCTGGGTATGATAAGGTGAAATTTTGTAGTCCTTTTGGGTATGATAACAGTTCCAGTTTCCAATAAGATGGTTCATTTTTATAATCTAGCTTCAATTTCTCTTGTGAAAATCTTTTTTTCATTTTATGGGTGGTAAAATATAATTATTATGCTAGAGGTGTGTACTTATGGATGATAATGAAACAAAATGATAAGATTTAAGACTCTTGTTTTTTTTTTAAATAGCAATTTAAGTTTCCTTCTATTATAAATTACTGTTTTTCTATTTTTTAATGTATCTTTCCAGATCTTTTATATCAATTTTATTTATGAAATATAAATATATTAATATTGTTTTAGTGTTTTTAGGATTAGTTTATATCAATTCTATGTATCATCATTCGTCATTCAATTGTCAGTATTATTAATTTAGACTGTGCAATTGTAGAACTACTCGAATATGGGTTGGATGGATACTCAAGCAGGGGAACCCTCCTCAAATATCTCAAGCAGTGAACTTGGAAAAATGTGTCCTGAAGGAACCCTTTCCATCAGAGAGATAAAAGTACAAACAAGTAAAAGAAGCAGGCTCTGCAAATATGTTTTTGAGAAGAAAAATGATAGATTATTCGAGTATGGTTCATGAGGTATATCTAAAAAGACATTTTTTTTCTTATTATAATAAAAGAGGAAGTTGTGAAGGTCAAAGTTGAGTGAAACAAAAATTATTTTCATCAAATTTTGTTAGGCTTGCTTTTGGGAATAGTTTCTTACAATATTGCTATTAAGATTTTTATTGTGTAGTTTTTAGATTAGGTTTATAAAATTATATTTCATGAGTAGTGATTCATATTAATCAATTAATGATACTTTTGGAAGGTATTTTCAATGTGTCCAATTTTGATATTTTTACAAGAATTAGATTGTGTAATTTTTTTAATTAAAGTCATTGACTCATATTTCATAAATAATAGTTCTCATGAATCCATCTCTTATAAGATTGAATAGTCTATTTAGGAAGTATTTCTGATAGTATGTCAAATTATGATATTACTATTACCATTAGATTGCATGGCTTTGAAGTCAACCTCGTTGACCCATATTCTTCTCTGTAGATGCTACTATATGCTAGGGAACTTCTTAAAACTGTTGGTATATTCTTACAACTTGTTACACCTGGGATATTCTTCTCTGTAGATGCTACTATGTGCCACGGTCCAAACAGGCCCATAAATGTGGTTGAATAGCAATACATTCAAGTGGAAATTACACAAGGGACAGTCACTGTGAGATGTCCTCATGTGTGACTATCCTTGTCACAAATGAGGACATCTCATAGTGACTGTCCCTTGTGTAATTTCCACTTGAATGAGGACAGTCACTGTAAAGACAACATGATAATGTACACATACAATGAGTGTACATTATCATGTTGTCTTTACAGTGGCTGCCCTCATGTTGTATATTCTTCTCTGTAGATGCTACTATGTGCTAGGGAACTTCTTAGAACTGTTGGTATATTCTTACAACTTGTTACACCTGGGATATTCTTCTCTGTAGATGCTACTGTGTGCTGTGGTCCAAACGGGCCCATAAATGTGGTTGAATAGCAATACATTCAAGTGGCAATTACACAAGGGACAGTCACTGTGAGATGTCCTCATGTGTGACTGTCCTTGTCACAAATGAGGACATCTCACAGTGACTGTCCCTTGTGTAATTGCCACTTGAATGAGGACAGTCACTGTAAAGACAACATGATAATGTACACAAGTACCGTGAAGGTAGTTGCAAGTTACGGCTGTTTCATTGCATACCTGAAACAATGAAGATGTTACGGTCCACAAAATGTTTGTGCTTGAAAGATGAACAAATAAAATTAAACTTCTAAATAACCAAAGCCACTAACAATAAATTCAACACAGATATGTCCTCATTTCTGGGTATTTTAGCTTTGTAACAGCTGAATACCAGATTACATAATAATGACAAAAGAAAAATAAACCCAACGTACTCAGAAATTGTAGCTGTGATTTCGCGAAGGGAATCTCTCTCGGCACTGTTGAAAATACAAATGACAACGTTTCTCTACATTATCATGTTGCCTTTACAGTGACTGTCCCTTGTGTAATTGCCACTTGAAGGAGGACAGTCACTGTAAAGACAACATGATAATGTACACTTACAGCCCGTGTACATTATCATGTTGTCTTTAGAGTGACTATCCTCATTTGTTGAAGAAGAAAAGCATTAATGTGGCTGAATAGCAATACATTCAAGTGGCAATTACACAAGGGACAGTCACTATGAGATGTCCTCATTTGTGACTATCCTTATAGTGAGTGTACATTATCATGTTGTCTTTATAGTGACTGTCCTCATTTGTTGAAGGAAAAAAGCATTAATGTGGTTCATTAGCAATGTATTCCCAGCATCTGTACCTGCATCTCTCTTATATACTACAAGTTGCTTGCCATCAGAAATTGTAGTTCCCTCACGTGACATTGATGGTGAAGTGTTCTTTTCAAAACCATCATCTGTGGTTACCAATGCTCTTGTTTTAGGCAATAAGTTTGTTGCATTCCATGAGCCATTGGTCAAGTTTCTTCTACGAGCTTCTGATGCCTCAAAATCTAAGCAGCGCCTACATATGCCTCGTTGTGGTTGATTATCATTCTGTACATGAATTATAATGAGTAATCAGTTTTGGGCCTTGGAATCTTGTATGTAACATGCATAGGCATTTCATGGCTAAATGAATCTATTTTAAAAGCATCAACTTTTCTTACATGATGCTGGATACATAAGTAGAACAAGCGTATATCAAATTGGAAGCAATCAGAACTCCACAATGACATATTATTTAGAGTACTCTTCAGTTTAAGTAATAATGCATATATTGACACTGTAAAGACAACATGATAATGTACACTCACTGTAAAGACAACATGATAATGTACACTCACTGTAAGGACAGTCACAAATGAGGACATCTCACAGTGACTGTCCCTAGTGTAATTGCCACTTGAATGTATTGCTATTCAGCCACATTAATGCTTTTCTTCTTCAACAAATGAGGATAGTCACTGTAAAGACAACATGATAATGTACACTCACTATGAGTGTACATTATCATGTTGTCTTTAGAGTGACTATCCTCATTTGTTGAAGAATAAAAGCATTAATGTGGCTGAATAGCAATACATTCAAGTGGCAATTACACAAGGGACAGTCACTGTGAGATGTCCTCATTTGTGACTATCCTTACAGTGAGTGTACATTATCATGTTGTCTTTACAGTGGCTGTCCTCATTTGTTGAAATAAAAAAGCATTAATGTGGTTCATTAGCAATGTATTAAATAAAAAAAAAAATTTTAATCCACCCACGGGCGTCGCAATTGCGACGGCAACCCGTCGTAATGCGATGCAGGCGCCCGTCGCAATTGCTTGGGAGGCCCGTCGCGATTGCGACGGCCCTCCGAAGCCATGCGACGGGGGGGCGACGCCCATGCCGCTAACAAATCTTAGTCACATTGCGACGGGATATGTGTCGCAATTGCGACGGCTACCCATAGACGTCACAATTTGTGACTAAAAAATAGCGACGTCTATGGGTGTTGCTATTGCGACACATAGCTGTCGCAATTGCGACACATAGCCGTCGCAAAATGCCCCCAAATGTATTAGTGATTGGTTAGTAAATTTTGGCTTGTACTTGACTCTAGCCAAGTCAAGAGCTTAGTTTAATTTGTTTTAGGACCTTAGAAGGTCTCTTTCTATGTTGGCTAGGTGAGTTAGTCATTAGGACTGAGGTCACAACAATAGCCTTTGTTAGTTGTTTATTTAATTTCTTAAGTTAGAAGCTTAGCTTAGGTGAGAGTCTTTAATGTGTTCTAAACACATAATTGTTAATGTAAATATGCCATAAGGTCATAAATGGCCTTGGATCCTTGAAACATACGAGGTTATGAGTCCTAGAATATAGGATTGAGTCACATGACAAAGTTGCCAAGTGTTGAGAAGAAATTGTCTTCAATTTTGCAATTATTGCAAAAGAGTGCATGTCATTCGGGTATCTTTGGATTCCCTAAGTTATAGGATGGTTATGTTGTGGCCAATAGGCCCTAAAATGAATTAAATTTCATCTAACGATACCTAAGACTCAAACATCAAGTTTCATTATGCATTGTAATAGTTTAGAGAAAGTTAATAGAGCTCTGCAAGCATTTTACAGTGAATTTTCTATTGTTTTGTGTTGACAGTCATACTTAATGGACTGAACGACTAAATCTAATGCTGGATTAGTGTTCTATAGGTTTTTTATGAACTTTTTCATTTGAATATCAGGTCATTTTGAGTTCATCTAAGTACTAGTTTTGGGCATTTTAGTTCAGGGAGTCTATTTTCAGCTTGTTTTGAGTAGTTTAAAGAGTCATGGCTCCTCCATGAAATCTAACCATGGATAATCATTCATGATAGATGGAAATGGTAGAGGATTCATTGTTGTACATATTTTTAGGAGTTAGGAATCTTGAAAGCATGAATAACTATTTTATATCCTAGGCCCTAGGCGAGTTTGTGCAGCCCGGTTAGAGGTCTAGAGGTTAAAAGAGTGAAGAAACATTGCATGGTTGTACAGATCCGTACTGCTCCAGGAATTTTTCATGAATCTAAACATCATATCTAACCATTTTGTGAAGATAGAAGCCATACCAATCATTTAGGATTTGGTTTGAACAAGTTTGCTATCAAAACCACAGTTTAGTCCTAGAAATTAGGCCTATTAGGCCTCTTGTCCTTGTTTGTAGGAATCCCCTATATGGTCACTTTCAGACCCAGAACCTTTACGAAAGTTTTAAAACTTCCAAAAGGGTATCTGAAACAAGTTCTAGTTTTCTAAAAAGGGGAAAAACGGACTGGTGAAGGCTACTAGAATAGGCCTATTTTTAAGGTCAATTCATGATGATTCATGGAATCCAATTAGAAGATGATTGAAGACCCTTCCAAGATGGATCAAATGGGAAATAAAAATATTTTTTTCATGATGGAGAAGACCCCTGCAATGTTGGAGCATGTTTATGGAGATTTGGCACTTAGAGCCTTCTAAGTGAGTGTGGGGAAGTGAATCAAAACTAAGGTGTTGACCATTCAAGGTTAAGTTTTCAGAGATTGAATCATATAGAAGAGTTTGAATAGGTCTTAGTTAATGATCTAAGCCTATTGGAAGATCCTATAGAGGAATAGGATACTAGGAGGCCAGTGAAGTCTCTTGGAGTGTGTGAAAGCTAGCCTTGAAGTTTATCATACATCATATTGGTATCAGAGCTTGGTTGATCAAGCTTGTGGTTAATGTTGCAATCTTTTGAATCAGTAGGAGAGAATACACTAGATAAAGCCATGGTGACTAATGCTGAAATAGAAAAGAAGGTTGAGGAACAAGAGGAGGATAACAAATTGCTAAGGCAAAGACTAGCTCAAATGAAGCAGCTCTTGGGGGAAGTCCAAGACAAAGTAGATAAGGTCAAGGACAAGGTTGACCAAAAGGAAGAAGCTGAAGCAAGGGAGAAGGAATTAGAGTTGGAAGAAGAAGCACCAACACCTGACCCTATTCTTCCTGAAGAGCCATTCTTAAAGGCATTAAAAGCATTGAGTGGTAAAGCTTTGGAAGGTGTCCCACTATTTAGTGGAGAAGTGGATCCAAATTCAGTTGTGGATTGGATTGATAGTGTAGAGAACCATTTTGAATGTGATGGTATCTCTGAAGCACAAAAATTTATGGTGGCCAAGTCTAGACTAAGAGGTTTAGCTCTTCCTTGGTGGAAGTTTGTGCAAATCGAGAGAGAGAAGGATGGAAAAGGTCCTATTGTGACATGGAAGGGTATGGTATCCAAAGTCAAGAAAACCTACCTTCCTGATGACTATGAAGTACAAATGCATAGAAGGAGACACAATCTTAGGAAAAAATATTTGGATGTCCAAGCCTACACTAAGGAGTTTTAAAAATTGTGTTTGAGGTCCAAGGTAGTTGAAGAAGAGAGCATCAAGCTTGCAAGATACTTGAATGGCCTCAAATGGTCTATTCAAGAGGAGATGAGTCTAGTGAACTTCAAATCCATTAGGCAATGCTATCAAATGGCCTTGAAGATAGAGGAGAAAAGTAAGAGAAAACAAGAAACCTCCAAAGGCAAAGGCAAAGTCAAAGATACCAAAGGTCAAAGAGGTGGCTATGGTGGAAGAAGTTCTGATTCAAGAGCTCAAGGTGAGGTAAAATTCAGTGAGCAGCAAGAAGGAAGCTCAAGTAGAGGTGGTAGAGGAAGAAATTCTAACTCTAACTTTAGAGGAAGAAGTGGTGGTTCTTCACAAGGAGGAAGAGGCAATTATTTTTCCAATATGAAGTGCTACCATTGCAATCAAATGGGGCACCCTACCTATAGATGCCTGGAGAAAGGTGGTTCATCACAAGGAGGTGATAAGAGGACTAATTCAATTCAAGATGAGTCCAATGTAGCAAACAAGTATGCTGAGGTACCATTAAATTCAGAGGAAGGAGAGAACCTTATGATGAGGAGGACTCTAATCAAGGAACTGGTGAAGGAGGAGCCAAGCCAAAGGAGATCTTTGTTTAGGATCAAATGCAAGATAATGGGGAAAGTATGTAGGGTCATCACTGATTCAGGCTCTACTGATAATATAGTGTTAGAGGAAGTAGTTAGCAAGCTCAAGTTGACAAGAATTTCACACACCAATCCTTACAAGGTCACTTGGCTTAACAAAGGCCAACATGTGTTAGTGAATGAGCAAGCATGGGTGGAGTTCTCTATTGGAAGGTACAAAGACAAAGTGTTGTGTGATGTGTTGCCTATGGATGCATGCCATTTGCTCCTAGGTGGACCATGGCAATTTGACCGCCGAGCCATACATGATGGAGGGAAGAATTCCTATTCTTTCAAGAAAGATAATGTAACCTTCAAAATTCAGTCATTGTTGGAGGATGTAGAAGTGAAGACAATAGGTCCAAATGTTCTTATGGTAAGTGAAAAAGAGTTCCTACAAACCATGGAAGAGAGTGAAGGCATAGGCTATGCATTGGTGTTGAAACCAAGAGAGGGAGATGAAGGCAAGGCAGCCAAGAAGACTGAATTACCAAGGGATATTCAAGGTATGTTGCAAACTTACCAAGGCATTGTAAGTGATGGTCAACCATCAACCTTACCGCCTCAAAGATCCATAAGCCATAGGATAGACCTTATCCTAGGAGCTACCCTACCTAACAAATTTTCTTACAAGATGACCCCTCAACAAAATGAGGAAATAGCAAGACAAATACAAGAGCTATTAGACCAAGGCCTAATTAGGAAGAGTATTAGTCCATGCATTGTACCCACCGTACTTGCACCTAAGAAAGGAGGAACTTGGAGGCTATGTACTTACTCAAGGGCTATCAATAGGATAACCATAATGTATAGGTTCCCTAACCCTAGGATTGAAGACTTAATGGACTATTTAGGTGAAGCAAAGTACTATAGCAAGATAGACTTGAAGAGTGGCTATCACCAAATAAGAATCTATGAAGGAGATGAATGGAAGACAGCCTTCAAGACCAATGAAGGGTTGTATGAATGGGTTGTCATGCCATTTGGATTGTCAAATGCCCCCTCCACATTCATGAGGCTCATGAATGAAGTACTCAAGTACTACATAGGCAAGTTTGTACTTTTATATCTAGATGATATACTGATTTTTAGCAAGACAAAGAGTGAGCATTTGGAACATCTTGATATTGTCTTCAAGAAGCTGCATGAGGAGAAGTTGATGATCAACTTGGAGAAGTGTGAGTTTATCAAATCAGAATTAGTGTACCTTGGGTTTGTCTTATCACATGGCAATCTGAAAATGGATAAGAGCAAAGTGGAGGCTATCATGAATTGGCCTACTCCAAGGTCAACAACTGAAGTAAGGAGTTTTCATGGTCTTGCACAATACTATAGAAAGTTCATAAGACAATTTAGTGCAATTTGTGCTCCTATGTTAGACACTATCAAAGGAGGAATGAAAACCAAGTTTGTTTAGAATGAAGATGCTAACAAGAGATATGAGTTGTTGAAGGAGAGGATAGCTACCCAGCCTGTTTTGGTGTTGCCAAGCTTTGAGAAGCTATTCACCATTGAATGTGATGCTAGCAATATAGCAATTGGGGTTGTTCTAAGCCAAGAGGGCAGACCGGTGGCTTTCCATTCTGAAAGTTAAGTGAGGCAAAGAGGAAGTACTCCTCATATGACTTAGAGATGTATGCATTGGTCCAAGCTCTAAGAAAGTGGAGGCATTACTTGCTTCCAAAAGAATTCATTATGTATTTAGACAATCAAGCACTTAGTTTCCTGAATTCACAAGAGAAGTTGAGTCACAAGCACATGAAGTGGGTTGAGAACCTACAAGCTTACACCTTCAATATAAAGCACAATAAGGGTGTACTAAACAAGGTGGTTGATGCATTGTCAAGAAGAGCCCTCACACTACAAGAAATTTAGTTGAAAAGTATGGGGATAGATCATTTCAAGGATCTATATGCAGATGATGAGGACTTTGCTGACATCTACAAGGTATGTGCTGAATACAAGAATCATTTTCATAGTAAATATGTTGATTATACTTTGCAAATTGATTTCTTATTCAAGGGGAATCAATTGTGTGTTCCTAGAGGCTCTATTAGAGAGAATTTGATTCAAGAAAAGCATAATGGTGCTTTGAGTGGTCACTTTGGGATCACTAAGACTCAAGACCTTGTTTCAAGGTTTTACTTTTGGCCTAGAATGAATCTTGATGTTATGAGGTATGTGGAGAGTTGTGTAGTATGTCAAAAGGCCAAGGGCACTTCTACAAATGCTGGTCTTTATCAACCACTACCTATTCCTACTAGGCCATGGGAATGCTTAAGCATGGATTTTGTAGTTGGGTTACCCAAGACAAGACAAGGGATGTACAGTGTGTATGTGGTTGTGGCACAAATGATGCAATTCAAATAGCATCTCTATTCTTCAAAGAAATTCTGAGAATCCATGGGTTACCTATCAGCATTGTGTTAGATAGGGAAACTAATTTTATGAGTCATTTTTGGAAGACTCTTTGGCAAAGATTGGGCACTAACTTATCTTTTAGATTAGCCTACCATCCCCAACTGATGGTCAAACTAAAGTTGTTAATAAAAGCCTTGGGAATCTTCTAAGATGCTTGACTAAAGAGTACGGACAGCAATGGGATTAGTTGATTGGGCAAGCTGAATATGCCTACAATGACACCTTGAATAGATCCACAAGGAAGAGTCCATTTGAGATAGTTTATGGACTACATCCAAGGGGTGTCTATAAGTTGAGAGATCTGAAAGAAGGAGTTAAAGCAAGTGGATATGTAGATGATTTTTCATTTGCTATGAAAGAGGTTCATGAAACAGTGAGGAAGACATTAGTGGACAACACCAACAAACACAAAGAAAAGGTAGATGAAGGTAGAAGGATAGTTGAGTTCAATGTTGGTGATCTTGTCATGGTGCATCTAAACAAATCTAGGTTGCAAAAAGGAGTCTCTCACAAGCTGCAAATGAGGAGGATAGGACCCTGTCCTATATTGGCAAGGTATGGTGACAATGCTTACAAAGTAAATCTGTCGGATGACAGTGGACTGTCAAATATTTTCAATGTTGTAGACCTTGTCCATTATAAAGGACCTCAAGAAGACATGGACCAAACCATACATGAAGTGATCAGGGATGTAGAAGACTTAAAACTCCCTACTACTATAAATACAGGACTAGATAGTGTACTAGACACTAGAGTCTACAAAAAGACTAGACTCAAGTAGAATTCAAAAGGATAGGCATTGATCCTACCATCATCAATCCAAGGGTGGATTGAAGTTCTTAATTTTGGGGAGGATGGTGTAGGAGCACCTAGGCTAGCCTCCATTGGTTAGTAAATTTTGGCTTGTACTTGACTCTAGCCAAGTCAAGAGCTTAGTTTAATTTGTTTTAGGACCTTAGAAGGTCTCTTGCTATGTTGGCTAGGTGAGTTAGTCATTAGGACTCAGGTCACAATAATAGCCTTTGTTAGTTGTTTATTTAATTTCTTAAGTTAGAATCTTAGCTTAGGTGAGAGTCTTTAATGTGTTCTAAACACATAATTGTTAATGTAAAGATGTCATATGGTAATAAATGGCCTTGGATCCTTGAAACATAGGAGGTTATGAGTCCTAGAATATAGGATTGAGGCACATGACAAAGTTGCCAAGTGTTGAGAAGAAGTTGTCTTCAATTTTGCAATTATTGCAAAAGAGTGCATGCCATTCGAGTATCTTTGGATTCCCTAAGTTATAGGATGGTTATGTTGTAGCCAATAGGCCCTAAAATGAATTAAATGGCATCTAATGATACCTAAGACTCGAACACCAAGTTTCATTATGCATTGTAATAGTTTAGAGAAAGTTGATAGAGCTCTGCAAGTATTTTACAGTGAATTTTCTATTGTTTTATGTTGACAGTCATACTTAAGGGACTGAACAACTAAATCTAATGCTGGATTAGTGTTCTATAGGTTGTTTATGAACTTTTTCATTTGAATATCAGGTCATTTTGAGTTCATCTAAGTACTAGTTTTGGGTGTTTTAGTTCAGGGAGTCTATTTTTAGCTTGTTTTGAGTAGTTTAAAGAGTCATGGCTCCTCCATGAAATCTAACAATGGATAATCATTCATGATAGATGGAAATGGAAGAGGATTCATTGTTGTGCATATTTTTAAGAGTTAGGATTTGTGAAAGCATGAGAACTATTTTATATGCTAGGCCCTAGGCGAGTTTGTGTAGCCCGGTTAGAGGTCTAGAGGTTAAAAGAGTGAAGAAACATTGCATGGTTGTACGGATCCATACTGCTCCAGGAATTTTTCATGAAGGTAAACATCATATCTAACCATTTTTGTGAAGATAGAATCCATACCAATCATTTAGGATTTGGTTTGAACAAGTTTTCTATCAAAACCACAATTTAATCCTAGAAATTAGGCCTATTAGGCCTCTTGTCCTTGTTTGTAGGAAGCCCCTGTACGGTCACTTTCAGACCCAAAACCTTTATAAAAGTTTTAAAACTTCCAAAAGGGTATCTGAAACAAGTTTTAGTTTTTTGAGTTGTTTGGGAAAAAATTTCCAAAAAGGGGAAAAATGGAGTGGTGAAGGCTACTAGAATAGGCCTATTTTTCAGGTCAATTCATGATGATTCATGGAATCCGATTAGAAGATGATTGAAGACCCTTCCAAGATGGATTAAATGGGAAAGAAAAACAATTTTGTCATGATGGAGAAGACCCCTGCAATGTTGGAGCATGTTTATGGAGATTTGGCACTTGGAGCCTTCTAAGTGAGTGTGGGGAAGTGAATCAAAACTAAGGTGTTGATCATTCAAGGTTAATTTTTCAAAGATTGACTCTTATAGCATAGTTTGAATAGGTCTTAGTTAATGATCTAAGCCTATTGGAAGATCCTATAGAGGAATAGGATACTAGGAGGGAAGTGAAATTTCTTGGAGGGTGTGAAAGCTAGCCTTGAAGTTTATCATACATCAGCGATGAGTGGATAAGGCAAAATATAGTTGTGATGGACAGAGGAAGTTATTGCATTTCGGCGGCCTTTTGAGTTTTTTAAAGATAAGATCACGCTTATAAAAGGGTCTTTATGACAATATTGTTAGGCACCATTTTTGCCTCTTTAAAGTTGTTGGAAGGCCCCAAGATTAGCCTAATTGACTACATCTGACCTAGAGAAGTTATTGCTCATTTTGGGGTGCAGTTGGATTTTAAAAAGCATAAGTATGAGTTGAGGGCTCATTTGTAAGAAGTTCTTGGTTATGCAGATTTGGGGAGCCTTAGTGACATTGTTCAGTCCTTTTCTCACTTCTAGCATACTTCTTGTAACTCAATTTTTGTAGATGTAGCAATACATTGGAGATCATTTTTATGCTATAGTTTTCCTTCCTACTCATTTTATAGTTAGTGTGATGAGCGTATGATTGATAGGATTGTTAGTGAAAATCTATTTCCCTTTCAGTTTCTTGTCTCCTACTTGTACCTTCTCTGTGGTTTTGAAATGTTTTGATGCAGGTTACAATTTGTGTTAAAGAAATTGTCATAGTTTTGTGTAGTGAAAATTTATCTTTCCATACCAAGCACATAATTTCCCAGACCTTTCTGTGAAATATTTATGCACAAGAATGCAGTAGTGGGTTGTGTGAATTCATGATTGCATTTAGGTGTATTTTTCAAGAAATCATTCTTGTGTGTTGTAAGTCTTACGTTTCTGGTGTATCATTGCATTTACTTTTACAAGCTTTAATTTATGTTTCTTTTTTTAACCCTTTCCCTTTGAAGAAGAAGAATCCAGTTTTAGGTGACATTCTAGGAAGTTGGCCTTCTCTGAAGGTTCTTTTTGCTTGGGTAACCCACAGACCCAGAAAGATCCCATGTTTCTCAAAGTGATTGAATTTTGAACTTAGTCAGGGTGTAACTTTTAGAGATAACAATAAGATTTGGTGTAGTTTGTGCAACCAAAGAGTGTTTTTATGAGATTCAATATTCTTACAAGAATTGGTGTTGTGGTATTGACACCACTCATAACCTTATTTCTTCAAATTGTAGTTTGGCAACTTTGGTGTGAATGATGTCAATTCTTTGGCATTTTGTGTAGAGGACTTGTAGTTCTACATTTGTTTATGTGCAACAAGATTCTTCTTCTACATAGAGGGGTTTGTAATTGACTCGTATGTTAGACTTTTCTACCTTGAGGAAATCATTTGTACTTGATCTAAGCCTTGGCTTCGATCCCGATTACATATGGCGATAAAATATTAATGTATTTGATCCTTTCATTTTTATTTAGGGTATCCTCATGTGGGATATATATTTCATGGAACTTAATAACATAATCTTTAATTGATCACTCCTTATATCATCCTTATAGTGTTTGAGGAGGTAATACTCTTGTAAACAATAACAAAGTAATTATAATTTTGAATAGGTTAATGATCTACCTCATAGGTCCTAAATTTTTCTAGTAATGGGACATTAAATGAACATTTTTTAATGTCAAACAAAGGAAATTTTATTTTATTTGATGAAGTTGTTTACAATGAAGTATCTATCTAGTTCTCAAATCTTAATTATCCAATTTTGTGGTATCAATTTTGCCTTCAAAAATTGGGATGTCAAGATTGACTTATGCATACCATAAAAGGGCTTCGGTGTTGCATGAGAGCATTTTTTTGGTGTGTTTTAGAAATAAAGTTGATACAAAAGTCCACAAATTCATGTGGAGAGTTCTTGGTGTTGCACCTAAATGGCTACTCAAATCATCTTTTGACCATCTACCAAAACCTTTGGTATTTGTTTGTCTATCATTTTTCTTGTGTTCTATATCCATCATCAGAAGACACAAAAGTCAAATTGATTAGACAAGGTCATGTTTTATAATATTATGTACACATTAATATTAGCATGTGAAGAATACTATTTTGATAGTAATGATTTGAATCTGAAGGGGAAAACGCTATCTTTGTGGAAACAACGTTGTAAGTTATGCACAAGAAAATAGAAACCATAGTTATATAATACATAATGAAAAGAGTGTAAGAAATTGTTAAAAAACTTAAGCTACTTCTATTCAAACATAAAATGAATAACTTATCATGGATGTTATAAATCCCAAGGTTCGAAAAGAAAAATACCATGACCAAAAAGGGATGAATGCGTAAAACTAGCTAGTTTATTTACTATATTTAATCTCCAACAACAAGTGTTGTGAGAACTAAATGAATAGTGTATAATATGCATGGTTACAAATTGACATAATAAAATAAAATGGGTTGCATTCCTAAATGCTTACCTTCCCAACTTCCAACCATTGACATTCCAATCTTGCAGTTTAAAATTAAATAGAAACGTTAGATGGATGTCATGTGTGTAGGGTTGTTAGTTGTTTGATGATTTCCAAGTGTTGCATGAAAGAATGGTAACTTGTGCAATGACATGCACTAACATTGAGGCTTACAATTTGACACAATAGATTAAATAGACTTGTGTATTAGACACACAAGATATAAGCATTTTTATAAAATTCATTAAAACTTACACAACTACACTTCAATCAAATGTCACAACCAATAATATTTGTCATAACATTATATATTGTTTGAAATCCTAAACACTAGAAAACCATAGACCAAAATTTTAAACACGTTATAAACCAAAAATATGAATTAATCTACCTATGAGTACAATAGCTTAAATAACCTAAGATGAACCTACATCACAAAGGCTTGAAAACATAAGATCCTTGAGTACTAGGAGAAGAGCACCAATAGCCAAGCATGTTCCAATAGCCATGCACTACATTTCACAAATTAAAAGTCTAGTAGAAAATCATAACTTTTGGAAAAAAAAGTTAGCAATTAGATCAATTGTACAAGTTTATTGGTACCAATAGTGCACCATTATTGGGGCATGTGTAAAAGTATTGCATCAATTATGCAAATTTTTTGGTTGTCTAAGTGAATGGTTAATGGTGCAAATGGGGTCATGTTTCGAGCGACACTTTAAAATGGCCACTTTTTGACCCTTTGACCCTTATCATTCTCTACAGGGGCTCTGTTAATACCTAGAAGCTAAAAAAAATATTTTTTAAGTTGCCAACTTGCATACAAAGACAACCAAAACAAAATTCAAAATTTGATGTATAGTTTAGGCTCTACAAGTGTGTGAAGTTAGCTATAATGACTACTGGTACACTTCCCTTACAATACTTTTTACGTAAGCAATATCCACCAATTGGTGCATGAAAGAATGCTAAGTTGTGTAATGACATGGAATGACATTAAGGCTTAAACGTTGACATAATAGATTGAACAAACTACTATGTTGACAACAAAAATTACAAACATTTATATAAAATTTGTTGAAATAAACACAATGATGCTTTAATCAAATATCATAACCATTAACTTTTATCACAATATTATAAATTATTCAAAATCCCAAACACACACGAAAAACTACTCCAAGACAAAATTTAGAACACGCTATAAACCAAAAAGACAACTAGGTGATCTACTTAAATGAATGAATGAAAGATTTCAATATCGTCCACAAGGTTGAAGCAACCTATGGGACCCAAACTAGCACACACCTCCAAAACATGGCACCAAAGTCTTAAACAACTTGTAATCTCCTCTTTAGATCTGCCCTTTGACAGTGAATTTTGATCAATAGCTTTGTTGTTTTGTCCAACTTTCTTCCCTCAAACAAGAGCTTAAAATGTCTATTTTTAAAATCACTTCATAACTGGTATAGATGTCACTATACATTGGGCACTCCATGACAAGATGTCACTCTATATCTACCACTCCCATATTGTAAAATATGCATATTCTCTTTTCTCATTAGTATAAAGAATACAAGAACTAGAATAACCTAAGATTACCCTACATCACGGAGGCCTAAAGATGTAAGATCCTCTTGAGTTCCGCATGCAAAATTCTTACATAAGCGATTACGTAGACTACACCAATAGAATAGCCAACTTATCAATAGACTTAGTGCCCACTAGATTAGATTCCCATAACTACCCTCCTCACATCAACCTCCAAGAACACAAGAACATAACCTAAAATGACCCTACTTCAAGGAGGCCTAAGGATCTAAGGTCCTCTTGAGTCCCACAAGCAAAATGCTTACATAAGCAAGTACATGGACTACACCAATAGAATAGTCGACTTATCAATAGACTTAGTGCCCACTAAATTAGATTTCCATAACTATCCTCCTCACATCAACCTGCAAGAATACAAGAGCATAACCTAAAATGATCCTACTTCAAGGAGGCCTAAGGATCTAAGGTCCTCTTGAGTCCCACATGCAAAATGCTTACATAAGCAAGTATGTGGACTACACCAAATAGAGTAGCCAACTTATCATTGGACTTAGTACCCACAAGATTGGATTCCCATGCCCACGCCTACCCTCCTGACATTGAAATCAACCTCCACCCAATCAACTTCCACCACCTGTACGGTCCTTAGTGCCTGAAAATGTAAACCATTCACTGTCAAGTGGGTTGGATAGCTATAACATCTCCCTGTCACTGTTTTGAGTTGTATTCAACTATGTAAGGCCCCACAACTCCAGGACAGATCATTTTTCCTCTGTAATATAAATGCCATATAAAACCAATATGATGATTCAGGTCCAACTTGTCTCAATCAGCCTGCTCAACATATATCTTTCAGGTCACATCATTGTGGGCATCAAGGATTACATAAATAGACAATACAAGTATTCCAACAATCTCAAAACAAGATAAATGCAAAGTCTGGTGATATTGAATGCATTTATATCGTTCAGACAAGATATGCTTAATGAGTCCAGTTTATTAATAGGAGATACAGACATAACATGCTGATTTTAGAAGCAAGACATAAGTCGTTCAGATAAATAAATTTTGCAGACTGATATTTGAAGCATTGAAAGCATTAATATACAGTCAAATGCATACTCGATTCACCAGGCCAGCTAGTTCGAAGCCTCATATTTTGTAGTTTAAGAGAAGATGCATAAATTTGACAATACTTGACACATTCTGAAGTATGACAAATATATTGGTCAGGGTATGATTGTCATTCGGTACCGTTGGAAATTAATTGCACACAACATGACAAATAATTACAATTTATCACAGATATGATTGTTTTGTCATCAACTTTTGGATTGAACATTATGATGTATCTAACATTTCTTTTCTTTTTTAATTCTGTTATCTTATTTTTACAATAGACTGTGAAATCTATATTATTATGTTAATGGGTCGTAAATGAAATCTATATTATTCTGTAAATGGATCGCAAAATCAATATTATTTTGATGATGGATTGTGAAATTTGATTAAAAAATTTAAACTATCAATAAAGTTTGATTCAAAATCTGATTAAAAAAAATTATATAATTAAAAGTCGAAAAGTTAGCATTGTGATCATTATGAAGTGTGAAACATGTTAAATTTGATTACACATTCAAATCAAAAATCTACAATAAGATGTTCTTATGAACTGTAAAAACTTTATGTTTTTAAATGATGGATTTGCTTCCACTAATCATATTGCAATGTAAAAATGGGTGTGGTCGATAGATTTTTTCACTCAAATGAAAGAATTGAACTAGTTTAAGGAACCTTTCTAGACGTTACAAAATTAATTGATATTATTTCTAAATTAGACTGTGAGAGATGAGATTAAATTATAGATTATAGAAATTCGATACATTTGTACCAGAATTATTTATGAAAATTTTGAGAGATCTCAATGTTTATGCTGCAAGAAGGTTTCAAACTTAATTGTAAAAGTTTCAATTAATGTTTCGAGTCTCCCTGCTAGAACCACCAATGCTCCAGGCATGTCATCTCAAACATTACCTGAGGCATCTATCACATATCATATGTGAAATAAGTATTAATTGTGAGTGAGGAATGTGAAATAAGTATTAATTCTTCTTCTTCGTTTATTTCTTTATTTTTACTCAAAGCAGCATTATTTAGTTTTATAATGTGGGAAGGTTAAATAATATTTCTTTTCATTATCTTTTGATATTATAGGATGTATTTATCTTTTATATTTATTTCTAATTAGAGTATATATTTACACTTTGATTCATGAAAATAAATTGTTTTTAAAGAAAATTTGATTATATAAGTTAGTCATCTTTTTTTTCATGATGTGTTGATAATCTGTTGGGATTACTCTTGTTCACCTCTGGCTCGTGATTTATTGAAGATAAATACTAATGTTTCTTCTAAAAGTATCATAGGCATGTGGGGATCGGTGGAGTTGGTAGAGATGATTCTAGGGTTGTTCATTTCTTATTTTCCTTGTATAAAGGTCAGCATACTAACAATTTTATGGAAGCTCTTGTTATCCTTTATGCTTCAAAGAGAAGTTGTGACCCTGGATGGAGAAAAATCATCTCTGAATTTGATTCATAGATAGTGATTGATATGTTGAATAGGCACCAAGTGGAAGAAACGAAACAAGGTAGCAAATTGTTTGGTGAAATGGGTTTTGGGCATATGAGATTGTTGAATGTTAGGGACTCAAGACACTTTTACATGGAGTGCTCTGGGATATTAGAAGAGTTTGTTATGGAGGACATGAGGGATTATTAGGAGATTTTGAGTGAACATTGTTTGACTAATTTTTATTATTATTTGTTATTAAGCCTGCTAAATCTTGCTGCTTTGAATTGGTCTTGGTTGCTTAATAAGTTTTCACCTAGCTCTTTCAATTTGGGGTTAAATTTGCATCATGTAAGATCAAACACTAACACCACAAGAATAACACGGGATAGTAAATGCTAAATCTGAAGGCAAAGATTAGGCATATGGAAATGTGAGCTAATGATTAAGACAAATATGTAGGTATAAGTGGAATTCAAGCTGGGATATGTTGGAATTGTTTCTTGACATATGTTGTCAACATATGTTTCAGAAGATTGACTATGTTTGATGTTGCAGTAAAAATGGTTAAGACAGGAACATGCATAATCATCACGGTTGTACCGGCTATGTATTGCATGTCTGACTCTACGCACTTGGATGTATGTTTCAGAAGGAGTTTAGATCTTATATCTAAGATCACATGCAATAATTTAATCAAAAGAATAAATTACAACAATTTTAGAACAAACTAGTCACAGGAATAGAAACAGAGGTTTGTGGCAGAGTTAGCCTTTGAATTTCTATATTTACTAGGATGCGAGATGGATTCATGTTATGCGCATTCAGGTTATGATAGAAGAAACATTGAGGAATAATTTATCTTATTCCTTGATCGTCGCACTCTTGGTGACATTAGTTGTAGCGTGTGATCTTGCAAGGTCAAATTTGGTGCTGACCTATGGGATGTTGCATGTTCTACCTTGTGCGAACATAATTTGTGGATTATGGAGTATGTTGGCCAACTGATGTTTGTTATTTGCTTGTTCAAGATCTCATGTATATCTTGACAAGAGTTTATGTAATCATTTTTATTAAGAAAGTCCAATTTGGTGCCGACCTAATAAATCATTTGTATCTTGTATAAAAAAGTGAAACAAGTGATGTGAAGGTGTGGATGTGAGGACTGTTGGATGTAGAGCAGACATTGTCATTATTGTACTTCATTAGAACTGTTTTAGCAAATAAGTTGTTTGTTAGTCAGTTCATTATCAGTTATCAGTATATTTATATACGTTCATTTGGACAGTGGTTCCAGAAGGTGGGTTTAACCTTCAGAAGATGGATTTAACCTTCACATTGGGCAAGTTGCTCTGAGCGAAGAAAAGTTCATCTTATCAACTCCTAACAGGGTTGTTGACTCAAAGGAAAGAGTTTGTCCTTTAACAAAGACTTTGTACTGGTTGTATTTATCTGCTCTTAACAAGGCAAGGTCTTGTAACTGTAATACTTTATTACTAGTGCATTATATTGTGGGTTTCATCCCCAGGTCTCCTCGACAACAATTCTTGGTGTTCTGATCTGTGTTACTTTTGAGGTTTCATATTTGCATTTAATGTTTTGATGTGAAAAGAAAAAATTTATATCAAGGTAATACAACTGATTCATCCCCATTGTCAGTTCATTGTCATTTATCACTATGCAATTTCATCAAAATAGACTCAAACTAAATGAGAATTGACATGGATATACAAACTTCACCATTACAATATATTTACATTTGTAAAAAAGAATACTCTCATAAAAGTTTGAAAAGACAAGGAAAAAAAAATAGAAAGAAAAAGATAATGCTAAAAAATTTATAGAAAGATAAGATCACATAAACAATGATGAATATAAGATCAAATATAATAATATTGATTGATCCATTTTTATCTTTTATTTTTTGAAATAAAAGCTTTTCAACCTTCTTTATACAAAGATAGCCCATGTGACTACACATGTTGTCTTTTTAACATTTGCAATTATTGATCTTCTACAATCAATTCTATGTTGAACTCTCCTCTTTTGTCAAACATGTCCCTTTAAACAAAATCTTAAGGCCCTGTTTGTTTGCTGGAATTGGGCTGGAATTGGCAGCGGGACTTCTGCTTTTGAGCTGAATCCACCGTTTGGATGTCAAAATTGAAAACCAGGTTTTTGTTTTCAAATCCTCATTTCATGTGAACTTCTGGAAGTTCCACTTCCACTCAAATAGGTGGAATTCAATTTTTAAAACCCGTTTTTGTGTTTTATGCATTGCATCTGATATTCTGTCGGGTCCGGTGAGCAGTGCATCTTCCGCTTATTTTGAATGAGGGTTTCGCAATCTTCAATCACATCTCTGTTTTTCCATCTTCTAAACCACAAAATTGAAATCACGAGCACACCATGAACACAATGAAAGTTGTTGGCAAGCCCACTATTAGTTGAGATTTTATGTTACTGGAATCGGATTCTGGGTGTTTTAAGAATAGAAGAGTAGATGTGTTTAAGGCCGGTGGTGTTCCATTTTTAGTGAAGCTCCATGCTCTTGAATGAATTTTCCAATAGCTGCTACAAAACCAACATACATGTCTTCCTCTAGAATACTAGGCAGACTCAAATTTGTTCTCGTTATGAGAGGCATTTCAGGGCGAAGGGAACCCAAGCTTGAATATTCTGTCTACCATTGAGATCTAATTCTACAGACTGGTTGCCGTCCCAGAAACCTGCAGATTTAGATTCTACAGAGATGAGAGAGTTGAGATCTATTCCTACGTGATTTTCATTGATGTCGTCGAATTCATCGTTCTTAAATGTGTTGAATTCGACGGCAAAGAGATGATTGTAAGGCTGTCCCATGCTTGTAAAATTGAACAAACCAAGGTACGAACCTGGTAGTCCTCCCTCGTTTGTTTTGTTTGGCGTTATGATAAACCAGAGTCCTTCCGCGGTTTGTGAAACATCTAGAGGAGGAGCCATGGAGAATACGAAAGTGGTGCTGAATGATAAAGTTGCATTCTTGAAATTGTCCTCTTTCATACGCAGGGGTTCTGAGTATAAAACACTACCAATGAGGTATTGTGATTGATTGGTGAGGCGGATGCCTATAAGATCGGTTTCAATTACAGCACTCCCATGAAAATATAAGTTTCGAAAATGGCAACCAAACGCAGAAGATGGATTGTCTCAATTATCTTCCGAGTCAACCAAACAGTCCAAACTATCTTCCGAATACACAAAACTGGAATTTCAAAACCTAATTTTGAGATAATCGGATTTTGACTCAAATTCCAATTCTGCAAACAAACAGGGCCTAAAGAAATATAAATCATTCAGATATTACTAAACAACACTTAAATTATTTGGCTTGTTTTGATCTTGGAAAAATTATTATTACTTCCATATATGTGGATGAAGCTTCAAGGCCTCTTGTTATACATGGAGTTAAAATGCAGATATCATTGTGCTAATATCTAAGGAAAAAACAAATAAAACTTAGTAGTGAAGGACTATGACAATTGCATTTTTTCTCACCGTTTATCGCATGGGCACTGCATCACGGGTTTATGAGACACCCAATTGTTTGCAAACACTCTTAAAGCTAAGGTAAGCACCTTAGTACGTTGTACCAGAGCAGCTACATTTAAATGAGCATTCTTGTCGGTTTTCTTTTGTCATATCCAATAAAAGATTCAATAATTCTATCATTGTTTAGGAAAATGTTCACATGAGGAACACAGACAAAATAATGAATGGCTATTAATTTTATATCCTAATGAAGATCAAATTAAAAATACGATTCCGTGGAGAACGTGGCAACCCAAGACTAAGCTGAATTTACTGTGTTTTGAGCTATAAAATCTCTGTTTGTGAATTTGGTGTGGAGCGGAGTGTTTGAGCAATGGAAGAGCAGATGAAAGCCAAAGAGGTCTCTGTGCATCAGAAACCTCTTAAGGATTGGCACAATGTTGCTCTCCTTAGCCACTTCAATTGCTTTGCTGTCTCGCAAACAAGAAACAATGCCCAGGATGACCCTGATATTGAAGTTGGATCCTCTAAGAAGAAAACAAGGGGAGGATGGAGAACCATGCCCTATATAATAGGTAAAAGTTTGGTTTTTTCTACTCTCTTAACTGAAATCTAATGCCCATTTAAAATGGATTGATGTCTATTCCTTAGTCGACACAGCACCTTGCAATAGCAGGCATGAATTTTGTGGGTTTAACTGTGTAGTTAACTCAAATGTTATGAGTAGTCTTTTTACAGTCTCTATGAAAGAATTGGTTATGATAAGGTCATTCATTTTGATAGTTCTCCCCTTCAAACACATTTAACTGTTTCAAACTAAATCAACTTCAACTTATGTATCACTTATAAAACCTTAAACAAGTATGAACTATTCATTACAGAGCTACAATACTAATAAATATTTAAAAGATCTCTACCTCATAAACCCAAATAAGTACGACTGAAGTTACTATACTGTATTTTTAATATAAGTGGTTAGATTATCACAAAATGCTTTGAGATGGGTATTACTATTAATGGACATTGTTGTATAGATTCTACTGCAAGAAAAGGTTTTGCTCAGTATTTTTAACTTTGTTTTTATAATGGAACATTCTGTTCAGGAAATGAGAGCTGTGAGAAGCTAGCTGTGACAGGTTTGCAGTCTAACATGATAGTCTACCTAACAACGAAATACAATATGCAGAAAGTTGCAGCAACAAATGTACTTAATATCTGGTCTGGAACAACAAGCCTTGCAACCTTGCCCGGAGCTTTTGTGGCAGATTCCTATCTTGGCAAATTTCGAACCATAGTCATTGGTTGTGTTTCATATCTAGTGGTAATTACTTCAAACTTTTTGTTGGAAGAACACTCTGTTTTCTACTTATGGACTACTAGGAAAGGTCTTGGATTCAAGTTGTGAACAAGCTTTTTGAAAGCTTGATTGATAAACTTAGGGTGAAGCTCTAGAACCAGAGGTTTGCAACTGAAAATTAAAATATTTTACTTATTAAAGTTTAAACGAGTAATTTCTGACTGTTTATTGAGTTTTTTTGTTTGATTGAAGTTTAACTCACAACACAACTAGTGATATGTTATTTGATTGGTTGTGAGAAATTCGCTAATTAGTAATGATGTATTGTTATTTGATGAATGTGCAGGGATTGTCTCTTATGACTCTGACAGCACTCATCCCTCAATTCCGACCATCTCATTGTAGTGCTATCCAAAAGAAATTAAGAAAATGCGAGAGAGCTTCCAATGGACAATGGGCTCTTCTTATGTTGGTTTTCTTATTCAAATGTATTGGATCTGCAGGGATAAGACCCTGTTCCATGGCATTTGGGGCAGACCAGTTCCAGCAGGAAGGAGAAGGAAAGGATGAAGGAGAAAAATCCAAAGAGAAGAAAAGAATTGAGAGTTTCTTTAATTGGTATTACTTTTCAAGCTGTTTGACCCTCATTGTAGCCCTAACTGTTATTATTTATATCCAGAGCAATGTGAGCTGGAGTTTGGGATTTGGTATATGTACTCTACTCATGCTCATATCCACAGTTATCTTCCTTGCTGGAGCTCCCATCTTCCTCCATGACATTCCACAAGGTAGTCCTTTCACTGGATTTGCACAGGTCATAGTGGCATCCATCAGGAAGTGGAATTTATCTCTGCCTTGTGATGCTACAAAGCTCTATCATGGCCGAGGCAGCTCCAAGCCTCCTCTCACAGGCAGATTCAGGTAAGTTTGTTATAACATTTTAAAGAAGAAATTGTCAGAGCATAGAAAAATTAATTTTCCTTTCAAACTACTTTTTCTTTAATAAAATTTGAAATCCTTTCTCCACTCCTAATAATTTCCATCCATGTTTATGACCACAAGTACGATAGACAAAGGGTTGGCAGATATATGATATGATGCTGAGCTTTCCAAAATATGGCATATACAAAATATTTGCTTCTGCTTCTAGTTCTTTTAAATTTTTATTTCAGTTGAATATATTTTATAATGTGATATAAAGATTTAAAATTGTCAATAGAAAACAATTATATATGTTTGTAATTTTACACTCGTTTTGCTAGTTGTTTATGACTTTTCGAAAGATAAAAAACCGAAATATTATTTATTGATCACAGCTAGCAATCAATCATTTATTAGATCTATTTTATATTTCTTTCAAAAAGATAAAAAGCTGCCCTACAACTGAAACTATGAATATATCTTCTATTATTGTCTATTTTAAACAAACAAGATTTATCAAAAGCTGTTATATTAAATTTATAAAAATTATTCTTTTTAATCTATAAGTCAGAAGTATTTTTTCTTTTGTCAGAATTGAATTGTAATCAGAATTGAATTCTAGAATTTTTGAATCCATAAAATACGAATCAATAAATTTGACTCAAAAACTGTCCTCTTAAATTCTAATATAAATGTCATAATATTAAAATATTTTTAAACTGCTACATTTTAAACAATATCGTTATTGTTTAGAAAATGATGGAATGAAACAAAGTTTCCAAGCAGTCAATTTTTTTGTGAGGCTATCCTTACCATGCTCAAAGCTTCAATTTGATGACATGTTTTGTCTAATCTGTTCAAACATTGTTTATGAATGCTTCCTTTTGTTTGGTCATCTATGACATTTTGGCTTAAACAACAATTTATAAGCATTGATCTATTTAGGTGGCTCATCTGAAATCACACTAATAGATAGGTTCTACTGAAGAAGCTGGTGTGATTCCATAATAACTGTCTAAACAAGCAAAAACTTAGAATATGCTATTTAAATTTGTTCATCAATCACTTCACCCACAGGTTCATAAGTGGCTCATCTGAAATCACACTAACAAATAGATTCTACTGAAGAAGCTGATATGATTCTATATAAACTGTCTAAACAAATAAAAGCTTAAAATATATTATTTAAGCTTGCTCTCAATTACTGCACCTACAAATGTCAGAAACTATTTGAAGAAACATTAGATGACAGTTTCAACTTGCAACCTAATTTTCATAGACCAACAATTCATTTTAATCCACATCAGTTCTCTCATCCAGATCCCAAATATCGATGCAAATAAACCTTCCGCAACAGAATCGATAAACACTCAATTCTAAAAATTAATGTCTCCCAGTATGCATTTTGTTTAATATTATTTTAAATAGAAAAGAAAATACAACATACCCATTCATCAATTCTTCCATCAGTGATCGTAAAACTTCAATCTTTATTGTAGAACTTCTGTGTTTATATCCGATCATAAAACCATTTCCAACAAAAATTTAAACAAATTTGCCTCTGAACGCCAGGTTTCTGGACAAGGCGGCCATAATAACAGATAAAGACATCCAAAGCGACGGATCAGCGGGCAGCCGATGGAGGCTCTCTTCGACGGCCCAAATCGAGGCCCTCAAATCCATAATCGCAACTATACCCATCTTCTCCTGCGGAATCGCGACCTCAATAACGAAGGCACAGCAGCACACATTTTCCGTACTACAAGCCCTAACCATGAACAGAAAGCTAGGGTCCTCCAATTTTGAGATTCCGGCAGGCTCCTTCTCAGTCTTCTCTCTGCTAGTCCTCATAGCGTGGCTCCCATTGTACGACCGACTCATCGTTCCAGCCGCCCGCCGGATGACAAAAAACGGGCGCGGAATCACAGTATTTCAGAGAATGGGCATAGGGCTTGCTATTTCCTCAATTTCAATGCTGGTCGCGGGTTTCATTGAAATAAAGAGAAGAAACACAGCGCGAAATCACGGCCTGGCGGATGATCCTTCGGCCGTGGTTCCCATTTCCGCCTTCTGGCTCGTTCCACAGTTCTGCATAGCCGGTCTGGGAGAGGCCTTTCATACGGTAGGTCATCTGGAGTTTTTCTATGACCAGTTTCCGCCCAACATGCGCAGCACGGCCATTGCGTTGTCTTCCTGCACTTCTGCGGTGGGGCATTACCTGAGTACTATTGTCGTTACAGTTGTTCATAACACCACAGGCCGCAATGGGAAACCAGACTGGCTCGACGACAATCTCAACCGCGGCTACCTTCACTATTTCTACTGGCTTTTGTCTGCCATGGAAGCTCTCAATGTTGTATACTTCATGGTCTGTGCTTATATGTATAAGTACACACAGAGCCCTGTCCAAGATCCGGCTTTTGAATCGGGCGTCCAAGAGATGGAGTCCAAGCAAATCCATGAAAATTAACGTAGCTCCAATAAGGTACAAACAAAAAAACACTTCATTCTAGAATGTGACGTCTTCGAAGACAGTAGGGACAGAGGGGACGGTTGAGCAGTTGGGGCACTCATCATCAAGCTTCACAAAAAAAGGGCGGAAATGAAAAATTTCAGCGTGTGAGACTTTCTGTCCCATAGACTATCTTTAGCCTTGCCGACATTAAAATCTAAATTAAAGTAGATGATGATTTTGATGGACTATTTTATTTAAACAAGATATTTATGTTATTCAGTTTTTAAGCATCTTAATCAGTTGTTATTTGGGGAGTAATTTTTTATTTCACTAATTTACATTCAGATTAATTTATAATTAATATTTAGTTCATGTATTAATTATATTTTATTATTTAATTTTTATAAATTCATAATAAATTTTGCTGATTTTTAAATTCATATTTTTGTAAGGGGAGGACTTTGTATTTTACTTATTAAATATTAAATGGTTATATTAATAGTTCTTAATTCAATTAATAAAATGATGGTTTAATTTATTTTCATAGAATATTTGATATGGTAAGTATTTTAAAATATAAAATAATTTAAATATATCTATTTCAAAGATATTAAGAGATATTTTTGGTTTTTAATAATTTAAATAAATATGTTAAGAATGCAAAAGAAACACAAGTAAGAGATAGAGATGATGTATATATAAGCTATATTGTATTTCTAATAATTTAGTAATATGCTAAATGTTTTTAATAATTTATTAAGATTATATTTATCTTATATACTTTTTTACATTAGTAATATACTATACATTTCTAATGATTTTTATCTTATATACTTTTTTACATTAGTAAAATGTTATATATTTCTAATAAGTTTTACAAATTATATTTAGATTTTATTTGTAATTGTATATTTTTATTTTTAGTTGATTTTTAAATAATAACTAAAATTTTATTGTAATAAATTTAATTTATAATTATTCATCTTATTAAAATTACTACCCAAATTATTAATTCGGGGTACCTATTGCACACCAAGATGCAATTACTAGTAATTAGTGAAGCATCAAATTACTAGAAACACAATTCATTCGAGTTTTTTTTCAATTAATTATTATAATAGTCATGTTTGCATCCAATTTGTGTGATTGGCGTTGCCTTGAAGAGTCTTGATTGACTGCTCGTTTGAGAAAAGGTCAAGAAAACATTTAATTGTCATATTCCTTGGTTGCCTAGCTTATTTTATAACTTAAGATGATAGCATGATAATGTCTGTATTTGTCTTTGCACAATAATACCTTTATTTGACCTTTCTCCAAAACACGAGGCCTTCAAATTTCAACCAATTTTATGGGATTAATAATATTTGTATATTATTAGTTTATAATTTTATACATTTTATTTGTATGTTGAGATTAAGCATTTGCTACCTTGAATCATTTTTGCGGTGCTTGTCTTGAATTTAATTATTGATTTCCATCCTTTTGTTTGATGAAAATGAATGCATAATTTTTTATTTATAAAAAATATATGTTTGTCCTAAAAACAACAAACAAAATGAAATCATGTTGCTACTTGTTGGAAGGACGCAAGTAACAATAATTTGACAGTCTGTGCTTCTGATTCTCTTTCTAATTAATAAATTTATCTTATCTTATCTTAGACCCAAGTAACCATAGACCCTTGTTGGTCTTCCGTTGGACATTAATAAGTTTATCTTATCTTATCTATCTTATCTAATTCTTCCTCTCCAGGTTCATAGGCTACTAACGAAGATAAAACCCCTATCGAAAATCTAGATGAGGCCCCTATTAGTGATCAGGGTCAAGTTTCTGCTACTAATCTGAATCAGTCTCTTGTTGCAACATTCATAGGTTGCTGATGAAGATAAAACCCCTATCGAAAATCTAGATGAGGCCCCTATTACTGATCAGGGTTAGGTTTATGCTACTAATCTGAATCAAGCTCTTGCTGCAACACTGTATGCTAACCCTAATATTGTTGGTGCTACTCCCTTTGGCCATGTTGATCCTTTAGCTCCTATAACAATAATAAGTATATTCTATTAACATAATCATTTACAGGCAGGCTGAGGCCTCTAAAGTGAAGGAAGGTTGGATTACGATTAAAGGTAAATCTTTCAAAAGATCCTCGTCTTCCTTTGATATGACTCTTCAGTCCCATAAGAAAGGGACCAAGGGATAATCCTGTTGTTTGGTTTTTTCTGGATTGTTGCTCTCCAATGTTTATTATATGGCAGTGATCTTTGCACTTCTCTTAGGGGTCTGGTTTTTTTTTAGGCCTCTGTACCTTTTCAGCGGTCCCTTTTTGTTGTTCCTCTCTGTTGTTGGTCCTCTGGTTGTCCTTTTCATGTTCCAGTTGGTTGCTGGTTTTGGTGCTCAATGTTTATTCTTTTGGGTTTCTTGTAAAAGGTCCAAGACCTTTCAAATCTTATTTTCCTTCTAATCAGAACATAATCATTTACACATCTATTATTATTTTATTAAGATAACTATATGTATTTACAAATATAACCCCGTGCTCATATTGTTTTTTATTAGATAAGTAACCAAACAAGGGGATTGATCCTTACAAGTTCAAGGTTTGAAGGCAGAAATTCAGACCATGAAAAAGTTGAAAGCAAAAACAAGAAAAATAGAACACAAAGCACAAAGGCTTTAGCCCAAAAAGGAAGGGCCAATCTCACACCATATTAGGAGGGCGGGACTTCTTTCTACGCCTTCGGACAACTATCCAAGTGATACTATCCTTAGGCTCCCCAATGAAGGAGACTCTACTAGGGCAACTGTCAGCACAATGACCAGAGCAGAAGCAAAAGTAGAGGGAGTGGAAGGGTCTTCATGGCCAAAGGACGTTGCACCAGTGGAATTGAAGTGGCTAAGGAGTGCAACATTGTGCCAATCCTTAAGAGGTTTCTAATGCACAAAGACCTCTTTGGCTTTCATTTGCTCTTCCATTTCTCAAACACTCTGCTCCACACCAAATTCACAAACAGAGATTTTATAGCTCAAAACACAATAAATTCAGCTTAGTGTTGGGTTGCCACGTTCTCCACAGAATCGGATTTTTTACCTGATCTTCATTAGGATATAAAATTAATAGCCATTCATTATTTTGTTTGTGTTCCTCATGTGAACATTTTCCCAAACAATGATAGAATTATTGAATCTTTTATTGGATATGACAAAAGAAAACCGACAAGAATGTTCATTTAAATGTAGCTGCTCTGGTACAACGTACTATGGTGCTTATCTTAGCTTTATGAATGTTTGCAAACAATTGGGTGTCTCATAAACCCGTGATGCAGTGCCCATGCGATAAAAAGGTGAGAAAAATGCAATTGTCATAGTCTTTCACTACTAAGTTTTATTTGTTTTTTCCTTAGATATTAGCACAATGATATCTACATTTTAACTCCCTGTAAAACAAGAGGCCTTGAAGCTTCAACCACATATGGAATTAATAATAATTTTTCCAAGATCAAAACAAGCCAAATAATTTAAGCATTGTTTAGTAATATCTGAATGATTTATATGAGTATTTTAGCAACATTTTTTCTTTAAGATTTTGTTTAAAGGGATATGTTTGACAAAATAGGAGAGTTCAACATGAATTGATTGTAGAAGATCAATAATTGCAAAGGTTAAAAAGACAACATGTGTAGTCACATGGGTTGTTTTTGTATAAAGAATATTGAAAAACTTTTATTAAAAAAAAGATAAAAATGGATCAATCAATATTATTATATTTGATTTAATATTTGTCATTTTTTATGTGATCTTTATCTCTCAATAAAAATTTTAGCATTATCTTTTTTCTTTCTTTTTTCTTGTCTTTTCAAACTATTATGAGAGTACTCTTTTCTACAAATGTAAATATATTGTAATGGTGAAGTTTGTATATCCATGTCAATTCTCATTTAGTTTGGGTCCATTTTGATGAAATTGCATTGTGATAAATGACATACTTTTGTGTTAATTTTAGTTCTTTCCTCTATCTTGAGTCATCCCTGTTTACTCTCATTTGACACATTTTCACACATTTTACTTTATCCTGTTAGATACAACTGAGGGGGGAGGGTGAATCAGTTGTATGGCCTTAATATAAAATTTATCTTTTCACATCAAAACATTAAATGCAAATCTGAAACCTCAAAAGTAACACAGATCAAAACACCAAGAATTATTGTCGAGGAAACCCTATTAAGCGAAAAACTCCGGTGGGGATGAAACTCACAATATAATGCACTAGTAATAAAGTATCTTAGTTACAAGACCTTGCCCTATCAGAAGCAAATAAATACAAATTAGTACAAAGTCTTTGTTAAAGGACAAACTCTTTCCTTTGAGTCAACAACCTTGTTAGGAGTTGATAAGATGAACTTTTCTTCGCTCGGAGCAATTTGTCCAAAGTGAAGGTTAAATCCACCTGTTGAAGGTTAAACCTACCCCCTGAAGGTTAAACCCACCTTTTGGAACCATTGTTCAAATGAAAGTATATAAATATACTAATAACTGGTAATGAAATGACTAACAACAATTTCTTTGCTAAAATAGTTCAAATGAAGTACAATAATCACAATGCCTGCTCTGCATCCAATAGTCTTCACATCCACACCTTCTTCACATCACTTGTTTCACTCCTTTATACAAGATACAAATGATTTATTATGTTGGCACCAAATTGGACTTTCCTAATAAAAAAGATTACATAAACTCTTGTCAAGATATACACGAGATCTTGGACAAGCAAAAAACAAACATCAGTTGGCCAACATACTCCATAATCAACAAATCATATTTGCACAAGGTAGAACATGCCACATCCCATAGGTTGACATCAAATAAGACCTTGCAAGGTCACACGCTACAAGTGATGTCACCAAGAGCGCGACAATTAAGGAATAAGGGAAATTATTCCTCAATGAGTCTTCTATCATAACCTAAACGCACATACCATGAATCCATCTCGCATCCAAGTAAACATAGAAATCCAATGACTAACTTTGCCACAAACCTCTATTTCTGTTCCTACAACCAGTTTGTTCTAAAACTATTGTAATTTATTCTTTTGATTAAATTATTGCATGTGATCTTAGAGATAAGATCTAAACTCCTTTTGAAACCTACATCCAAGCGCGCAAAGTCAGACATGTCGTACATAGCCCATACAACTGTGATGATTCTGCATGTCCCCATCTTAACCATTTTTACTGGAACATCAGATATAGTCAATCTTCTAAAACATATTTTGACATCAATGACAACACATGTCAAGAAACAATTCCAACATATCCCAATTTGAATTCCACTTAGCCCTACATATTTGTCTTAATCATTAGCTCCCATTTCCATATGCCTAATCTTTGCCTTAAGATGTAGCATTTACTATCCCATGTCATTCTTGTGGTGTTAGGGTTTGATCTTACATGATGCAAATTTAACCCCAAATTTGAAGAGCTAGGGTGAAAATTTATTAAGCAACAAAGGCCAATTCAAAGCAGCAAGATCTAGTAGGCTTAACAACAAAAAAGAAAAAAAACTAGTCAAACAGTGTTCACTCAAAATCTCCAAATAATCCCCATGTCCTCCATAACAAACTCTTATAATATCCGAGAGCACTCCATGGAAAAATGTCCCAAGTGCCTAACATTCAACAATCTCATATGCTCAAAACCCATTTCAACTTCTCTCTTGAAGCATAAAGGATAACAAGAGCTTCCATAAAATTGTTAGTATGCTGACCTTTATACAAGAAAAAGAAGAAATGAACAACCCTAGAATCATCTCTACCAACTCCACCAATCCCTGCATGCCTATAATACTTTTGGAAGAATCATTAACAATTATCTTCAACAAATCACAAGCCAGAGGTGAGGTGAACAACAGTAATCCCAACAAATCATCAACACATCATAAAAAAAGATGACTAACTTATATAATCAAATTTTCTTTAAAAACCATTTATTTTCATGAATCAAAGTGCAAATATATACTCTAATTAGAAATAAATGAAAATGATAAATACATCCAATAATACTAAAAGATAATGAAAAGAAATCTTATATAACCTTCACATTATAAAACTAAATAATACTACTTTTAGTAAAAAGAAATAAACGAAGAAGAAGAATTAATACTTACTTCACATTCCTCACTCAAATTTATACTTATTTCACATATGATATGTGATAGATGCCTAAGGTAATGTTTGAGATGACATGCCTGGAGCATTGGTGGTTCTCGCAGGAAGACTCGAAACGTTAATTGAAACTTTTACATGTAAATTTGAAACCTTCTTGTAGCATAAACATTGAGATCTCTCAAAATTTTCATAATTAATTCTAGTACAAATATATCGAATTTCTATAATCTATGATTTAATCTCTCACAACAGTCTAATTTAGAAACAATAGCAATTAGTTTTGTAACATCTATAAGGGTTCCTTAAACTAATTCAATTCTTTTATTTGAGTGAAAAAATCTATTGACCACACCCATTTTTACATTGCAATATGATTAGTGGAAGCAAATCCATCATTTAAAAACATAAAGTTTTTACAGTTCATAAGAACATCTTATTGTAGATTTTAGACTTGATTGAGTAATCAAATTTAACAAGTTTATAATGATCACAATGCTAACTTTTTGACTTTTAATTATATAATTTTTTTTAATCAGATTTTGAATCAAACTCTAGTGATAGTTTAAATTTTTTAATCAAATTTCACAATCCATCATCAAAATAATATTGATTTTACGATTCATTAACAGAGTAATATAGATTTCATTTACGACCCATTAACATAATAATATAGATTTCACAGTCTATTGTAAAAATAAGATAACAGAACTAAAAAAGAAAAGAAATGTCAGATACATCATAATGTTTAATCCAAAAGTTGATGAGAAAACAATCAAATCTGTGATAAATTGTAATTATTTGTCATGTTGTGTGCAATTAATTTCCAACGGTACTGAATGACAATCATATCCTGACCAATATATTTGTCATACTTCAGAATGTATCAAGTATTGTCAAATTTATGCGTTTGGTGCATGGAATATGAGCTCTAATTCCGGAATTAGATTTTCAGATTATTGAATTTCATGTTTGTGTCCATCCAAACGAACAGGAATTGGAATTTCGAAATTCCAATTTTGCCCACAAAATGAGCATTTCATTTTCTACTTGAAAAGGTGAAATTTCTATCTTCCACTTTTCAAATGCCAATTTTGCACTATCCATCGGGTCCGTTTGTAATTAATAATGTTTGAAGTCCGCAATTTTTAAACCTTCCGTCGTCCACTGCATACGATATTGGCGAACGAAAATTTTACTGCACAGGCACACCAATGATGCTGATGATTCCGGTGCCACATCCTCATGCAATCCATGCACCGATGCCCATACATCCGATCTGAGCTGCCCACCAGTCTATGTCAATTTTTTTATTAAACCACAGGCTACTGTCCACTGGTAGCTGGCAACGTTCTGAGCATCCTCTGTGGACACGAGTGAATAGCTTGCGTAGCATTCTGCATCTATATTTAATTGAACAATGTTCTTGTAATTGTTGCTCATCTTTTGTCATTTTCGATAAAAAGATTCCAAGGTTTCTACCATTGCTTATCCAAAAGGTTGGATATGTCACGAGAGATGCAGAGAACATAATTCGTGGCAAATTAGTTGATATCCCAACGGAGGTCAGGGAAAGAAAGTGCATTCGTGGGACACATATGGCAGTCCAATACCAAGCAACAAAACATGTGTTCCAAGGTACAAAATCATATTTTTTTTTGGCAATTTCTGATGATGGATCATAGATCATACAAATTTTAAAATATTCAAAGAACACATTATGAAATTTGTATAAAAATGACATTTCATATAAAATCTTGATGAATATCGAGGGTTCGCAGAAAGAGGAAGTGTTCGAAAAATGGAAGAGCGGACTATCGCCACAGAGATCTCTGTTCAACAGCAACCTCTTAAGAAGTGGCACAATGTTACTCTCCTTAACGACTTCAATTGCTTTGCTGTGTCCCAAACAAGAAACAATGCCCAGGATGATGTTGAAAGATCTTGTAAAAGGAAAACAAGAGTAGGATGGAGAGCCATGCCCTACATAATAGGTGAAATCCTGTTTTTCCTTTTCTCTTACCTGAAAATTAACGCCCATTCAAGATGTGTGAATTCCTATTCCTTAGTCCACACACCAGCTTGCAATAGCACCTTTATATTATGTGATACTAATTTTGTGGGCTCAGCTGTATAGATTGACTCAAATTTCATTAGTGGTCAGAGTTTATTTGGCATATTTTTAATTTGGATGATGAAGATCTGAATTCGGAAAGTTATAGGAAGGTCATCTATTACACACAGCATCATTTTCTTTCAAATACTTTTAATTGTGTATTTTTTCTTGTAATTAGACCAATTTTCATCTGATATTCTGTTTCACAAACTTAAAAAGTATTGACCACCCAAATCAGAGATCCAAGCTAATGAAACATTATATTCAGGAAATGCAAGCTCTGAGAGAGTAGCTTTGGCGGCTTCGCAGGCTAACATGATTGTCTACTTAACAACGAAATACAATATGCAGAAAGTTGCAGCGATGAGTGTACTAAATATCTGGTCTGGGACAACAAGCTTTGCATCCTTGCCCGGAGCTTTTGTGGCAGATTCCTATCTTGGCAAATTTCGGACCATAGTCATTGGTTGCCTCTCATATTTAGTGGTAATCACTTCTAATCTGAAGAACATTCTGATTTCTATTTTTGTTAAACTAAAATGATCTACTGAGTTTGTCCTGGATTCAAGTTTATGGCCAAGCCTTTTGGAACATCTTAACAAGGAAGCTTGAAAAGTTAATCTTGTACACTTTGAGGTTTACAAGTTAAAAGGTAAATCATTTTATTTATTTTTGTAAAGGGGTAAACATTCTTGATCACATAACCGAAGATCAACTGATCAGAGATCAGAGATCAGAGATATAGAATTGCACTACAATCACCTCAATAAACAGTGGTCTTGAATCGTGCGATGAAATCTGGGAACTGCAGTTAGATTGCTAATAAAAACTAACAACAATGTTATGTAATAAATGCAGAAATATCCTGATGAGATTATCTTCGGTTTTGCGAACCACGCTGTTGATTCTAATTTTAATATCCATGCGAAACTATAGTTCTTTATAGAAAAAACATATGTCAATGGAGCACAAGATTTAAGATAAACATATAATGTAATCTAAAATTGATAGATGATAAACATAGAATGTAATCTAAAATTGATAGATGAAATCATTGGTGTAATGCAAAACTCTTAGAAAGAGATTTAATTTTGTAGAATTGGATGGATTTATTAAAATATAAAGAAAAATATGTAAATGTAAGTACAGTAAGTTCATGATAATTAAGTGTAATTTAAAATTCTAATAAGGAGGTTTAGTTGTGTAGAATTAGATGGATTTATTAAAATAGAAATAGAAATATCTAAATGCAACCAGAATAAGCCTATGATAACTAAGTGTTGTAGAAAATTAATAAATTGAAAAATAATAACTTATTAAATTAAGAAATAAAAGGTTTTAAAATTAGTTGATGTCTAACCTAGAACAAGTGCTTTTCTACCAATGAAATTTCTTGAAATTTGTGCTCTATCAAAAAACTAATTCATATCTTTTAATTTGAATCTGAACTTGGCCTACACAGAGTACTATATTATAAGTATAACTTTGCCTAATGGATGATAGTTACCTTTGGAAATATCTTTAGGATTACTGTCTCATCAAGAGAATCAAGTGCTTTTATCTGAAACTCAAGCAATAATGATAATAACAAGCAAATCTGTAACTATGTAAATGAGTTGCTTTTTCTTTTGGTCAAATCAAAATGTATCACTATTAATTGAGCTCTAATGGTTAGAATGGTAGAGAACATATGTAAATATTGATTTTTGAATGATCAAAATGAATGTATTTCATGTTTTAAAATATTATTGCAGATGGTCTAACTGTAACAAACATGTCTGAGTGAACTAGAGATAAGAATATCAATCTGATAAGTTAAGTAAATTTGACTTAGAACTAAAAATAAATAGGATAAATTTACAATAGAAAGCATTCTTTTCTTTTTTGTATTGAAGGAGATTTGAAGTCACCACAATCTAAGTGCCTACAATATAGATTTTGTTATTAAACCAGATGTCCTGTAATTAGATCAATTTTCATTTGATATTCTGTTTTCACAAACTTAAAAAGTATTGACCACCCAAATTAGAGATCCAAGCTAATGAAACATTATATTCAGGAAATGCAAGCTGTGAGAGAGTAGCTTTGGCGGCTTCGCAGGCTAACATGATTGTCTACTTAACAACGAAATACAATATGCAGAAAGTTGCAGCGATAAGTGTACTAAATATCTGGTCTGGGACAACAAGCTTTGCATCCTTGCCCGGAGCTTTTGTGGCAGATTCCTATCTTGGCAAATTTCGAACCATAGTCATTGGTTGCCTCTCATATTTAGTGGTAATCACTTCTAATCAGAAAAACATTCTGATTTCTATTTTTGTTAAACTAAAATGATCTACTGAGTTTGTCCTGGATTCAAGTTTACGACCAAGCTTTTTGGAACATCTTAACAAGGAAGCTTGAAAAGTTAATCTTGTACAATTTGAGGTTTACAAGTTAAAAGGTAAATCATTTTATTTATTTTTGTAAAGGGGTAAACATTCTTGATCACATAACCGAAGATCAACTGATCAGAGATCAGAGATCAGAGATATGGAATTGCACTACAATCACCTCAATAAACAGTGGTCTTGAATCGTGCGATGAAATCTGGGAACTGCAGTTAGATTGCTAATAAAAACTAACAACGATGTTATGCAATAAATGCAGAAATATCCTAATGAGATTATCTTCGGTTTTGTGAACAACACTGTTGAATCTAATTTTAATATTCATGCGAAACTATAGTTCTTCTCACGCGATGTGGAGGAGATTATAAACTGTTCCAAGCGTCTTCCCTTAGTTTTGACCATTAATTGCTTCAACACAAACAATTATTTCTTCATAGGACATTAACAGGTTTAACTTCCTCACACAACTTCATATCAGTTGGGTAGGCTAATTTCTGTGGCTTCTACAAGATCAAAGATCTTCATGGAAATCAACCTTTCTCTGATCTGTGATCTTTCTGTAACTGCAAACTTCGCAGGGATAACTTTGTCTTCAAAGACAATGATCTTCTGATTTCATCGACCATAGATTCAGACTGATTGTATCTCATCTTTGTTTGGATCTCCTCTTTGTTTGACAATTTTTTTCATTCTCTCAAACGTCGCATGAAGAGAACTATAATTTTAGATGGAAAGCCCTTCTGTAGAGCATGTAAATTTTGATTACTGAAGAGCATCAAAAGTTGTTTTGCAATCAGTGAACATATATTTGTGTATTGATTAATGCGCAGGGATTGTCTCTTCTGACTCTCACAGCAATCATCCCTGGATTACGACCATCTCATTGCAGTGCCCACCAGAAAAAAATGGGAAAATGTGAGAAGGTTTCCAAAGCACAATGGGCTCTACTTATGTTGGTTTTATCATTCAAATGTATTGGGTCTGCAGGGGTAAGACCATGTTCCATGGCATTCGGAGCGGATCAATTCCAACAGGAAGAGGAAGAAGGAAAAGGATCCAAAGAAAAGAACAGGACAGAAAGTTTCTTTAATTGGTATTACTTTTCAATTAGTGTGGCTCTCCTTCTGGCCCTCACTGTCATTGTTTATATTCAGAGCGATGTGAGCTGGAGTGTGGGATTTGGTATCTGTACTCTGCTTATGCTCATATCAACAATTTTCTTTGTTGCTGGAGCTCCCCTTTTCCGCCATGTCAGTCCACAAGGCAGTCCATTCACTGGATTTGCACAGGTCATAGTGGCATCCATCAGGAAGTGGAATTTATCTCTACCTTCTGACGCTACAAAGCTTTACCCTGGCCAAGATTGCTCCAAGACTCCTCTCACAGACAGACTAAGGTAATTTTACTCTCAGATTTTCCCCTATTTTCAAAAGAGTTTATGATACATTTATCCGGATGCTGTTCTGTTCTAATTTTGATAAATTTAAAATTGAAGGTTTGTTTGTTTTCTGAGATTCTTTACTTTACACTTGTTGGCTGCAAGTTGGCTTTCCACACCAGCCTTTCACCTATCCCTTCACATCTTCCTACAAATATTTTCATATCCTCCTGCAGATTTTTGTAAATCTAATCATACTTAAATGTTAATGTTAATTCTCTCTCTAGACTTAGTTCTATTTATGGAAAGTTGTATAGGTAAAGTCGAACGAAATAGCCTGTAAGGAAACTCACGTGCAGAAACAGCTTCCTACGCTAATCTCTATAGGAGAGTATTGTGCAAATTCTTATAAATCCTTACAATTTCAGATTCGTTAACTACTTTAACAAAGATATTGCAACCACATACCATGCATACAGAGAAAATGGAGAATGACACAACGATATACCCTGGGGAAAACTTTTCGGTAAAAAACCTCAGCACTCCAAAACCTGCACAATGTATTATTTTCAACACAAAGATTACAATACACTTGCAATGCAAGTTCTTTCAGGAAATGAGAGACAAAGCCAACAAGACTTAAATTTTGTTATATCTCTCCCATAGGAGCAGCATCATATATATAGACTCCTCTGGACCCAAAAATAGGCACAACCACCAAGACCCATGCACAAAGCCATATGTACACAGTTGTTACATGCAATCTCAAGAATAGGCGTCCATCCCTAGAATAGACTATGACAGCTTGTCATAGAATCCGCCAAAAATAAAGGTCACAAGAGAAGTGTAAGAGTATCTGTCATACCAACCTATTTTTGGCATATTCTCTTACACACACCAACCACTTCTTCTTGGCGCCCAAATAGGCCCAAGTCATAAGATGCTCTTACACCTATCATAGCACATTCCTTAAATAGTTCTTATGCATCATAGGAATCCGTCATGACCGTTTCAGTCATGATCTCCTTACACACAAGATGCCGACACATCAAGTGAAGTGACACATCAACATGCCAACTAGATATGTACACGCACACTTAATTACATTATTTGCAAAAAATACATTTACAAAACAAATAATAAGAATAGGAATTATCCAAGGTTGAGACACCTTATTCCTAACATAGCCAAGTGTGGGTGAGCAAGATATTAGAATAACGTCTTTATAGAGAAAACATATGTCAATGAAGCACAAGATTTAACAGGAATAAAAGGAAGTTTAGATTTAAACATAGAATGTAATCTAAAATTGATAGATGAAATCATTGGTGTAATGTAAAACCTCTAGAAAGAGGTTTAATTTTGTAGAATTAGATGGGTTTATTAAAATATAAAGAAAAATATGTAAATGTAAGTACAATAAGTTCATGATAATTAAGTGTAATTTAAAATCTTAATAAAGAGGTTTAGTTGTGTAGAATTTGATGGGTTTATTAAAATATAAACAGAAATCTAAATGCAAGCACAAAAAGTCTATGATAACAAAAGTCTAGGATAACGAAGTGTTGTAGAAAATTAATAAATTGAAAAATAATAATTTTTTAAATTAAGAAATAAATTAAATAGAGATTGACAATTAGGTGAATGATCAAATAGTGAGTGCCAAATGAAGAAGGTTCTAAAATTAGTTGATGTCTAACCTAGAACAAGTGCCTTTCTACCAATAAAATTTCTTGAAATTTGTGCTCTATCAAAAAACTAATTCATATCTATTAATTTGAATCTGAACTTGGCCTACACATAGTGTACTATATTATAAGTATAACTTTGCCTAATGGATGATAGTTATCTTTAGGATTACTGTCTCATCAAGAGAAGCAAGTGCTTTTACATCAAATTCTGAAACTCGAACAATGATCAAATTCTAAAACTCAAACAATGATGAAAATAACAAGCAAATCCATAACTATGTAAATGTGTCACTCTTTTTTTTTTTCAAATCAAAATGTATCACTATTAATTGAGCTCTAATGGTTAGAATGGTAGAGAGAACATATGTAAACATTGATTTTTGGATGATTAAAATGAATGTATTTCATGTTTTAAAATATTATTGCAGATGGTCTAATTGTAACAAACATGTCTGAGTGAACTAGAGATAAGAGTATCAATGTGATAAGTTAAGTAAATTTAACTTGGAACTAATAGGATAAGTTTACAATAGAGAGCATTCTTTTCTTTTTTGTATTGAAGGAGATTTGAAGTCAGCACAATCTAAGTGCCTACAATATAGACTTTGTTATTAAATCAGATGTCCTTGACTAATTGAAGGTCATTCTTACTACCATAGATTTATCACAAAGTGAATTAACTATCAACTAGCAGTTGCTCGTTTATGTACGTGCAACAATGAGCCAATAGGAGTGATTTGTGTTGCACTAAAAGCATAATTTGTCACAAGTAATGAAGATAAATATATGTATAAAAAGTGTTTAACAAGTAGTTTGATTTCCTTTTAGTTTGAAGGAAATTCCCAAAAAATGAGCAATTTGTGGCATAGTATTTTTTTTTTTTGGAAAGAGTAATCAAGATCATTGTACAATATAAATAATTTCTAGCAATATTGAAATTTTTATTTTGTATTCTAGGAACATTCTGGTATTTTTTTGTCTTTCTGTAGCCGTAGAGATCAGTTGTTCAGAAGATATATATGAGTACCTGCAAATGGAGCAATAAATCGTCAAAGTCGATTGGAAGAATTGAATAGTTTAATGTGTGAATTTTTAATGTAATCCATTATAACATAAATCAAAAATCAATTTTTTGTAGATAAGAATCAAATACCTATTGTTTTTGCTGACAAATTTTGTGGAGAAGACGAACATGGATAGCAAAATCTGTAATTACAATATATTGTGTACCTGCAGTGCAGTTTTTTAATTTGTCTATTAAATTGAAAGGAAATTTTCATTATATAATTTTTTGAAATGTTGGAGCAATATCTTATCATTTGAAAGTAAGGAGCCAAGTTTGTGTGCTTACCTCTTTGTAGTTTCATAGTAGTTGCAGGCATGCTTCCTCTTTCTTCCAGGCAGCTGTGTTATTGTTATTTTCCATTTTGTTGTACCTTTCAAAAGAGAATGGTGGGTGTATTCGAAGGGTTTCAATAGATTTGACTCTTGATATTGCTATAAATGTCAATCCTTGTCTCTCTTTTCTTCCAATGTCTACTGTTGCTTTTTTTAGTGTGAGTCCCTAAGATTTGTGTATTGTAATGGCCCAAGCCATAGCCAATGGTAGTTGTGTACGGTTTCCTCGAGTTATTGGAGTGATGGGAATGTTTTTTGGGTTTTGTGTATCCCAGGGTGACCGCTGTAATTCTTGAAATGTACAATAACATATTTTGGTAGATCTAGAGGAGAAGAGTTTTTATCGTAAACGATGGATTTAATTTGTCCTAGTGATCCGTTTACAAGTCCTGTTTGTAACCATAAGTTTGTTGTTAACATGATTTGTTGGCCAATGCATAGAAGGACCTCGTGTTGAAGTTGTTCATCTTCATTTTGTTCGTTTGTCTTTTGTGCAATTACTCTTGCAGAACTACGTGCTATTGGGAGGTTTAATTCTTTGAGCATTTTTCTATTATGTAGTTTTGCCAAGTCATTTGTAGCGAACAGATGCGTAGCTATGTCGAAGTCTTTATTTTGTTCAGTGGTCATCATTTTTTTTGTCTGACTCATTAGTGTGTTCCAATCATCTTTGAGCGGTTGACCATTTCTTATATTTTGTAGGATTTTCTGAAAGTTTTGTTGGGACTTACTTTGTCCTTGTTGGCGGAAAATTGTGTCCAATGTAATTGCAACAGTGAATGTGTGCCAAAGCATGAGGGGTTTAGAATGTGAGGCATATATTGGCTTATCCATAACTAGTGGAAGTTGTCCTAAGTCACCAACAAGTATGATTGAAATTCCACGAAAAGATTGGTGTTGGTTATGGGGAAATGCCTCACATAAACGATTGTCTATTTTCAAGAGTAGTTTTGGTCCTAAGAAGCTCATTTCATCTATAAGAATGTATTTGACATGTTTGAAGTCCTCTTGGAGAGTTGTTAATGATTGTCCTTGTAAGGGATGCATTTCTTTTATTGGAATCCGAAGGCATGTGTGGATTGTTGTGGCTTGTATGTTATATGCAGCAACCCTTGTAGGTGCTAGTGCAAGCAATGTTTTTTTGTCATTTTTTGCACCCTTGTTTATGCTTTGTCTAATGCAGTTAATCAAGTATGATTTTCCTGTGCCTGTTGTCCCTTGAATAATCATGCGCAGTGGGTCTTTTTGAAAAGGGTTTGTATGATGTTTAATGATGATGTCTAACGCGAGTTGTTGTTTTGGGGCTAGTTAGTTATTTATATGTGTTGTGTTTGATTGGAAAGTAATGCCATTTGTTTGTAGTTTTCCTTTAGAAATGAAGCTTGTTGCAGATTTGTTTTGGTGTTGGCAAATGTTGTTGGTATTCCATGGGTGGTTAAGATCAATGTCTCATTTTCCTAGCATATCAAGGTCATTGATGTTAAAGTTATTGGAGGCACCCATTTGGGAGAGAAATTCCCATTCGTATAGCTCTATGTCATGGGCATTGTGGAGATCGTCATCGTCATTGTCATTGTCATCATTTTCTTCAATTGTGGGTTTGCTTGCAATTCTATTAGTGTGCCAAGGTGAGTAATTGGTTGTTTGTAGAGAGTTCCGATTTCTCAGTATTTATTCTATTGTAATGCCAATGTCTATTGGAATGTGACAATTGCATTTATTTTTCTCTTTTGCCATCAATTCTTCTTACGTTTTGAAGAGTATGAGTACTTTTGTGCTGTTTCAATGAGCGATAAAGACTCTAGTTCAAGGGGTCATTCTGTGTAAGACTGGATATAAGTGGTGCTCAATTCTTCTTTTGTGTCTGAATTGTTGATTCGGTGTAGGACTTTTTTGCTGACATTCAAAGAAATGAAGGATCGACTGCAAATGACAAGGGGCAATTTCTGCAACATATGGCATGTCTCTTGTGCTCCAATATCATGGTCAGCAATGATTCCCATCATGAATTTTTGATATGCAATTAATGCATCATCATTGGAGTGGCTTGCATCTACTATTTTTTTTAATATGGTACTATATGTCTCTGAATTTTTTTCAGCCTTTGATGCATATTTTGAGATGTAGTTGAGGACAAGTTTTCTTGAAGTGACAGGTTGACAATCGACATTGACCCTCCATATTGCTAGCATTTCTGGTTTGTGGATATTGAGGCGATCATCATTTCTTGCTGCATTGTAAGACATGTTTTGGTTTGTGTCACATGTAAAGGTAGATGTTGATTCTTGTTGCCATGGAGCTTTATAGCGGCATTCAGATGTGTTTCCTTTTTTCCATAGACATGTTTGATCAGTGCATTTGGTATGTCTTTGTACAGTGTTCAATATCTCTTCATAATCTAATAAAGGATCTAATGACAATATTTGTGGTGTGTTGAGTATGTAAAGGTCATCATTAAGAGTGTGATGTGATTTGTTTTGTCTTTCAACCAGACTACAGGGATTCCAAGCAGAAACATATTTGTCAAAGAATTGTTTTGCCTGGTCTAATTTGAATTGGTTATTCCAATTGATTGCATCCATGTTTGGTGCATTTAGAAGCCATATAAAACCATGTACATGAGCGGAACCTCGATGTTGCCACTCGTATCTATACCAATAGTCTTTTGCTTCAAGTAGTTTTTCTATGACTTCTTCATGAAAGATTGTGAATCTTTGATGAATGTATAATGATGTAATGTGTGGGTTTTGAATGATATTATCTATCAATTGTTTCCTTGAGAATTGTGTTGTTGGATTTGTATTTTGTGAGAACAATGTATGTAGATCTGGCCATTTTGTGTCTGCTGAGATCAAAGTGAAGAAAAGTGTAGGGGTTCCTAGCTGGTGTATCATGGTTGTTAAGTCCTTTCGACTTTTATTCCAATAAGCTCATGTGCCTCTTAATGAAGTTCCATAACACATAATTTGATTGGCCAATTGCTTCTTGGGGGCATTTTGCAGGTTTTGTCAAAGGACTGTGATAGTCTTTGGCACATTCTCTTGTAAGGTTGATTTAAAGAAAACTATAGTTGTTTGTTGGCTACGGTGTCTCATAATTAGATTATAAATGAAATAGCAGAATCGTACATGCTTTCCAAACCTGTTATCATAGTATCTTAGTAAATGCAATGCGTATTCATGCAAGTGCACTTGTTTGCTTCTTGGTTGTAGTGGCAATGCACTTCCATGTGGGAACAGTGTGGGGAAAGCCATGCTTAATAGGCCCTCGATGTTGTATTCATTTATCGATGAGTTATTTATTTCTGGCCATGGTACAATGTTTGGATCATTTTTTTTAAGCCTAACATTTCTTTAATTGTTTGCAACTCACGTTGTGTATTAGGCATTTTGGGAATAAACGATGATGTATTGTGGTAGTCTATGTCATCATCCAAAGTAGTTTTTGTTTCGATTGATGTAGTTGTGTCTTCACATTGTATTGTCAAGTTGTGGAGCAAGTTTGATATATCAATGGTTGTTTCAGGCAATAGGTTGAGTGCATCGACATCAATATCAACATCCTTGTAGTATGGATCATTTTTTATTTTGTAAGTTAGTGCGTTCAAAACATTGTGTTTATTGACATGGCAATCATAATTGTTTCCTTCTAGGTTTGTTCGGCGTATAATAACAAGTTCAAGGTCTTCTATCCTTCTAGGCAAAAGACGAACGATGCTTGAAATATCCTGGGGAAAACTTATAGTATGTCCATTATATTTGTATTGTCCTCCTCTTGCATGTGTCACTTGTAAAACTAGGGTTACTCTAGCAATAAGCATTTCTTCTACCTGGGTAAGTTTTTTGAGGACATCTGGTTGTTTTCCTGGGTCCAAGTTGTTTGTTAGAGAAAATTGATGTACACCTTTTTCTGTGGAACATCTAGAACATTTGGTTTCTGGAGTATTTTTTCTTATGACCATACCTGTGTAACTTTCTTTACATATGATGCATGTTTTGACTTTTGATAATGCAGATCTATGTGTTGTCTAAATTGTTTCATTGTTTCATAAAACTTTGTTGTGAAAATAGTAGTTGGCATAAGACTAGGTATTGTTGGGTGGTTGGTACTTGAGATTGGTACTTGTTCATTATGTTTTTGTCTTTTCCATTCATTAATAATGAGTGGTTGTAGTATATGTATACACCTTAAAATGGTCACCTAAACTATTAGCCCCTTTTGCTAAATTATCAATTGCTTATTCTTGATCAAATCTTAGCTCTATCATTTATTCGATTATTTTCTATGGGCTAACCATCTTATCCTAAGTCTTTATTTACTTAAAAGGAATATTTCCTCCCCTTTTAATAAATAAAAAGCCCCCACTTTTCCTCTTATCCTAGTTGCACAAATAAAACATTTATTCTTATTTTATAAAAAGTGAAAAAGCACTTTTTGTCTCATATGGACATAAAGTCAACTCCTATTTTCTCATTGGAGGATACTTGTGCACATGGATTGCTCTTTTTTTAAGCTCCACCATTGATTAAATCTTTTGCCTCTTAATCTCCATGGTCCATTCCTTCTCATTTCCTTTAAAAAAAGAGCTCTCTTCTTCATTCTAGATCCCCAGCTTTTTATGCTAACTTTATGCTATAGGTTTTCTAGGTCACTTTGGAGCTTTTGGAGATTTGGAGAACTCTTAGCATCTACATCTCATTCTTGCATTCTACATCTCATTCTTGCATTCTTAGCTTAGCTTCATATTTATGCTTTCTTAGATTAGCTTCATTTCTATGCTCTAGATTAGCTCACATAGATTAATTAGCTTGGGTTGTAACACTTGCATATTTCCTTTCATAGCTTAACTTGCATTTCCATTTCTAGCATAGCATTGCATTGCATTTTCATTCTTGATTCTTGAGGATATTGGCATTCTTGCCCTTGTCTTCATTGAATCTCCCATTGCATGGTTTACTAGCAAGGTTATAGACTAAATAGCTCTAGCTGAGAGCATTCTTAAAAACCCTTGCACTCCATGCCTAGGGAGCTATGGATTGATTTGTGAGGGCTCATTCTTGAGTTTCCTTGCATGTAATGATCCATAGAAGTGTGACACATTTATAGCACACATTTTTGGCGCCCACCGTGGGGTAGAGTAGATAGACTTTGTCCTTTAAATTTTACATTTTCGTCAATTTCTGTCAATTTTTCAGCAAGTTTTTAGCTTAATTTTTAGTCTCTATTTTTTGTCTCAGATTGTCGCGTGATACTTTCCAGAAGTATCACGTGATATACCTCTGTATGCGCGTGCGATACTTCGCTTGTCAGAAGTATCGCCTGGCTATAGTAGAGTATATCGCATGGTCTCGGGCGAAGTATCGCCTGGTGTCGGGCGAAATATCATGCAGACTAATAAGTATCGCCCCAGTATAGTGCGAAGTATCGCGCGATACTAGTGTCTGTACTTGGCAGTGAGCTATTTTTGAGCTATTTTATCTATCTTGCAAGTTTTAGGTTCTTAGCTATTTTTTTGAAATTTTCTGAAATTTTTAGCGTTTTCAAATCCACTTTGGAAAATGGGTGCCCCTTTTTTTTTGAAATTTTGCAAATGGTATCAAAAGTTTAAGTGTGATATATTGTTGGAAAGGTCTTTCTAAGCCTAATCCAACCATGATGGTTTCATTTTCAGATTTTATCATTTGATCAATTATTTTTGCACATTATCTGATTTTTCATGTACTAATCATTGTTAGATTTTGGATTTTGATTCTCCTAACTCTTGTTGGTCTAACAAGTTGTGGTTGTAGGTGCTTCTTGCTTGAAATTTGCTAAAATTGCATGTCAAAGAGGGCTACTAATGGTTTTTGCAGGGTTGCCCTAAGCATAAAAACCAAATCAAGTGCTTGTTTAATTGTTTTCTTTATTAAGTGCGGCATATACTAGTTGTTTCATTTCATAGGCACTTAATACTTTGTGAAAGGAATCTTGGGGTGGTAGGAGAAGTATGCTCTTCACCTTTAGGTGAATCAGAAAATCTTGACCCATCTTGAGGTTTTGGAAGCAAAGGGGTAATTGAATCTTTGCTTGGTGTGTTTGGGAGAGATTCTTGAGATAGGGGAGTATGCTCTTCACCCTTGTGGTGAACCAAAAACCTTGAACCTCAAGAATTAATCCACTCTTTGTTTAGCTTAGGATCCTTTAGCGGGCCTGCTCTTGAGCAATCAAGAGGAACGACCTAAGTGGGGACAACCTTGTCATCATTTTCCTTGGTGGCGAGTGATTCCAACTCACTATAATCTCAAGGCTATCGAGGACACAAAACCTTGGTAGACATAGTACTTATCTTCGCTTGATGTGAGTAACTTGTGGGATTGTGACCATGAGGAAAGCATTAAGCAAGAATGCTTAAGGTACTCTTGAGGCCGCGAGGTCCTAGTCCTTTGTGAGGAGCAAGAGGGGTGCTAAAAATGGAAACCCTTACTATGAACCATTAGATAGAGGCCACCCTATTTTAGCCGCTTAGCTTCTTGGTGCAAGGATTGATCCAAGTGGACTTACCCGGATCACCCCAAGACACTCACCATATGTGTTCCTTTGGTTGTGTTTTTGACACTTCCATGACAACACCAATATCTCTTGTGGGCAACCACTTGGTGTGAGGCAAGGGAGCATCAAGTTGTGGGCCATGTTGCTAAGTAATGAGCCTTGTCCTTCTAGGTAGTAATTGCTTGAATTATCTTCGATTGTGCTATGCCCGTGTAAATGTTTTCAACATTCAAACACACGGTAGCATTCATAAGGTTTTCTATTTTGATATCACAAGTGCTTGTCTTGGCAACATTACTTTTGCCCTTGTTTCAAGTGTTCTATGACATGTTTGATCACCTACTATTTGCAAACCTGTCTTTTATCTACTATTACTGCTTGTCAAACTGAGAAATTGCACTATCCGACCTTTGAACTTGATCAAAATGCTTTAAAACTGAGAATTTTATGTTCACTGGTCAAAAAGTCATACGAATCTGCAACAGTATCGCACGCCTTACTGAGAAATATCGTGCGATAGTTTGCGCCCTGCTATTTTATCGCGCGCTTTGCTGAGGTATATCACATGATAGTTCGTGCCTTCTGGACTATCGCCCCGCTAGTCTAGAGTCTATCGCCCAACCATACTACAGTCTATCACCTGGCTTAAGGTGAAGTATCACCCGAATTGAGAAGTATCACCCTGTCTGCCTGGAAAGTATCACCCAGAATCTTTTTGCTGTCCTATCATTGCTGCAATTCGGAGTGGCTAAAATTGCACTTTAACCTGTCGTAGAGTGTCTTTTTCTGTTCTTACCTGAAACTGGTTTGTTACCTACATGCTTATATTTGTTCTAGACTGAAACAAATGAGCTAAAACTATTGGGTTTGAGTTTAACGAATGCTACTCTTGATCACTTGTCGCATCACGGTTACCTCTCTAGCTACTTGCTTATTGAGCTTCTTGCTCGTTGCTCGGCTTTAGTCAATTGATTGCTGTAAGTGCTTGAGCACTTTTGACGAGCCATCTCTCTATTGTTCTTCTTTGACAAGTGGTCTTTATTAGCTTTTCTTATCTCAAATCTAAGAAACTTTGTCTCATTCTATTAGTCAACCAACATCTCTTTTCATGCCGGTTACAACTCGGTCTCAATTTGAGCAGGAGAGCCATCCTCTGTTCAATTATACACAGTTACCTTCTCCAACTAGACATTCAAAAGCACCCATTAGCAACAACAGTTCTATTTCTGACCAATCTGAGAATTCTAAGGCTACACCATGGTATAAAGGAGGTTTCCTCTTTTCCGCATTCAAGACCCCCAAAAACACAGACAGTGTCTCACTCACTTTGACTAAACAAGAAAAGTTTCAACTCTTGCAAGAACACTTTGAGCGTAAGGATAATCAAGCGCGCTTAGACAAAGAACACAATCAACAAAGGATGGATGCTACTAGGTGCATGGCTTATAAAGGGACATTTCATGAGCAACCTGAGACTAGTAATCATGAGCATAGACCTCTTTTTAACAATGGCAACAATGACAACAACACGCCACCAAGATCTCCTCCAAGGCTAACTTTTGTTATGCCTTCTTCACCACCTAGACCTCCTCCCTCTCAACATGACGGAGAGGCTAATGATGAGATTTCTAGTGAGGATCTTATGAGATGTGAACAAGATGTGGATTTCCAACGAATGATGCATAAGCTTTTAGAGCATAATGGCAATCAATATTTTCAATATATGACTTCTAGAGGATACAAGCTTCCTCCCGGCTATGATGTCAGACAAATTGTCCAACAAAGAGTACCAACTAAATTGGAAGTCCTTCAAGAAGAATTACATCGGACAAATCAACACCTTACCCAAATGGCATTAGAAAGAGAGCCTCCAAAGGTCTCTTTTGTAGAATCAATTTGTGCTCTTCCTTTTGATAAAGATCTATACATGGTCCCGTTTCCTAAGGATATTGAGGTTCCTAAATATGACAAGTATGATGGAAATGGTGACCCTCATGACCATGTGCATCATTTTTATGCTCTTAGTATGGACTTTCTTCATGAAGACACATATCTCCTACGCTTATTCCCTCGAAGCTTAAGAGGCCAAGCTTTGGAATGGTTTGTGAAATTGACACCACCGCTTAAGACTTTTGATGAGTTAGCTCAGCGATTTACCTAGCAGTACTCTTAAAACATCCAACAACCTATCACTATGATAGATCTCGGTAATCTAAGACAACATCAAGGTGAGCCATTTGCAACTTACTTACAACGTTGGAGGTCATTGTATTCTCGATATCCTCGTCAGCTACCCGAAAGGGAAAAGATTGATATTTTTGTCAACACTCTTGTGCCTGAGCTGTATTATGATCTAAGGAAACAACTGTTCTCCTCTTTCAATGACATGGTTGAAAGTGCATATCGGATTGAGGATGTAGCTATAAGAAAAGGGGATATTGTTATTAATAAAGATGCTAAAGGCAATGGTAAAGACAAGAACAAACCTTGGAATAAAAATAAGTATGTTGTTAATGATGGGGTTGTTGATGCTCCTAAAGTTAAAGAGCCCGCTTTCAATCTCTCCAATGCTATCTATGCAGCAAAACAACAAGAAGCTAGCAACACTCACAATGCTCCTAAACCTCAATATGCAGATAAGCCTAAGAAGTCATTTCGAAAGTGAGTCTATACCAAGTTGGCAGAACCTTACGATGTGATCCTTAAGACTTTGGTTGACAATGGATATCTTACGCTTCCTGATAAACCTGGTAACTGGGATCCGATAAATAAGCCTGATTGGTGGAGAGAGGATCATTACTGCCATTATCATAGAAACAAGGGACATCCAACAGACAATTGTTTTAGGCTTAAGGATGATATTCAGGATCTTATTGAGAATGGCACAATCTCCACTGATGGAACTAAAAATTCTGATCACATAGCTTTCAAAGATCCTCTACCTAAGCATGATAAGGGGGAAACCTCTCAAACACATAAGAAGAATCATGATGCAAAGATCAATTACATGTATCCTTCTAATACGCTTGTGATTAACATGGTAGAGCCCGTTGAGAGTGTTCTAATGATGAGGTCTCAAGATGATAATAACACCAATCATGGTAAGCCAAAGTTAGTCTTGCAAACATGTGGTAGTTCATCTTCCTAAAGTGAGACACTGAATGTTGTTACTAGGGGGCAAGCCAAGATTTTCCTTAAAACTGCGCAAGATCCCAAGAAAGCTTTTCCTTCCAAACAAGTGGCTCCTTCAGCCACCTCTAGCTATGATCTTGTCCAACATTTGCAAAAGACACCAGCACAGATATCTATCCTTGAGTTTCTTCGGTTATCCTCTTCGCATAAAGAGATTCTTGATGAGGCTCTACGTACAACACGTGTTCCCAATGACATTGATCCAGATCAATTTCAGGCTATGGTCAACCACATTTCATCTCCGCTATCTCTCTCCTTTTCTGCAGAAGATGACATATCTATTGCTCACCCACATAATCTAGCTTTACACATTGAAGTTCTAGTCTACAATACCCGAGTCTGCCGAGTCCTGATAGACAATGGTGTAGGGTTAAATATTGTTTCTTTCAATGTCATACAACAATTGGGTTTGTCAGAATTGGCTGTGGATTCCAAGAAGAAGATTACTATAAAAGCTTATGATGAAGTGGAAAGACCTTCCAAAGGTCTTGTCACGCTGCCTGTCCGAGTGGGCCCTGTCACGAAAGATATTAGCTTCCAAGTATTGGACATCCCACTCACATATAACATTCTTTTGGGTTGTCCTTGGATCCATGACATGAAGGCTATTCCTTCCACTTATCATCAGTGCGTCAAATTTCCGTACAATGGCACTGAAGTTGTGATTCCTGGAGACCATACTATTGCTATTAATGCTCTTGCTGCTACTGAAAAATTTGTTCCTCATAATGAACCTTCTGTTGATCCTAGTATGTCTCTAGTTGCTGCTGAGAAAACACTTAAGATGATGAGCCTTGGTATGGGTGAATATATGCTGGATTCCTTTGCTTCTATACCTGTTTCTCCTAGGTCATATGGGAGACCTTCTGATCAGATGAAGCCTTCCACTTCTGCTATGATGATCTTTGATACTTTTGTTCCTTCATCCATTCCTTTAGAAGCAGACAAAGAAGAACAAGCTATTCAAGAGTGGATCTATAGAGAGGATTCTAGAAATACTCCCATACTCAGTAATTCAGACACAGATACAGATGAGTCACCACTACACACTATGGTTCAAATGGGAGATGATCTTCCCTCTACTTCACTTCTTTGGGGAGAAAAATGTATATCTACTGATGATATGGATGTTGATATGGTTCATTCTTGTAGTAACCATCCCGACATGGTTGATGAGTCTTGTGTGGGGTCTGATGAGTTTATTCCTCATATTGCCTTAGTGGACCACGCTGGTTCTTCTATGAAAAGTCTAGATCTAGCTACTTTTGGAGCTTACCCTATAGGCTCAACCTCTCTTGTTACTAGAGAGGACACCCCTCGCATAAATGCTATTGAACCGGTCACTTCATTTCCTCTCGCATCAACACCTGTTACTTCTTCCACCAAAGAACTAGCAACAAAAAAGATTGAATCAGCAATCAAACATCACAGTCATCAAGTCAAAAGAAAAGAGCAATGGTCAGATGGTGAAAACCACATTGTGGCGCTATCTGAACCTAAGAAAAGTAAAAATAAAAATCTGCTCAAAAATAATGATTCTCAAATAAAAGATGACAAGCTGATTCTCTACAAAAAAATGATGCACTACCTCAAGCATGATCTCATATCTATTATACTTTAACCCATTCCTAGAGCTAAGAACAAAGTTGGTAATGCCTTGGTTACTTCGGCATCCATTTTACAAATGAAAAAGCATAAATTTCGCTTCAAGTTCCTGGTGGATGAATTACGCTATCCTGCTCACAAATCTTGCAATCCTACCATCTTTTCATATCTTCCACCTCATATTCCTCTTGCAAATCCACCACGCCATTCCTTCCGCCATCCCTTACACTTTGCCTTTGACTCTGGTGACTTGTATAGGAAGGGTCTAGATGGAACTCTCCTTAAGTGTCTAGAAATAGAGGAGTCAGAAAAAGTGCTAGCTGAAATCCATGATGGCATATGTGGATCACATTCTAACGATCCTCCTCTAGCTCAGACATTGCTTAGGGCTGGTTATTATTGGTCGAACTGGTTGAGACCTCCTATTGTCATAGTTGCAGCATTTGGGCCTGGGGCCTATCAGTTCTCTACATCAGAGGAAGCAGATTCTTGATGCCCGTTTCTGTCTGGGGCATTCTTTGTACATATTTATTGATCCTGAAAAAATTCCAAAAAAAAATTCATATATGATGTTGAAAAAAATCCTAAAAAGCATAAAAAGTACTGAAAAAATGAGCATCCTAGTGAAAACCTAGTAATAGGCGCTTTGATGTCTCACCAAAAAAAATCAAAAACTTCAAAAAATTGAAAAAATTGAAAAAGTGCCTTGGTGAAAACCTGGAAACAGGCTCCTTGGTAGCAAAAATACAAAAAAATTATAAAAAGTCCTGAAAAAATTGCAAAAAAATCTATCAAGTGGTGAAAACCTGGAAACAGGCGCTGCTTGAGACCCTCTGCACCTATGTCTATCAGTCTTGCATGGCGCTCCTTCGCTCCACTTCTTGCTTTGCCTCTCCTAGCCTGGAACTGACTCTTGTCTTAATCTAGGGGGCATACATTGTTTTAAGCTCATCTTGGGTCTCTTTGTGCGTCTGGGTTTCTTAGGCATCTCGCAAACAGTGTTTTTCAACACCACCCCAACTGTGTTTTTCAACACTACCCTAGCGTCGAGTGTTTCTTAACACTTATCAGATGTCCTACTTGCAGTCTAGATGATGCAATATTTCTCAATGGAAGATGCGATACTCAAAGTTTGACTCTATGACCTACACACACGCACTTAAACATTTGACTCGCTGAGACTTGCTTAGCCTTATTTCTTTACGTGCTATCTATGATGATTTCTTTGCTAAGTGGTCTCTCCTTGAGAAGTTTTCGATGATGCATAGCTAGAAGACTGAGGGTATGAGAACATGTTTTATTTCTTTATCTGTTTGTGGGTATATTTTGTTGGTCCTCACTGTCATGAGCATTTATGCTAGTCTTACTTGACACTATGGACCTACAAGGTATTATCTTTGACTATTTCGCAAGTGCATGCTTATAGTCATCTTGACTTTCTTGTGTCTCGATGCTAGCATAATCTTGCCATATCAAACTTAGGTAATCTCACTGCACTAGTCATCTTGACCTACATGTCTTTGATGCCTAGGTGGGATTTTCACATTTCTATCTGATATAGATCATATTCAGATCCACATAGTTATCCTAGTGTGTATTGTATGATCTTGCGACGCTACCAATAACACTCGATGATGACTATTAGATGTCTATTAGCATTGTGACCTTGCAAGTAAACCACTTTTCATGTAGCTTGCATTCTTAAGTTCATGTTAGTTTAGTTTTGCATCTTGCATATGGAGAGAGCTCTCCTTTTCATCTTACGTGGACTTGTTAATCAACTGCGCTCACCTTTCACTTCTTCCTAATCATGTCTTTCGCTTCTTGTCTTTCATATCCCATCATTTTCCTTTCATTTTAGGATCGAAACCGAAATCTGAGTTCACCTTGATCATCTTTTTCCTTCTTCCGTGTAGTTGGCTAACCTTTTGAGGCCTGATCCTTCGATCTTCGCTGGGGCATTCTTCACCTCTTCATCCCCATCTCTTTCAAACTTCCAGTCTTTCATTCACTTTCAAATCCCAAGTTCAAATCCCCCTCCGTGGTGTTTTCGGGTTGAGGGACCGCTTGGTTCATGCCCCGGGTCCCATGTGTGGGGCATATCTTCACTACTTGATGGTTATTCTATTCTCTTTCTTCGATTATGATTTCTAGTGATTTGATCATGTCTCTCTTGCTTCTGCTTTACCTCTACCTGGATTTCACTTTCAATCCTGAGGGGGCAGACACATCATATATTATTGGCTCTCTTTCCTAAGTGTTCAGTACTGTCACTACCAGGCTAATCATGCAGGATTTGCTATCTCTCTGCACTTCATTCTTTGGAGTCAGATCGCTATCTGCTTGCCTTCTTGGCTGATTTGAGTTGATTTGTGATCCCAAATCAATCTCACATTTCAACATCATTCTTTGACAGCATGTGTTCCCAGATCGATCACACATTAGTCAAAGAGGGGCAAATGTATACACCTAAAAATGGTCACCTAGACTATTAGCCCCTTTTGCTAAATTATCAATCGCTTATTCTTGATCAAATCCTAGCTCTATCATTTATTCGATTATTTTCTATGGGCTAACCATCTTATCCTAAGTCTTTATTTACTTAAAAGGAATATTTCCTCCCCTTTTAATAAATAAAAAGCTCCCACTTTTCCTCTTATCCTAGTTGCACAAATAAAATATTTATTCTTATTTTATAAAAAGTGAAAAAGCACTTTTTGTCTCATATGGACATAAAGTCAACTCCTATTTTCTCATTGGAGGATACTTGTGCACATGGATTGCTCCTCTTTTAAGCTCCACCATTGATTAAATCTTTTGCCTCTTAATCTCCATGGTCCATTCCTTCTCATTTCCTTTAAAAAGAGCGCTCTCTTCTTCATTCTAGATCCCTAGCTTTTTATGCTAACTTTATGCTGCAGGTTTTCTAGGTCACTTTGGAGCTTTTGGAGATTTGGAGCACTCTTAGCATCTACGTCTCATTCTTGCATTCTACATCTCATTCTTGCATTCTTAGCTTAGCTTCATATTTATGCTTTCTTAGATTAGCTTCATTTCTATGTTTCTAGGTCACTTTGGAGCTTTTGGAGATTTGGAGCACTCTTAGCATCTACGTCTCATTCTTGCATTCTACATCTCATTCTTGCATTCTTAGCTTAGCTTCATATTTATGCTTTCTTAGATTAGCTTCATTTCTATGCTCTAGATTAGCTCACATAGATTAATTAGCTTGGGTTGTAACACTTGCATATTTTCTTTCATAGCTTAGCTTGCATTTCCATTTCTAGCATAGCATTGCATTGCATTTTCATTCTTGATTCTTGAGGATATTGGCATTCTTGCCCTTGTCTTCATTGAATCTCCCATTGCATGGTTTACTAGCAAGGTTATAGGCTAAATAGCTCTAGCTGAGAGCATTCTTAAAAACCCTTGCACTCCATGCCTAGGGAGCTATGGATCGATTTGTGAGGGCTCATTCTTGAGTTTCCTTGCATGTAATGATCCATAGAAGTGTGACACATTTATAGCACACAGTATAGAGTCACTATTATTTGGTAGGCTACTAGTTTTAGTTTGTGTAAACGGTTGTTTCTTATTTTATGGTACTATGGTTTCTTTAATTTGAAGTGGTGTTTCTATGTGTACAAAAGACTTCTTTAACCTTTGGATTCGACGTCTAGCAGAAATTTCTTCCTTATGTCATTTGTAATATGCCTGATTTTTTTCTCTTTTTTGTTTTTGTTTTGTTTTAGCAATTGAAATTTGCATCTGCATTGTGTTAAATAGTGGCCACTATTAGTAGCCCAAAATAAAAACAAGTGAGGAAATGAAGAGTTGCACTATGTGCATTGTGAATAGTTTAAGTGTGACATTAAATAAATCAGTTTGTATAGAAAGTTTGATTAAGTTGTATTGAATAAAATAATATAAATGTTGCCTAAAGGGATGAGAAATCACAATAGAAGTTGCATTATGTGCAATGTAACTTAATTTTTTGATGTCTCTGAATTATAACTGTACAATAAATTTATAGAAATATAATATTTTAAAATAGCATCAAAATTAAATCTACCATGCCATGTTGGGAGCAGAATAAAAGAGGGTCATAGGGAAGACTTAGGGGCAGCTATAGGTTCTAAGAAGCTATTGTAAATAAAAGAATTATAGACGGAATTCTATTCCAGTCAAAGAGCTGGTACATTTGTCATTTTTAATATCTGATTGATTTTACAACTATGAAAAAAAAAATTGGTGCAACAAAGCGATGTGGCAGTTGTGGACATATTATTTCTTCTATAAAATTGAGCTGAAAGCAATATGTTCACTTAAATGAACACATATTCCACTAAATCTACACATAATGTCTTGAAATGATATGCCTATTATTTTTGCCCTAAATTAGAGTTGAAAGAAATATGTTTTACACTTAAATCGACACATATTCCATTGAAATTGAAAATAATTTATTGAAATGATATGCCTATTCAGATGCTTGTGTAAAGTTCAATTTTATGAGTAAGAATCGAGGGAGCAGCGGAGATAAATGTAGGGGAATTAGACAGGGATATAGTGTACTACAAGCTGGCAATTCATAACTCTGTTACAAATAAAATCTTTGTTTAAAGACACCCACAAGGATGGAAAGGCACTCTAAAATTGTGTGGATGTATTCAACATGGCACATCATTTTTTACTATTGAATAGTTGTAGCCATTTGATCACCAATTTTCATGCATGGTATACAACGTGCACATGACATCTCTGCCTGGAAACAATTGTAGATAGTGATTCCTTTTCATCATATGGATGAAAAATATACATAATTTAAGACTACTGACTATATAGCTTTGTTGGTATCCTTTTTTATGAAGTTGACTCTTCTCTGCAGATTAGAAGCATTGATTCCTGCTACTCAGTTCCATTCTTATATATATAGCAAGGATCTCTCCAAAAAGGGTAGAACTTATGAGTCTTGAGTTTAGTCATCCTTAATAGTCTATAGAGTTCCCCCAAGGGAAGAGCACTAAGCAGAGGAGTTTGGGAAGAGAGAAGAAGTTGTGGGTAGTTGTAGTATTGGATCACTGAGTACTATTAGTTATAAGTTGTCTTAGATATATGTTTTTTTTTGGTCTATTATGCTTAAAGAAGTCTAAGATCTCAGTAAGGAAAACTAGAAAATAGGGCACCCTCCAAGCATTTAGACTGCCTAGGCTAGAACATTTCATTGGAACTTTAAGCCTTGTTGAATGCTCCTTTTGTCTACTATTAGCTGAGTGTACTTTTAGTTCCATTGGTCATTTGTGGACATCAATTATACTTACTTTCTAGGAAATCAGCGAGGCCTTAAAGGACTTTTGTACTATTTAACTATGGGAGGAAAGTTAAGCCTGGTGTTGTTGGTATTGTTGGGAGTGTGCATTCTTAAAGGATCAACTCAATCAAGTCTACTTAGTGAGAATTTTTATGCCAATTCATGTCCTAATGTTGAGAGCATTGTAAAAAATGTTGTTAGTCAGAAATTCAGCCAGACATTTGTGACTATTCCTAGCACACTCAGGCTTTTCTTTCATGACTACTTCGTTGAGGTAATATGTCCCAAGAAACCCAAATTTCCATTTTTTGAAATTGAATTAACTTCTTTCAGTCAATTATAATGTGTCCCAAGAAACCCAAATTTTTAGTTTTTGAAATTGGATATTGTGTCCCAGAAAACCCAAATTATCATTTTTTAAAAAATTGGATTATTTCTTTTAGCTTGTAACAGAGTTGGCTTAAGTCAGTGTAATGGGAAGTATTGCTTATATTGGTGATGGATTAATGTGAAAATTAGCATTTAACATGTTGTGCCATGGTGAGAATGCCAGGAATTTTGTAATGTAAAATGGTTTAGTGCCTTTTTTGTGTTTGACAGGGATGTGATGCCTCTGTGATCATCCAATCTACTGCAAACAATCAGGCAGAGAATGACTTTCAGGACAACTTGTCCTTGGCTAGAGATGGGTTTGATACTGTAGTCAAAGCAAAGCAAGCTGTAGAGAATGTGTGTCCCAACACTGTGTCTTGTGTTGATATTCTAGCCCTTGCTACCAGAGATGTTGTAAAGCTGGTGAGTAAACCTTTTCAATCTATAAAAGTAGACTCCTAAGGAGTTTTGAGGCCTGCAGATGTAAAAGGGGATTAGCTATCAACACACTATTATAACCAATTTGTTTTAATTGTGTCATGAACATGGAACCTTAAAAAAGTTTTAGTCTTTCTCATAGGATGGAATTGAGTAAATTTGGAGAAAACTGTTTAAGTTAGGTTCGGTTATGTGTCTGCACTACAGTTCCATCTGAGAAATACGCATTTAGTAAAGGACATTAGGCTCTACACAAGGATGATGTATGATATAAATCCATATTTAATTTTTCTCTGCAATATGTTGTTCAAGCACAAACATATATAATCCCAATCTAATGCTACTTAGAGCAACAACAATTTAATTTGGATTCTTGAAAGTACCTATAGATTCTATAGATGAAGATTGTGTTATGAGTTGCATTACTCATCAACGAAAGGATTAAAATGTTACTTTGTTCCCTCTGACAAACATTAGTGCATCTTATCCAGAAAATACACATTTTTGAGAACCTCTTTAATATTGCCAATATATAAATTTATTGCTAATTGAAAATTAAGTCCATACAAAAAGTTGGATAACATTGTCCAAATAAATATTTCTTTTGAAACAAAATAGTACAATTGTACTTTATTTTTTAATTTGTTCAAACAGTTCTAACTTAGAGAGATTGATGGTTCATAATAGCCTTATTTGGAAGCACAAATTTCTAATATTTTAGAAAGCAAACAATCACTTTCAATCTTAAAGTCCACTTTTGCAGCCTTTTTTATGGTAGTTTTGCTTCTACTTTCAAAGTTGTAGAAATCAATTGTTATTGAAAGGGTAAATATGAAAGTGTTGTAATAGATAGCTTTGATGATGCCTTCAGAGTTGTGTCAACCTAGGTGTCATACTGCAACATGTAGAAGTCTCTTGCAGACATTTGTAGTAGATTATCTGCTGCTACATCAAAGGTGACAACCCAAATTGCACTAGTATGATCTTGGAGCTTTACTTGCAAGAGGTACTTATAGTTGCATTATGGAATGGTCTTTTGGCATCTAGAACAAAACCATGTTTTATTATTGCTTTCAACACATTTTTTCTTACATTCTTTCCCATTCACATCTAGTGGGCATGCTGGGTAGCAGAAAGAATCTTGCTTAATGAATTTAACAATTGCTTTTGTTGTAGCCTCAAAGGGCTCTGTGTTTGTTATGCAATCTTGCAAGATAGTTGCAATTGTGACCAAATTGGTTGTTCTATTGGTCTTTGTTGAAAGCAATTACAATGTAGGTATGTCATTTTCTTCTCCTTGGATCTTGAATTGTAGGGATTTAGCTTTTGGTATGGATGGATCTATTGTCAATACAGTTGTTGTTGTGCTATTTATGACCTTTCCTTTGAAATTAGCAACATGACCATTCCTAATAGCGAGAACAAGAACCTTTTGAGAAGCCTTCAAACTTTTAATCTCTTCTCCCTCTTTCTGACAAATGGGCCCCATAAGTTGACATCAATGAACAAGAGTGACATGTCCATTATCTTTAGAGTCCTACGGAGGACCTTAGTTGAATCCCTCTGTCGTATTGTGGAAATCTCTCCAACAGTGACCACCACTCCAATAATATCAACTAAAGTATTGTTGGTAATGTTTGCAATCTCATTAATTGTCTTAAAGTTGTATTGAACAGTTCCAATAGGTAATTCATCATTGCAGCATTTCAATGTGGATGTGTGGTCTACAGTGATTTCCATGTGGTTGTTTAGCTTGTTGTATTTCATGTTTGCTTCTTTGACTGATCCTTTTGAAATGGTATACATGGTTCCTATCTGCACTCTATCATAGTGCAATTCTGCAATGTCATTATAGCAAACAATCCTAGTCCCTGTGCGTTCATTGTCCAATATGTCAAAGCTGAAAACCTGCCCACTACCACGTTGGTTATTAAATTGTCTCAGTTCTTTTTTGGTTGTAACCCTTCCTTTGATTTTCCACCTAGTTTGGTAAGGATTTAAATCCTTTATAGGGCTGATACTTTTAGGCAGTGGAAGTTCCTTACGAGGTAGGTGGATACCAAATTTTGTACTTTTGGTGGGTGACACAATTGTTTTCTCTTCTTGCATTTGTTCCTCTTGAGACTTGTATAGATACTTGGGTCTCCCAATGATTTGGTACTCTTGGTGGATGATGTCAAGGCTGAAGATGATTATGGTCCTATTTTTTTATGGTAGAAATAGAGAGAATTGGGTATATTTATTAAAAGTAAATAAATAAGATTACTATATGAGTGAAGATGGAAAATGTAAAGGACTACCTGGAATCTCCTGTGGGCCGACAAACATAATTTGTTAATAGTACAATAGATTGTATTTTCATCCTTTCTAAGAAGAATAGGTCATTGGATCTCTTAGGCAAAATTGCTAATTACATGTAATTTCCATCAGACAAGACAATCTTGTATCGATCTGTCTGATCTTCAAATACAGTTATCCTCTTGAAAGATAAGATCTGAAGAATTAGATTTGTTACATGATCTCCAATATTGATGGAGCGTATAGCATTGCTCGTCAAGAGTACTTTGACTTTAGTTTCCTAGAACATAAATTTTCAATTAATGAAGTTGTTTTTGTTAAGCTGGTTTATGTTTATATTAAGTAATAAATAATTGTTACATAATAAAATTCATATCAATATATTCATGTACAAATGTATCCATATTTTAAACTATAATGATAACCAAAATGAACTTTCAATTGGAGACAAATACATACATGCCTATTAAGAGTGGAAACCAAAATTTAGAATGTATTAAATATATTTGTTCCTCTACTATAAAATAAATAGTAAAAGAAGGATGAATTGTAACTCACATTATCTGTGCTCCCTTCTTGGTTGGAACATATAGAGTTCATTTCAGTTGATATAGTATCTTGAAAATTATTTGATAAAGGAATGTATACATACAGAGTTAGTAAAAACAATGTAGTAATTTAAATATTAAATAAGGCTAAGCACATTCTTCATTCTTATGTCTAACAAAAATAGAGAAGTAAATGCAGATAAATGAATTTGAACCTACCACAATGACATTTCTTCGTTGCTAATAGTCTGGAGATGCATTTTTATTTCCCCTTCGTTGAGTATCTGGAGAGGCCATTGTGCTTGTCCAAGTGTCCAGTGCAATGGAAAGTAGATAGTGCAACCCAACTATTAGACTTCAATGAAATTCAACAAATAAATGCACTTCAATTGAATTCAATGCTTTAATTCTTTACAGATATTAGGTAATAAATTAAAATGGTAACTCACATTATCTGTGCTCCATTCTTGGTTGGAACATATAGAGTTCATTTAATTTGACATAGTATACTGCAAATTATTTGATGCAGGAATGTATACATACAGAGTTAGTAAAAAAAACTAGTAATTTAAATATTAAATAAGGCTAAGCACAATATTCAATCTTACGTCTAACGAAAAGTGAGAAGTTATTGCAGATAAAGGAAGTTGAACCTACCACAGTGGCATTTCTTCATTGCTGATATTCTGGAGATGCGTTGTTATTTCCCCTTCGTTGAGTATTTGGAGAGGCCATTGTGCTTGTCCAAGTGTCCTGTACAGTGGAAAGTAGATAGCGCAACCCAACTATGAGACTTCAATGAAATTCAACACACAAATGCACTTCAATTGAGTTCAATGCTTTAATTCTTTACAGATATTAGGTAATAAATTGTTCTAAACTGGCTTTAATTCATGAACCATCATGAAAATGAAGAGTTGAAATATTGAAACTAAACTATTATGTTCCATTTAGGGAGAAGGTGACAATTCCTATACAGAAGCCTTACATAATTATAAGTGGTCGTAACACCAGCAAAACTATCATATCCTGGAATGACAATTCTATAGCCACAGGAGGCACATATTACTATGCAACAATGGCAGTAATGGCTTCTAATTTTAAAGCCAGGTTTATCGCAATACAGGTATAGCAGATTTTACATTCAAATGAATAAGAATTGTTATAGACAAACATTAGAATAGAAACTGTCAAGTGAAAGGATGAATGGCACTGTTATCAGGAGTTTGGGTTAGCACATTTGGGATTCATCTAAAAAAGAGCAGATTTATGAGCACCGAATAAGTATTTATCCAGCCTAGTGCAAGAGATTAATTTATTTATCATTGTCTCGTCAAACTAAGCAGGCTTCTCTCCTAAATTTACTCTCATAATTTGTACACTAACAAAAATATCCATCTGATAAGTTTGTTTATGTGTAAAGTCACACATTTCATTGGTCTAATTTCTCATCATTTGATTTCAAAATACAACAAACTATAAAGATCCATAATAATAGTCAAATCTGTCAGTACAGTCTGATACTTAAACTCACCTCATTCAAGAAATGTCATTCAAATATAGAACTAAATTATATGTAAGTGCATCTGTGCATATGGTAAGTACATCTGTGAGTCTGATAAATAGGCATAACAAGAAAATTTACATATATAATTAAAATTAATCTAGATATAAAAATATATGTATACAAACAAATAGAGCAAGCGCTGAGATGGATATGCATCATGGGTCCCAAAGATATGAATTTTGCCAAAGTGTTGAAAACCTACGATGTTTTCTGTTTGGTCTGCATGAATACCTTGGTTGTTTTCAACCTTGTGTCTTCCCGCATTTGTGCACTTATCTTCTGATGCCGAAATCCCTGGATGTTTTCGATCCTTCGCTGAAAACCCAAGATGTTTTCGACCTCGCATTTCTTCCCTTTTGCCGGCACTCCTTGTTCATCGGTCCTAACTGCGCAATGCGATTAGATGGTGGGCCCAGGTCTTCAAGGGTTTTAAAATGATTGGTTGTCACATGATCGCATGTTAAAGTTTTCTGACATGCGACCATGCGACCGGTTACTTCTTGTGCTGGGGCCCGTTGGTGGGGAGGGCAGTGGACCTGCTAGTTGTTATGTGGCATCCTGTGGTTGGATGTTGCATGATCGCATGTCAGAGTTTTCTGTCATGCGACCGGTTGACACCTGTTCCTGGGCCCGTTGGTGATGGAAGTACTATAGACGCGCTGTCAAATGGAAGCTGAGGTGGTAGAGTTCTATTGGACGCAGCATAGAGATGTGGTGGTAACATGGCAGTTTTCAGTTAGCCCGTGGCAACACGCTGGCAGTTTGTTGCATGTTCTCATAGCTCTATTTCAAGCTATGCGAACATGCGACTAACCGCCAGACCTCGCGACAAAGCTATGAACTACAGTGTGGGTCCGTGTGTCGGGTCTTGCCAACGTGTCTCCTTTCTGATTGGTCGGAGAGTGCTGAGGTGGATGTACATCGTGGGTCTGGTACCCAAGGGTAGTTAATGGTGGTGAAGGTATATGGGGTGTCGCATGTTCGCATAAGCCATTTTCAAACTATGTGATCATGCGACAACCATTAAGGGAATGTCGGCATTGCGGAGTTAAAGTTGCCAAGCCCGCGAAACATGATGATCTAACAGTGGTGATATAAAGTAGATCTTAGTTCAGATGTTGACCGTTGATAGACTATTGGCACCCTAAGGATGACCGTTGCAATTCAAGTTCAAATTTGCAGAGGATTTTCATGACAGGAAGTACCAGAATTGATGGCTTTAGCAGCAGTTTTCAACTGGTTTGGTGGCGCAGTTATTGCCGACTAATCCGAGGGGCTCAGTGACCGTTGCAGTGATGTTTTGTACCTAGTGGAGTAGGTTTTTGAGCTCGAGAAGCTTTTTGCAGGTGGAGATTTGTACTGGTTTTCATGGCTATCCCTGGTGTTCTATACTGAAGAAATTAGAAGTAAATATCGGTATCAATCGATTACTATGATACTTTGTTAATTTATGTTTATATTTATATATATAAAAATCCCGGTTTCGGCCCTTCATCGATCAAAAATAAATAAAAATTTAAAAACAAACCACAACTTTGCTTCTAAATGCCAGGTTTATGAAAAAGGCGGTCATAATAACAGAGAAAGACATCCAAAGCGATGGATTAGCGCGCAGCCAATGGAAACTCTCTTCGATGGCCCAAATCAAAGCCCTAAAATCCATAATCACAACTCTACCAATCTTCTCCTACTGAATCGCAAGCCAAATGGCATGCTCTTGAATGTGTGGTCTGAGGAAGAGGGGCTCATAGGTTTAAATTTTATAGGGGTACATTTTATTTGTAAAGTAGTTGTATATTTCATTGATTAATAATGAAGAAGAATAATGAAGAAGAAGAGCAAGTAGATTTCCACAATCTATGATTTCAAGTGTAGAATGTTTCTTGATTTGATTGTGTAAGTCTTTTGCATAACAATTTGGAGTATGGAGTGTGATCTAAAACATTATACAAAAATACTTAGACAATCAAATCTAGAAACATTTTGCAAAAATTGAGAAATTTAGATTCTTCAATGAAAGGTCACAAGTTTAAATTATGTAGAGGTAAGGTGTATACATGTGGATTTTAGCATAGTTACATGCATTTTCTATAGAATACAAGATAGTGTCATATATGATAAGTCATATGTAAACAAAAAAAATATCATTGCTATGGTAGACTAAAAGAAGAATTTATATTTCTATTTCCAATATGAAATGAGTATGTCTAAGAGGTATTAAATGTTAATTAGGGGGAAAAATGGTCTACTAATTTCATACATTTGTGTAGTAAATGAGGTCAATTAGTAATTCTAAATCAAGAAGATGGCTAATCTCCATTAACAATAGGCTCACGACATATTTGAGAGAGAGAGAGAGAGAGAGAGATGGAGATGGAGATGGAAGAAATAAATAAAATATGAGAGAGAGAGAGAGGGAGGAGGAGAAGGAGAAGGAGAAGGAGAAGGAGAAGGAGAAGGAGAAGGAGGGGAGATAGATGAGGCAAGAGTGAGAGAAAGGGTTCAATTAACAAGGTGTGTATATATATATATATATATATATATATATATATATATATATATATATATATATATATATATATATATATATATATATATATATATATATATATATATATATATATATATATATATATATATATATATATATATATAAAGAGATAGAAAGAATGAGATAGATATATTACTTGGGGGAGCGTGAGGGGGTGAGGGGGGATATTGTTAAGGATGGAAATGGATATGACCTTTTTTCTAGTTGCTCTTTTTAACAAATGAGAAAACTCAAGATAAATTAAAAAATTACAGTATAGTCAAACATGATAACTAATAGGTGATCTACATAATGTAATTTTAATTAAATAATATATTGTGTTTATATTAAATATATTATAAGTTTAATATTTATTTATGTTTCTTATATTTACATCAATATATAGACTATATGTATTACTATATATGGGTAAGTGCACAAATATGGGGGACCAAAAAGCAGGTATAAGATGCCCCTTTTTTTCCTAAAATCAAATTACTCTAAACTTCGACGAGAAATTGAAGATAGTTAGACTCAAAATTTCAAGATGCAACAAGAACAAGAGTTGTAGTACTCTAGATCTAGTTTCTAAACTACTAATTTATTTTGAAAATGGTAGAGATTAAGGCCCTGAAAAAGGGGGAGCACAAAAAGTGGTCCTGATTTTTGTGAAAAAATATAACATAGCATCTAATGTGCTCCCCCTAAAATGTTAAAAAAATTTAATGTTTTTAATTGCTCTAATGAGAAGTTAGTTGACACCGCGTAGTTTATCCCAGATTTTTCTACTATTTTTTTATGAATGTATGATTTTTTACAAATTTATGAAGTGGACATATCTTGAAAGCATGAAATTTGTGTGTGCTCCCCCTAGAAATCATTGAAAACTAATCAAAAATCACAACTTTTTTTTAAAGTGTGTAGAATAGAGTCTAGTTTTTAAAAAAGTAACTTGTTACAAAATTTGACAAACGAGCCAAAATCGAAGCCCAAAATACTACACGGTTTTTGACAAAAATCAGACATACTTACAAAAGAAATTAGAGATGAAAAGTTTAACATAATCAAAATTAAAAATAAATTATATGGTTAGATACTTAAAAGAGAGATCTAGAACATCATATCATCTGATTGTGTCGTTGTTGAATCACGTGCAAACCTGACTGGGAGCACACACGAAAAAATATGATTTTTTTGTATGTTTACTAGAAAACACATCTTGGGCATGTTTGAATCCTCTAAGCTTTTGTGTTGGATGCCCAAGGAAAATCCAAGCCTTAGGGTTGGTGGATGCCAATGCAGTTAAAAGAGTGAATGCCCTATAGGGTATACCCTATATATGTAAAATGTTGTTGCATTTGGTGCAATATTTTACTTTTAGTATTTTACATAGGGTGTACACCCTATAGGGAGTATGCCAAATGTAAGAATGGAAGGGTAAGAAGGGGAAAGATAGATAGATAGATATATATATATATATATATATAGAGAGAGAGAGAGAGAGAGAGAGAGAGAGAGAGAGAGAGAGAGAGGTCATGAAAAGGGTAGAGAGAGAGGATATGAAATAAGTGACTGCAAAGGGTTTGTATGACAAAATTGTAAGAGTTTTTTACACCTTTGATAATGATATTATTATATCAAGCTAGGCTTGAATGCATTGCACACCCCTTACATAATTCAGAATCCTTGGGAAATCCTAGTAAATCGAAGATTGATTTCCATCTAGTCCATGCCTAGTGCACTTTTTGTCACCTGGCATATTATTAAAGAGGCTTCCACCTATTATGAGATCAAAACCTCCAATTGAGTTAATCATTTCATCAAGTCTTTCTACTGTCAGATTCTTCACATCCCCCATCTCAATCGGTTGACCCTTTTGATGTTTTTTTTCACACCAGCTTCCAAGGATAAGTTTGTTTTGTTTACAAATTTATGTAGATACAACATAATTGAGTGGTACACAAATGATGCAAAGCAACTTTTGCACCCCCAATTCTAGAGAATAGAGAAAGGATTGTTATCCTCTTTGGATAAATAGGCTTCAAAATAGAAAGATGGTATCCTATTGTTTCTACCTTAAAAGCATTTCCAAGGGAGTGTATACATTCAGTCCTAGAAGAAGAGCCATGTGTGTAGCCCTCATTATATCCTAACACACGCTCCATTTCATGAGGTTCTAGTGGAGCCAGCTAATCTGGATAGACCCATACCGATTTCCACTTTTTACATTGGAAAAGTACAATATCCTTCTCTTTACGGGTGGGTTCTCTATTAGAAAGCTTGACAATATCCCTAAGTCTATCACATAATGGAATCCTTGTTGTTTTTGTTTTTATGTAGTTTAGTTTAGTTTTCTTATCGGGCATGATGGCCAATATTTTTTTGATATTGAGGAAATGCCTATTCAATTGTCATTGGTGGCAACCTAATCTCGGTGAGAGGGTGTGAAGGTGACGAGAGAGAGACAGACAGAGACAGAGACAGAGAGATGCACACACACACACATAGGTCATAACCTTGGTCCTAGAACACATTAATGTGTCATAGGGCCCCTTAACAACCCTTTCGACCCCTAAGATGTAGAGAGAGGGGTCCTAAAGGGTCATACATCTTAGGGGTCATAAAGGTCCTAAGGGGTCATAAGGGGTCCTACAACACATTATCATCCCTTAGCACCCTTTAGGACCCCTCTCTCTACATCTTAGGAGATCTAAGGGTTGTTGAGGGGTCCTAGGATACATTAATGTGTCCTAGGACCCCTAAGATGTAGAGAGAGGGGTCCTAAAGGGTCATACATCTTAGGGGTCATAAAGGTTCTAAGGGGTCATAAGGGGTCCTACGACACATTATGATCCCTTAGCACCCTTTAGAACCCCTCTCTCCACATCTTAGGATATCTAAGGGTTGTTGAGGGGTCCTAGGATAGATTAATGTTCCCTAGGACCCCTTAAAATATATATATATATATATATATACATACATACATACATACATACATATATATACATATATATATATATATATATATATATATATATATATATATATATATATATATATATATATATATATATATATATATATATATATATATATATATATATATATATATATATATATATATATATATATATATATATATATGTATATATATATATGTATGTATGTATGTATGTATGTATATGTATGTATGTATGTATGTATGTATGTATGTATTATTACTGAGAAAAAGAATGTGAATCTATATTTTATAATTTATCTTTTTTTAAGAAGAATATCTTTGAATATTATATATTTTTTATATTAATCTATCTTTGATAATGTTTCAAACAAAAATTATTTATATATATATATATATATATATATATATATATATATATATATATATATATATATACTAATAAAGGATTTTAGAATTAATTATCTATTTTATTGAATAAAAATAAAGAAAATGAGAAAAAAAAGTTTATCATGTTTTGTTGCTTTTAAAACAATAATTTGAGATTCACATAAACATACACTAATCGTGTTTTTTGCTTTTAAAACAACAAGTATAGATTCACATACACTCCACCAACAACATTTTTATATTTTAAATCTTCAATCCTAGATTGATTATGTATTTTATATAATTTGTTTTATTATTTTTTAAACACAAGTCTTTCTTTTTTCACAAATATTAGTTTTTATTGAAATGTAGTAGGGATAAATAAGAGTCTGACTATTCAATATCACTTCAGAAGTGGATCAAACATGCATTAGCAAATTTTAAATCTTATCTGCTATTTGTAGCCATTTCTTTTGTATTTCAATACATTACACATTGTGTTGTTATTTTGGTAAGCTTTTTTATTAACTGTGCATACCTTTATTGATGGTTTTCCACAATTTTGAAGACCATTTAGATTTCTTGAAATATTGGATGAATAGTAGTGTAGCAAATGACTTGCATTTCTTTATCAAACTATAAACAAAGATAGGTATTCAACTAGCCTTACTCTCTCTACAATCTACAAACTTTGAGGAATGAAAATAACCATTGCATGTGAGGATCGATTAGAGGGAACACATGATCTTAATTGTCTACTTCCAATCCACAAACCATTATTGCAACTAAATTGGATGTCTCATCTTTGTTTTCAAGTTTATACATGTTGTATTTTCTTCAATGTTTCTAATTCGAGTTGAGATTTTGTACAATCCTTTCTAATAATTCTAAATGTTCTACCATTAAATCATTGTATTCCATGAAATAACAACTAATTATATCATATTATTCGTACACCTTGTTTGATGTATGTACATTTTGCATGTATGTGTATTGAAGATTTCACAGTTGCAATATCTACAACCCATCAAACCTTCCCTATCTTGACAAATGTGTATGCTTTGAATCTTTGTTCTCAAGTCTGTCACAATGGTTAAGGACATTCAAATTGGTTTTTTTTTTAGATCTATTGTGTGCATGGCCTCTAAGTATTTTTATGAAATGATAAATACTAACAAAAGATATTAGAATTAATTTAATTTTAAATTATTTTATTAATATTTTAACAAATATAGAAAATTCATATTTTTACGTAAAAATCTATTTTTTTTAATTTTCACATTTAAATTCTAACTATAATTTTCTATTGACTTATGCATTGAACTTCCTTAGGTACAAGTGCTAGGATCCATCAATATATGCATAGTTGATTGACATAATCCCCCATACATTTTTCTTTTATTTTTCTATAATGCTAAAGTGGGGGCACAATGGTAATAACCACCAATAGAGTCAAGGAATAGTGTCCTATGTAGTGGTTAAGATATTGAGCACATAGAGACTAAGCATTGCAAAAATATCATGCAAAAAAAATCTAGGTTATGAATGACTTTACACAGTTTTATATTGCCATGTTGATTGAATGCCTAAATTTTCATTATATGGGCTAATATACAAGTTAATTAAAAAATCTAGATAGCCCAACATTTATTGTGGACAATTTGATTACATTGTTGATGAATAGATAATTGAATGGTCCAAAATATTTCTTTGGCCGGATCATCTTTTTAATTGGCTTGTCCTTATACCCCTAAAATTGAAACTAGAATTACACGTAAAGAGGAGAAATGACTGATCATGTACTCTAAAATATATTTAAGCCTACTAAATTTTTTAAAAGGTGTGTGCTTATTACCTTAAAAATGAAATAGAATCATCATTTTAGAAAGGAAAGCAATGGTAGGAAATAACCATTTATCCTTGATGGCAGTAAATGGAAATTTATTCCCCTATATATTTAGTGACAAAATTTAATGTGAGTGATTTATTTTGAAATGTGTATCTTTATATAATATTTATCTAAAAATTAAATATCAATAAAAATAATTATTTGTATCAACTAAATATACTTTATCAATCCCCGCAATCTATTTATGAACTAGCACTTGCACCAAAAGGAGGTGTAACCTGGTAAGTTGATGGGTGCTTGATTTGGAAGCATAATTAAAGCTTTGCATAATAAAAGTGCATAAAATTATAGGTCTACAAATATGTATCATTGTAGAAAGTATTCTTATACATAGTACCATCAATTTTGGATGAATTAAAGTCACAGTAGTGTCCTCCTATGTTTTTTTGTTGATCCTCGTCAAAAAGCATAGCATTAAAATGCATGGAAATTATATCCACTTGCAATATCTTCCCTTTTTAATATTTTAGATTATGTCCAACATTCCAAGCTATGTGATTGTAAAGGTGTCCCTCATAAACAAGTATGTATTAGCTTAAATGATCACATAAAAGGTTACCATAATGCCCATGTTTGGCTAAAATTGGTGTCTACTCACACCCAAGTTGTGCTTGGTGTGGCTCAACATAGCCTAGCATAACCAACCCATTTATCATGAGTCACACATGTCTTATAGGAAATCATACCCAAATCTCCTATCTCATATAACATAATTTGGGGGATACCAATAACTTGTGCTTGTCATGTTGTTTTTCCAATTTTCTTAAACTCTATTCACTATAGGTTCTTTCAGATAGTGAAAACTTTGTGCATCACTTGCACATGAAAATGAGTGGTGGTACTCCTCCACTCCTTTACTTTTCTAAATTTCCTAAGAATTTTCAGTGTCGGAACTATAATAACTTTATGTGTGCACTACATATATGCAAAATTATTCATAAGCATCAAATTTGCAATTAGTGATTCAGTTATCATGCCTTTTGGTCAAATGGTTAGCCAGGAACAAAAACTCTCAACTTTTAGCAAATGGAAGGAACTTCGAGTGTGTCAAATTGTTGACTACACGTTGCAATTTCAATATTTTTTTTAAAAAGTAGTGGATTTTAGAAAAAGAATGGAAAAAGTTGGGACTATTGATAAAGAAGATTAACATGAGAATTTATGCCTTATAATTATTATTTAAGAGAATAAAGAGACACATTAAATAGAGACATAAATCAAAGAATCCAAAAAAGAGATGATTATTGAAAACCAAATCAAACATCTAACATTCCAAATATTTAATGAAATCACATAAATGGATCTTGCTTCAGCTACCAAGCTTTCATTGAAATCATGGAAATGGGTATGGCTTTGGCTACGAATATTTCACTTATACCACCACTCATTTTCATGTGCAAATGATGCACAAAGTTTTCACTGTCTAAAATTACCTGTAGTGAATAGATTTTAAGAAAATTGGAAAAACAACATGACAAGCACAAGTTACTGGTATCCCCCAAATTATGTTATATGGGACAAGAAATTTGGGTATAATTTCCTATAAGATATGTGTGAGACTCATGATAAATGGGCTAGTTATGCTAGGTTGTGTTGAGCCACACCAAGTGCAACTTGGGTATGAGTACACACCAATTTTAGCCAAGCATGGGCATTGTGGCAACCTTTTATGTGATCATTTAAGTTAATACATACTTTTTTATGTAGGACACCTTTACAATCACGTATCTTGGAATGTTTGACATAATCTACAATCTTAAAAAGGGAAGAGATTGCAAGTGATTCTAGTTTTATTATATTATATTCATGTAAATTGCAATCATGTTAAGTTTGTGTCTATAGTTCAACTAAAAAAGAAAAGTAATAAATAATTGTAGACACCTAAAATCCCTTTTCCAAATAAAAATATTTTATTTTGCAAAACCCCTGATGACATCATCATTAATTAATTAATTAATTAATTAGTTTTTATGCCATTATAGTCTCCTATTTTAATTAAAAATATTTAATTAAAGAATCCCTCCTAAAATCATTTAAATCAAATTTGAATGATTTCCCCCCTATTTATTAAATCATTATTTAATTTAAATTGTGTCATAATCCTTAAATAAATAAAATATTTATTTAAACCCTAGAAACTTCTAGAAAACACTAAACCTATCTACCCTTTCCTAAACCCATCCTAAACCTTCTTAGAGGGTGATTCTTAACCCTCTTAGTCTAAACCTCATCCTTTGACTTTTGGTCAAACCCCCTCATTAATGAGCCTTACAAACTCATTAATGGCCCCTTACAAAAACATTAATGGCTCTTACAACCTCTTAATGAAGTCTATGTCTCCTCTTCCACCATTTTTCCCTAAGCACACTTCCCTAATATTTTTCACACATGTGTGAGCAACCCTTAACCCTCATCCCCTTGACCATACCTCTAACCATACCCCTAACTCTACCCCTAACCCTGACTCTGACCCTAACTCCCCTTTCTAACCCAAGCCTTTCCTCAAATCCTATAAATACTCTTCATTCCAAGACAAAATCACCAATTCACCTATTTCATATTAAGTAATGTTATTATGCTCATTTACATTAGCTTAGCATTAATGGATTAGCATAGCTTATTTCATTTCTTTGCATAACATCTTCATCATATCACACCTACATTTGGTTAAAATCAACTTAGTATAAGTATTATTGCATCAAATCTGCATTTTGGCTTCACTAGGTTCCTTGGGGCTCTAGGGGCAAATCAGGTTCACCATACCTGATTCTATGCCACGATGGGGTATCCTTGGTCCCCAAAGGATCCTAAACCTTCCTAATCTACATTGGGGACATGCTCCTAGCCTTTTGAGAGCACACCCACATCCCTAATCTGAGAGAAAATCAAACGGTGATAGGGTGCTCTCATTTAAGCTCTATTTGAGGTATCATGCAAATAGATTTACTATATGTTTAGTATATGATGCTTAGGCTAATGTTTGAATGTTTACACATGTTCTGAACAGGTTAGGTTTTCACTGATCACAATAACATCTATATTTCTCTTATATAGCTCAAATAGATTTAGTATCAAGGATCCTTGTAGAAGGAGCCTTTGGAACACAACAACTTGTGTTGAAGGTCTTATCAGTCATATCCTAAACCAATTTCCTAATATTAGTCTATTGTAACTCTATATAGAATAAATTACACATTAGGAATTAGTGTTCACATGAAAAATAACATGTGTGAGAGTAATTAAGGTGAAATGAGTTGTAGTAATAACTCACATAGTATTATAAATGAGAAAATAATTATTTTTTGATTGATACTGATTTGTACTACAAGTTGCTAAAACAACTCATCTATATAAAAGGGAGTTGGTATAGGATCTCTCATATGACAGAAGATATAGTTCCTATAAATTTATGTAAGTGTGAATTAGAAAGATATTATCATTTGTGTACAAATTTAATGTTTTCTCTACGTAATTTATCAATATGGCATTTGAGCCATCTGATCTTGTGCTATGTGTTGCCAATCTCATTTCAAAACATGTAGAGGCATCAGTGAAAATGCAAGGTGTTCAAACTGTTGTTCAAAGTGTTCAATTTATTTTCTTGTTCGATTTATAATAGGATTTGTTTTTATCAAAAAATTAATAATGTTTTGAAAAGATATTGATAAAGTGAATAAAACCCAAAAGTATTTTCACAGTGTTGTGAGTACAAAATAAACAGCTTGATGTAGAAAATAGAACAATTAAAAAAGACATGATTATTATTGTTGCATGTGCAATTTCGTTGCTAGTTGCCACTCTTTGATGTCTTTGTGTCAAATTTGGTGAAGTCACCATATATTATGGAATTTATTTGGCTATGTATGACTTCTTTGTGAAGCTGCAAACTGATATGTGTTGGACTTTCTTTATAATTTTGAGTTGTACATAACCATTTTTTATGGGCTATGTAGAAGTTTTGAAGGAATATCAAGAAGATGTTTGGTATTCTATGGTTTAAAGTAATTTGAGTGCAAGAAATTAAAATATGTTAGTTTCATCAATAATTTGGCTTGAATTAAGAAGCGGGGTCTACGGCATAAGTATTTATTCTATTATTTTTCCATCTGCTTCATGGAAATTGAAGCTCATCGATTTGATGCCATCTAAAGGGGGAATTTTAAAAGGTTGTGAATGTCAAGCATCATTAAAATGGGGAGAATATCAAATCTGCAATATATCAAATCACCAATTAGCTAGAACATTCTGGAAATATATGAGTGGATTGGGAAGGATTGAAGATCTTACATTGCAAAAGATATTCAAGTTCAATTTTACATAATGAGTCCTTATATTATAAAGACTATGTCACACAATAATAAAGGTTTCAATTTTACTTCGTTCTAGACATTCTACATTCTAGTTTTGTATCCATATTAGAATTTAAAATTGTCATTCATGTGAGTCCAAAATTGAGCCGAATAAACAGTTTCACTATTTTAGTGCTTAAACTTTACGCAGATTTGAAATCCAAGAGAAAAAGGGGCTAAGAACATAAAACCCTCAATCAAAATGTAAATCACCAGACATTATATTTTGATGCATTATGGATTAAACACGGGCACAAGATTTATAAGTTTATGACTGTTTTATGGTGCAAAAGGGGGAAAACTAAGCGTCTTAGGGTACAACCTTGGTGTCCCAAATATAAGTGTGTGTCGGTTTGTTAGGAAACTTCTCCATTTTTCTACACTTCAAAATCAAACTTTATAACAACCCTAACTGACCCCAACCACTCTTTATAGGCACCAACTATGGTGCAACATATTTGCACCCGGTCAAATAACTCCAACTGAATGTCATGTATGCCCCATGCCCATGTCATCCAATCCCATTTGATACACTACTCGAGGCAAACTGTCAAATCATTATTTTTGGATGGTGGGGCATTTATGTTGCAGGCTAAAACTTAAGGCATTGGCTTATGTTTAGGATTTTTATATTTCAAGTATAAAACAATGTCCCTATCCCATTTTAAGAGTTTTATATTTTAATGATTAAATATAAAACAATTTTGTCTATATTTTAATAATTTTAATATTTTTTATATTTTAATAATCAACTATAAAATAATTTTATACATTATTAAATAAATTAATAATATAATATAGTTATATTTTAATATATTTAAGATTTTTAATTATTATTGTAAAAGTTTTTAAAGTTGAAAATTAATTTTAAAATTAATAATTATAAAAAAATAAATGAATATAATTTAAAAATCTATGATAATGATCGTCTTAATTTCAAATTAAAAAATTAATTTTATAAATTTTCAAATAAATTCTTTTACAACTCAAACAGGAGAACATTATAACATAAAAAATTACACATTATGGTATTCATTCCCAAATCTTAACATCCTTAAAAGTTCTTCTCATTTTCTAAATTTTTTATTTACAATTTTGATTTAGATATACAAGTGCGTAATACTTATGTTTTACATTTTATACATAGCAACCTCTTATACTTTTATAATTGGATGTAAGAGGTGATATGTAATAGTGTGATTCATACTACTTTAGGGATTAGTTTTCTCTTAAAGATAATTAATCTTTAGGTATGGTTTATTATTAGGTTTGTATATATGTCAACCTATTATACTTTTATTATTTGGTCTTTTTTAAATTTTTGAAGTGTAAATTAATAATAGTAAGATGTGACATGTAATAGGTTTGATTTACATTATTTTGGGGAATTAATTTTATTTTGAGGTGACTAACTTTTACATTTCTAAGAGGTAAGGGTAATAGTGAGATATGGTTCTACACATTAGTTTTGTTTTGGGAGGTTAATTTATATATTTTTATATTTCTCGTGCTATTATTATTTGGTGTTGGCTAAGTTTAGAGGTGAAACTATTATCCATGTCATTTTGTTAATGTTAGAGGTATAATTATTGATAGTAATATGTGACATGCAATAGTGTGATTTATGTTGTCTTGGAGATAAGTTTGAGAGAGGTTAATTTTTAGCTCTCCATACTCCACCTGACCTCTATTATTATTTGGGGTTCGCTAAGTTTAGAGGAGCAATTATAGATAGTGAGAGGTGATGTGCAATAGATTGAATTTTGTTTTCTTGGGATTTGTTTTCAGGTGATTAATTTCTGGGCTTCTAAGAACTATGATTCAAAATATTGACATTGTAAAATAATTCTTATATAAATATATAAGTATAGTTTTTTTTTAAATATATACAAAGAATTTTAAGAGATCTATTTTTTATTTATTTATTTTATAAATTAATATAGTATGATAAGTTATCTCTCTCAATCATTTTAAATTAATTTTATTTAGTGAAGAATTTTTTAATATTAGTTTATTCTCTTAGAACTCGATTTTTTCTAATTTTACTATGACATTAGAACTTTGCACTCAAAAAATAGTTTATATTTTTTTTAATGTATTTCACATTCAAATATGTTTATATATAATTTCTTAACTAGTATTTACTTCACAACAAAAACATTAACTAACATTAACTAATTTTAAAAAAATAATTAATAACTTTTTTTATTGATATAAACATATTCTTCATATTTATATTTTTTCAATCATATGCTTGTACAATTTTGATTTTGATTTTCTTCGTATGTCAATATTTTAATAATTTATTTTTTTATTAGTAAATTTATTCAATTGTGTGTTTGAATCAAAATTGTTAGCAAAAAAATTACAAAATAAGAAAAATTAATACCATCATGTTATGTGTAATTTTCATGTTATCAATGTTCATTGTTTCAGTTGTAAAAGAATTTATTGGAAAATTTATAAAATTAATTTTTTAATTTGAAATCAAGATTATCATTATCATAGATTTTTAAATTATATTTATTTATTTTATAATTATTAATTTTAATTTGATTTTTAAAATTAATTTTCTTATTAAAAATATTTTATAATAATTATTATAAATCTTAAATATGTTGAAATATAATTATGTTATATTATTAATTTATTTAATAATGTACAAAATTGTTTTATACTTAATATTAAAATATAAAAATCTTAAAATAGGATGGGAACATTGTTTTATACTTAAAATATAAAAAATTGAAACATTACCCCGTGCCCTAAGTTTTGGCCTAAGGCATATACCTCCCGTCGGCATGAGGCAGGCATGGAATTCGATTGTTGCACCATAGTGATGCCCTCTTTATAGCCCACACAGGCCCATACAAGCCATTAAATGTGACCCAAAGATGATACAAACCAATCACTACTTAAAAACATAACTTGGTTGCAAAATTAAACTTGATATGCAATGACTTTACAAATTCCACAAAAATCTTGCCCCAAATTCTTCTTAACACACTAGAAATTGATCATCTAATTTTCAAATCTCAAACATATTTAAAGACGGGTGAAAAGTTTACACACGTACAAGTGATACTTTTGTTGTGCCTTTTGCTCTTTTTACAAGACGACTACAAGCAATGCTATCGAACTTTTTTATTGTGATGTTTCTGCTACTTCACATAGACAACCCAATTGAAAAACCAGTTGCGACTAAAACTAATTTTTCTTCCAAACCCTTCTTTTCCATACCCCTCCCCACACCCAAATCATGTACATGAGCACGACAAGATATAAAGAGAAATTACATAATTTACATCCACAATGGTCATAGAAGTGAAAAGACCAATTTATGAACTAGTTTAAATTCTTGCTTTGGGTCCGAGAAAAGTAGCCAACCCAACACTCTATAATCTCATGGAAAACCTATGAAGGAGTAGAGATTACATTGAATGAGGTATGCAGTCTTCAAAAGTAGATGGACAGTGATCGCTAACTCATTTTCGCTTCCCATATTTGTTAGAAAATAGTTCCAATGTTGTCTGAAAACCATTTGGGAGTGTGAGACTAGTTTCAGGGGCATGAGATAGTTTTTGCCTCGTACGGACGCAAGCAATCTCACGGGGAAAGCCTATAAGCTAATTACAGTGATTATTTATTGATCACATAGGTGGGCATTCATCTACATGTGTATTTTCTTATAGAAATGACACTTAGGACTATTACAATGATTATATAATTTAGCAAATACCTATTATACATTGTAGATAAGATCTCAATTTCTTATCCATTCAAAATTTAGAAGTAATATTAGTACATAAAATCTATGTTAATTATATTCTTAATAATCATTAGATTTGAAGGGCATATGTGCAAGATTTTGAAGGCCCTGACAATAAAGGAGAGAAAGATACATGATCATTGTTCAACAATCTTATTTTTTTATATTAAACAACAACAAAACAAGGGTGTTGTCCCTTACAAAACTATAGCCAGAGGGTGTAAAGTCTACCAACCAAAATGACTATTTACAATAAGATCAAGAACAAACCATTAACATCACACTAGTAGCACAACTAGTAACCTACATCAAGAGTGGGCAGACAACTCACCCACAGCATGAGGAAAAGAATGAGAGACTAGAGAGATATTTTTTATTTGTCAATGAACAACCGTTTAGGTGATGCTTTCACTAGGATCCCCACCACAAGGGGAGGGTGGTGGAATCCTCTTTGTTAGACCATCAATACAAGGATTAGAGTACTAGCAATCTGGCACATCATTAGCTAAAGGTTGGAGTAGATCAAGGGCAACAGTTGAAGGAGGGTCCACATGGCAAAAGGGGATCACACCAACAAGAGGTGGATCTAGGTCCACTGGGCATGAGGAGGACAAATCAGCATCAGGAGTATCACCTTGTGGGGGTCATCATCAAACTATGAAGAGTTATTAAGAACTGGAGGTCAAGATGGTCAAATGATCATCATTAGTGTCCTTCCACTAAGTGGCAGCACCTTTATGACTCAAGCGAGAACATTCAACAATCTTTGTTGATACTAAATGACTATGAGGTTTATCTATAGCTTGCCCTATATTAAGGAGTTGCAAAACAATTCCTAAAATAATAATTATATATTTCTAAATGATAAATCCCACTAAATGATAATTTCAAAGTAAATATGGCCCCAAAGAAAGTAGAAATTTAGTAATGATAGTTATATAACCCAAAATAAGCAAGAATAATTAATAGCTAATATGATTAAGAATTATAATAATATTATTAAATTTAAGTTATTAGGTCTTATAATGTATTTTTAACTGTGGTGAATAAATTTAATTAAATAATGCTTAAATAATTTAATTAAAATTTATGCACACACAACATATACTCATCTATATGCAAGCATGTGCAAGTAAATTTTAACTACCCTTGCATTTCATACATACAAATACACATATTTACATGTGCCTTTCACCTCCCATGATCTAGCTCATTTTATTCCTAATCCTAGTTTGTTATCACAGGGTAAACATGAACTTTATGCATTTAAATTTAAATGTTGGTAGACTCATAGTGCTTGATGTTAATTTTGCTAAAACACAAAATTGGATCATTCTTTTATAAAGAAAAGAGAAACACAAGTCTAATATTTTAAAATTTGAAGTACCTAAAATTAATATATTTGCTATTTTTTTTTAACATTAAAAAATGAAATGTAAGTATTTAGTGTAATTTATGACTAGATAGTTTTAAAAATAGTTTAGTGTAGTTTAATTGTGAAACTAGTATTACTATAGTTGTTAAAATGTCTAATAGAGTGGGTTGATGGGACATCGAATTATTTTGTTTTTTTTAAATCAAACTCAACATTTTAGTATAGTGGAAAGAAGAATTGATTTTAAGATTTTTATTAATTGAAGTCACATATGAAAATATGAATTATATATCAATGGAATGTTAAACAATTTGATGAGTATGTGTATGTGGGTGTGCACATAATTATATCTTTTATTATAGACTTTTTAAAATAATTTTCATGTTCTACTTTTGGTGATGATGATTTATGAATAAATTAATAATGTCAAATAAAATATAATAATTTAATCATCAAAAAGATTGTTATAAATTGTTAGGACCATTTGATTCTCATGTTAGAGATCAAGGTTAAAATCTCTCCAAGGACATCCTACTACTACTATATATATTAGAATGATATCCTTACTTAGTAATAGTAGATAAAAGGCCTCAAAGTGATGTAAGAGTATAGAATGATATCCTTACTTTAGTGATAGTAGATAAATGTCCTCAAAGTGATGTAAGAGTATTAAAGAAGTGGGAGGAATGGATAGTTCCCTGTAAAAGAAAGATGAAAATTTTCAAGTTATAGGAGCAAAACCAAAGGTTCAAAGAAGGGAGATGATGGAGAAAAGAAGTTGGAGTGGATGTCGTGTATAAGGAGATAGGAGGAGCATTCAAGTCAATAGGAAAGGAAAGGAGATTTTGTAGTCTATGATACCAATCATTTTTGGGGGGGTCTATATATGGTGACAGTTATATGGAACTACCTCTTACTCCTTGTAGGAGCACCTAACTACGCTACAAATGAGGCATGCATATCTTATGCCCTATAAGATTTGAGCTAGTAATCTTTGCTTCAAGAGCACAAGTTCTTGATGGCGACAAAAACCCACAAACAATGTCAACACAAACTATTCTACTTTTTAAGCAACAAGAACTCTACATGCATGTAAACAACAAGCCTTGTAATGACCATATGTTTCTAGATGCATGGATGATGCTAATTGACCATTAATAAACCAAAATTAATGCAAACATACTAGACATATTTTTGGATGATGCTAATTGTCCATTCACATAGGATGCTCCTGTATCAGACTTTCCGAGTAGGAAAGATTTGTGAGCATGGTTCTTGCCATCCTCTTCCACCAAGTTTGTCTTCTTCTCCTCTTCTTCCTTGATGGTGACAAAATCCACAACTATAAACAAAATAAACAAGTGCATTTACTGTTCATTTGATTTTGATTGTTGATTCGTTCAGGATACTCTTGCATCAGTTCTCCACTACTAACTCAACTCTAAGAGAGTTGCTAATATAGTTTGAACTTATAACCTATGTTCCAAAAGCACAAGTTCTCCACCACTAACCCACTCAACTCTATAAGAAAATTGCTAATATAGTTTGAACTTGAGACATCTTTTTCAAGTCAACTAAATTCTCAAGCTATGTTGCCCGAAACAAATATAAAAAATTAAAATTCATTTAATTTTTAATCTCACTTTATAAAGGTGCAATAATTTGAGTATGAAATTTTCTACATATTTAATATGTAATATGAGATTGTTAGGATAGGTATTTCAAATTTCATTTTTCTTTAATTTTTAAATTTTAAGTTAATAATTTAAATATATTAATATTTTTTATTATATTTAATTTTTAATAAGAGGCATATAATATTTTAATGAGATGATTTTTTTATTATTATTTTTTATATATTTAATTTTGAACTAGTTCTTTTTATAATTAGATTGTTTATCAACCAATTTTAAAAATAATTTTTATATTTAGTTTTGAATCAGTATTTTTTAAAATTATTTTTACATTTAATTTTGAATCAATAATTTTTTATGATAAAATTGTTTAGAAACACAACTTTTGCCTTTCGTTTCAACGTTGAAACATGCATTTCTGCAGAGGTATTTCGTTTCTCTAACATTACAAATATAAAAAATTAAAATTCATTTAATTTTTAATCTCACTTTATAAAGGTGCAATAATTTGAGTATGAAATTTTCCACATATTTAATATGTAATATGAGATTGTTACGATAAGTATTTCAAGTTTCATTATTCTTTAATTTTTTTAATTTTAAGTTAATAATTTAAATATATTAATATTTTTTATTATATTTAATTTTTAATAAAAGGCATATAATATTTTAATGAGATGATTTTTTTTAATTATTAGTTTTATATTTAATTTTGAACTAGCATTTTTTATAATTAGATTGTTTATCAATCAATTTTAAAAATATTTTTATATTTAATTTTGAATCAGTATTTTTTTTTAATTATTTTTACATTTAGTTTTGAATCAATATTTTTTTTGATAAAATTGTTTATCAACTACTTTTAAAAATAGTTTTTTTTTTAAATAAAACTAGTACCACATACAATTTTATTTTAACTTGCATGTATATGTTATGCAATTTTATATAACTTTTATATATTTTTCTTATACGCAACTTTTAGATATTTTATTTCTAGTCACATTATCGTTGTGTATCATTTCTCATTTCTTATTTTTGGCAACATAGTTCCAAAGTGACCTCCCATCACATACTACAAAACAACTAGAAAACAATCAAAAATGTTTTTTTAAATCCTCAAAAGAACAACTTCCATATTATTTTTACTTATAGATAATTTCAATATTCCATTTTCAAGAAAACATTAGGCACAAGGTGACGCAAATATAAGAAACTTAGTATATTACGACTCTTTTGCAATTCAAATTTTTTTATATAATATGATGATGAGTTCCAATTTTTCAACAACTTTCTCGTTGAAAAGGATATATCAAGAAGTAGTTGTCAAGTTATTAACATAATTGTTTTTGATTTCTTTGTGGGCATCACATTTTAAATTTAGTGTCTTTTAGATTCACCTGTTCTGAAAGTGGACAAGAATTAAGCTCTTTTTCCCAAGCTTCTTTCGGTCTTTTCCACCACCTCATTTCACATTAGAGTTGATGAGAGTTAGCACTTAATCGAGCAATAAGAATTTTTGGCTCTCCATGGAATTCTAGCCGTTATGTATGTTTTCTAATGAAGATCACATGTGGGATTGAACTCTACAGCATGATATTCCTTTAATCTTGCCAGCTTTTTACTCTAAACATGCTTACGGAATTTATCCATAGCAAAAGTCTTTGACTCTTTATTGTCTATGGGGCAAGCATTCAAGTAGATATTTCATTTACTCATCCATTTGTTGTTGTATCTCATCCAAGTCTTCTTTTTTTTGTGTGAGATGGCATGAAAACAACCTTGAGTCATCTACATACTTCCATTTGTTCTATTCTTTTTAAATATCTTATAAGACACATTATAGCAATTGCTTCAATAAAAGATCATCCCCATTTCACTCAACATAATTTAATAAGTGACTGAATTTTTAATTTTAAACTTGTGTGATGATTTCCAAGTGTTGCATGAAAGACTATTAACTTGTGCAATGACATGCACTAACATTAAGGCTTACACTTTGACACAATAGATTAAATAGACTTGTGTATCAAACACACAAGATATAAGCATTTTTATAAAATTCGTTAAAACTTACACAAGTATGCTTCAATCAAATGTCACAACCAATAATATTTGTCATAACATTATAAATTGTTTGAAATCCCAAACACTAGAAAACTATAGACCAAAATTTAAAAAACATTATAAACCAAAAATACAAATTCATATACCTATGAGTTCAATAGCTTAAATAACCTAAGATGACTCTACATCATGAAGGCTTGAAAACATAAGATCCTTGAGCACTACAAGAAGAGCACCAGTAGCCAAGTGTGTTCCAATAGCCATGCACTACATTTCACAAATTAAAAGTCTAGTAGATAATCATAATTTTTGGGAAAAAAAAGTTAGCAATTAGATCAATTGTACAAGTTTATTGGTACCAATAGTGCACCATTATTGGGGCTTTTTGCAAAAGTTGCACAATTGTTGGGGCATTTGTGTAAAAGTAATAGATCAATTATGTAAACTTTTTGGTTGTCTAAGCAAACGGTTAATGGTGCAAAAGGGATCACGTTTCGGGTGACACTTTGAAATGGCCACTTTTTTACCCTTTCACGATTATCATTCTCTAGAGGGAGCTTCATTAATACCCAAAAGCTAAAAGACAATTTTTAAGTTGCCAACTTGCATAAAAAGACAACCAAAAATAATTGTCAAAATTTGACATATAGTTTAGGCTCTACAAGTGTGTGAAGTTAGCTATAATGACTACTAGTACACTTCCCTTACAATACTTTTTATGTAAGCAATATCCACCAATTGGTGCATGAAAGAATACTAAGTTGTGTGATGGCATGGAATGACATTAAGGCTTGAACATTAACATAATAGATTGAACAAACTACTACATTGACAACAAAAATTACAAACATTTATATAAAATTTGTTGAAATAAACACAATGATGCTTTAATCAAATATCACAACCATTAACTTTTATCACAATATTATAAAATATTCAAAATCCCAAACACACACAAGAAAAACTACTCCAAGCCAAAATTTAGAACACGCTATAAACAAAAAAGACAACTAGGTAATCTACTTAAATGAATGAATGAAAGATTTCAATATCGTCCACAAGGTTGAAGTAGCCTATGGGACCCAAAATAGCACACACCTCCAGAACATGGTGCCAAAGCCTTAAACAACTTGTAACCTCCTCTTTAGATATGTCCTTTGACAGTGAATTTTGATCAATAGCTTTGTTGTTTTGTCCAACTTTCTTCCCTCAAACAAGAGCTTAAATTGTCTGTTTTTAAAATGACTTCATTACTGGTATAGATGTCACTATACATTGGGCACTCCATGACAAGATGTCGCTCTATCTCTACCACTCTCATTTTGTAAAATATGCATTTTTTTTTTCTCATTATTATAAAGAATACAAGAACTAGAATAACCTAAGAGGATCTTACATCTCTAAGAGGATCTTACATCTCTAGGTCTAGAGATGTAAGATCCTCTTGAGTTCCACATGTAAAATTCTTACATAAGCCATTATGTAGACTACACCAATAGAATAGCCAACTTATCAATAGACTTAGTGCCCACTAGATTAGATTCCCATAACTACCCTCCTCACATCAACCTCCAAGAATACAAGAACATAACATAAAATGACCCTACTTCATGGAGACCTAAGGATCTAAGGTCCTCTTGAATCCAACATGCAAAATGCTAACATAAGCAAGTACGTGGACTACACCAAATAGAGTAGCCAACTTATCATTGGACTTAGTATCCACAAGATTGGATTCCACATCGAAATCAACCTCCACCTAATAATCATCTTCCACCATCTGTACGGTCCTGAGTGCATGTAAATGTATACCATTCAGTTTCAAGTGGGTTAGTTAGCTGTAACATCTCCCTTGTCACTGTTTTGAGTTGTATTCAACTATGTAAGGCCCCACAGCTCCAGGACAGATCATTTTTCCTCTGTAATATAAAACCAATATGATGATTCACGTTCGGCTTGTCTCAATCAGCCTGCTCAACACATATCTTTCATTTCACATCATTGTGGGAATCAAGGATTACATAAATAGACAATACAATTATTCCAACAATCTCAAAACGAGATATAAAATGCAAAGTCTGGTGATATTGAATGCATTTATATCGTTCAGACAAGATATGCTTAACGAGTCCAGTTTATTAATAGGAGATACAGACATAACATGCTGATTTTAGAAGCACTTATAAGTCGTTCAGATAAATAAATTTTGCAGACTGATATTTGAAGCATTGAAAGCATTAATATACAGTCAAATGCATACTCGATTCACCAGGCCAGCTAGTTCGAAGCCTCATATTTTGTAGTTTAAGAGAAGATGCATAAATTTGACAATACTCGACACATTCTGAAGTATGACAAATATATTGGTCAGGGTATGATTGTCATTCGGTACCGTTGGAAATTAATTGCACACAACATGACAAATAATTACAATCTATCACAGATTTGATTGTTTTGTCATCAATTTTTGGATTAAACTTTATGATCTATGTAACATTTCTTTTCTTTTTTTTCTTTTTTAATTCTGTTATCTTATGTTTACAATGGACTGTGAAATCTATATTATTCTGTTAATGGGTGGTAAATGAAAATCTATATTATTCTGTTAATAGATCGTAAAATCAATATTATTTTGATGATGGATTGTGAAATTTGATTTAAAAAATTTAGACTATCAATAGAATTTGATTCAAAATCTGATTTAAAAAAATTATATGATTAAAAATCTAAAAGTTAACATTGTGATCATTATGAACTGTGAAAACTTCTTAGATTTTATTACACAATCAAATAAAAAATCTACAATAAGATGTTCTTATGAACTGTAAAAACTCTATGTTTTTAAATGATGGGTTTGCTTCCACTAATCATATTGCAATGTAAAAATGGGTGTAGTCAATAGATTTTTTTCACTCAAATGAAAGAATTGAACTAGTTTAAGGAACCTTTCTAGATGTTACAAAACTAATTGCTACTGTTTCTAAATTAGACTGTGAGAGATTAAATTATAGATTATAGAAATTCGATATATTTGTACCAGAATTATTTATGAAAATTTTGAGAGATCTCAATGTTTATGCTGCAAGAAGGTTTCAAATTTACTTGTAAAAGTTTCAATTAATATTTCGAGTCTCCCTGCTAGAACCACCAATGCTCCAGGCATGTCATCTCAAACATTACCTGAGGCATCTATCACATATCATATGTGAAATAAGTATTTATTGTGAGTAAGGAATGTGAAATAAGTATTAATTCTTCTTCTTCGTTTATTTCTTTATTTTTACTCAAAGCAGCATTATTTAATTTTATAATGTGTGAAGGTTATATAATATTTCTTTTCATTATCTTTTAATATTATCAAATGTATTTATCATTTATATTTATTTCTAATTTGAGTATATATTTACACTTTAATTCATGAAGATAAATTGTTTTTAAGAAAATTTGATTATATAAGTTAGTCATTTTTTTTATGATGTGTCGATGATCTGTTGGGATTACTGTTGTTCACCTTTGGCTCATGATTTGTTGAAGATAAATCCTAATGATTCTTCCAAAAGTAATTATAGGCATGTGGGGATTGGTGGAGTTGGTAGAGATGATTCTAGGGTTGTTCATTTCTTCTTTTCCTTGTATAAAGGTCAACATACTGATAATTTTATGGAAGCTCTTGTTATATCCTTTATGCTTCAGAGAGAAGTTGTGACCTTGGATGGAGAAAAAACATCTCTGAATTTGATTCATAGATAGTGATTGATATGTTGAATAGGCACCTAGTGAAGGGAATGAAACAAGGTAGCAAATTGTTTGGTGAAATGGGTGTTGAGCATATGAGATTGTTGAATGTTAGGGACTCGGAACACTTTTCCATGGAGTGCTCTTGAATATTAGAAGAGTTTGTTATGGAGGACATGATGGATTATTTGGAGATTTTAAGTGAACATTGTTTGACTAGTTTTTTTTATTTTTTGTTGTTAAGTCTGCTAGATCTTGCTGCTTTGAATTGGTCTTTGTTGCTTAATAAATTTTCACCCTAGCTCTTTCAATTTGGGGTTAAATTTGCATCATGTAAGATCAAAACCTAACACCACAAGAATGACACGAGATAGTAAATGCTAAATCTTAAGGCAAAGATTAGGCATATGGAAATGTGAGCTAATGATTAAGACAAATATGTAGGGCTAAGTGGAATTCAAGCTGGGATATGTTGGAATTGTTTCTTGACATGTGTTGTCATTGATGTCAACATATGTTTCAAAAGATTGACTATATTTGATGTTGCAACAAAAATGGTTAAAATAGAAATACGCAGAATCATCACGGTTGTACCGGCTATGTACGGCATGTTTGACTCTGTGCACTTGGATGTATGTTTCAGAAGGAGTTTAGATCTTATATCTAAGATCACATGCAATAATTTAATTAAAGGAATAAATTATAACAGTTTTAGAACAGACTAGTCAAAGAAATAGAAATAGAGGTTTGTGGCAAAGTTAGTCTCTGAATTTCTATGTTTACTTGGATGCGAGATGGATTCATGTTATGTGCATTTAAGTTATTATAGAAGACTCATTGGGAATAATTTCTCTTATTCCTTGATCATCGCGCTCTTGGTGACATCAGTTGTAGCGTGTGACCTTGCAAGGTCTTATTTGGTGTCGACCTATGGGATATGTCATGTTCTACCTTGTGCAAACATAATTTGTGGATTATGGAGTATGTTGGCCGACTGATGTTTGTTATTTGCATGTACAAGATCTTGTGTATATCTTGACGAGAGTTTATTAATCATTTTTATTAAGAAAGTCCAATTTGGTGCCGACCTAATAAATCATTTTTATCTTGTATAAAGGAGTGAAACAAGTGATGTGAAGAAGGTGTGTATGCGAGGATTGTTGAATGTAGAGTAGGCATTGTGATTATTGTACTTCATTAGAACTATTTTAGTAAACAAGTTGTTTGTTAGTCAGTTCATTATCAGTTATTAATATATTTATATACTTTTCATTTGGACAGTGGTTCCAGAAGGTGGGTTTAACCTTCAGAAGGTGGATTTAACCTTCACATTGGGCAAGTTGCTCTGAGCAAAGAAAAGTTCATCTTATCAACTCCTAACAGGGTTGTTGACTCAAAGAAAAGAGTTTGTCTTTTAACAAAGACTTTGTACTGGTTGTATTTATCTGCTCTTAATAGGGCAAGGTCTTGTAACTGTGATACTTTATTACTAGTGTATTATATTGTGGGTTTCATCCCTACAGAGATTTTTCCCTTAATAGGGTTTCCTCGACAACAATTCTTAGTGTTCTGATCTGTGTTACCTTTGAGGTTTCAAATTTGCATTTAATATTTTGATGTGAAAAGATAAATTTTATATTAAGGTCATACAACTGATTCATTCCCCCCCGCCCCCCCCACCGACCCCCCTTCTCAGTTGTATCTAACAAGATGAAGTAAAATGTGTCAAATGAGAGTAAACAAGGATGAGTCAAGATCAAGGAAAGAACTAAAATTAAGACAAAAGTATGTCATTTATCACTATGCAATTTCATCAATGGACCCAAACTAAATGAGAATTGACATGGATATACAAACTTCACCATTACAATATATTTACATTTGTAGAAAAGAATACTTTTCTTAGTAATACATTTCAAGATTTGAAAGTAATAAATTTCTTTTGGAAGTAATTTCAAGATTTGAAAGTAATAGATTTCAATACTATTCTTTTGATGACAAAAGAATACTTTTCTTAGCAATTAGTAATACATTTGTTGAAAAGACGAAAAAAAAAATAGAAAGAAAAAAATAATGCTAAAAAATTTAGAGAAAGATACGATCACATAAACAATGATGAATATAAATAAGATCAAATATAATAATATTGATTGATCCATTTTTATCTTTTATTTTTTGGAATAAAAGCTTTTCAATATTCTTTATAGCCCATGTGGCTACACATGTTGTCTTTTTAACCTTTGCAATTATTAATCTTCTACAATCAATTCTATGTTGAACTCTCATATTTTGTCAAACATATCCCCTTTAAACAAAATCTTAAAGGAAAATTGTTGCTAAAATACTCATATAAATGATTCAGATATTACTAAACAACGCTTAAATTATTTGGCTTGTTTTGATCTTGGAAAAATTATTATTACTTCCATATGTGGTTTGAAGCTTCAAGACCTCTTGTTTTACAGGGAGTTAAAATGCAGATATCAGTGTCCTAATATCTAAGGAAAAAACAAATAAAACTTAGTAGTGAAGCACTAACAATTGCATTTTTTCGCACCTTTTATCGCATGGGCACTGGATCGCGGGTTTATGAGACACCCAATTGTTTGCAAACACTCTTAAAGCTAAGATAAGCACCTTAGTACGTTGTACCAGAGCAGCTACATTTAATTAAACATTCTTGTCGGTTTTCATTTGTCATATCCAACACTAAGCTGAATTTACTGTGTTTTGAGCTATAAAATCTCTGTTTGTGAATTTGGTGTGGAGCAGAGTGTTTGAGAAATGGAAGAGCAGATGAAAGCCAAAGAGGTCTCTGTGCATCAGAAAGCTCTTAAGGATTGGCACAATGTTGCCCTCCTTAGCCACTTCAGTTGCTTTGCTGTCTCACAAACAAGAAACAATGCCCAGGACGATCCTGATATTGAAGTTGGATCCTCTAAGAAGAAAACAAGGGGAGGATGGAGAACCATGCCCTATATAATAGGTGAAAGTTTGGTTTTTTCTAATCTCTTAACTGAAATCTAATGCCCATTTAAAATGGATTGATGTTTATTCCTTAGGCCACACAGCACCTTGCAATAGCACCTTTACATTATGTGGCATGAATTTTGTGGGTTTAACTGTATAGTTAACTCAAATGTGATGAGTAGTCTTTTTACAGTCTCTACGAAAGATTTGGTTACGATAAGGTCATTCATTTTTATACTTCTCCCCTTCAAACATATTTAACTGTTTCAAACTAAATCATATCACTTATAAAACCTTAAACAAGTATGAACTATTCATTACAGAGCTACAATACTGATAAATATTTAAAAGGTCTCTTCCTCGTAAACATAAATAAGTACTACTTAAGTTACTATACTGTATTTTTAATATAAGTGGTTAGATTGTCACAAAATGCTTTGAGATGGGTATTACTATTAATGGACATTGTTGTATAGATTCTACTGCAAGAAAAGGTTTTGCACAGTATTTTTAACTTTGTTTTACGACGGAACATTCTGTTCAGGAAATGAGAGCTGTGAGAAGCTAGCAGTGACAGGTTTGCAGTCTAACATGATAGTCTACCTAACAACGAAATACAATATGCAGAAAGTTGCAGCAACAAATGTACTTAATATCTGGTCTGGAACAACAAGCCTTGCAACCTTGCCCGGAGCTTTTGTGGCAGATTCCTATCTTGGCAAATTTCGAACCATAGTCATTGGTTGTGTTTCATATCTAGTGGTAATTACTTCAAACTTTTTGTTGGAAGAACACTCTGTTTTCTACTTATGGACTACTACGAAAGGTCTTGGATTCAAGCTTGTAAACAAGCTTTTTGAAAGCTTGATTGATAAACTTAGGGTGAACCTCTAAAACAAGAGGTTTGCAACTGAAAATTAAAATATTTTACTTATTAAAGTTTAAACGAGTAATTTCTGACTGTTGATTGAGTTTTTTTGTTTGATTGAAGTTGAACTCACAACACAACTAGTGATATGTTATTTGATTGGTTGTGAGAAATTCGCTAATTAGTAATGATGTATTGTTATTTGATGAATGTGCAGGGATTGTCTCTTATGACTCTGACAGCACTCATCCCTCAATTCCGACCATCTCATTGCAGTGCTATCCAAATGAAATTAAGAAAATGCGAGAGAGCTTCCAATGGACAATGGGCTCTTCTTGTGTTGGTTTTCTTATTCAAATGTATTGGATCTGCAGGGATAAGACCCTGTTCCATGGCATTTGGGGCAGACCAGTTCCAGCAGGAAGGAGAAGGAAAGGATAAAGTAGAAAAATCCAAAGAGAAGAAAAGAACAGAGATTTTCTTTAATTGGTATTACTTTTCAAGCTGTTTGGCCCTCATTGTAGCCCTTACTGTTATTATTTATATCCAGAGCAATGTGAGCTGGAGTTTGGGATTTGGTATATGTACTCTACTCATGCTCATATCCACACTTATCTTCCTTGTTGGAGCTCCCATCTTCCTCCATGACATTCCACAAGGTAGTCCTTTCACTGGATTTGCACAGGTCATAGTGGCATCCATCAAGAAGTGGAATTTATCTCTGCCGTGTGATGGTGCAAAGCTCTATCATGGCCCCGGCAGCTCCAAGCCTCCTCTCACAGACAGATTCAGGTAAGTTTATTATAAGATTTTTTGGAAGAAATTGTCAGAGCATAGAAAAATTAATTTTCCTTTCAAACTACTTTTTCTTTAATAAAATTTGAAATCCTTCTCCACTCCTAATAATTTCCATCTATGTTTATGACCACAAGTACGATAGACAAAGGGTTGGCAGATATATGATATGATGCTGGGCTTTCCAAAATATGGCATATACAAAAAATTGGCTTCTGCTTCTAGTTCTTTTAAATTTTTATTTCAGTTATATAGAGATTTAAAATTGTCAATAGAAAACAATTATACATGTTTGTAATTTTACTCTCATTTTGCTAGTTGTTTATTACTTTTTTTTAAAGATAAAAAACCAAAACATTATTTATTGATCATAACTAGCAATCAATCATTTATTAAATCTATTTTAAATTTCTTTCAAAAAGATAAAAGCTGCCATACAACTGAAACTATGAATATATTTTCCATTATTGTCCATTTTAAACAAACAAGATTTTTCAAAAGCTGTTATATTAAGTGTAAAATTTATATTTATAAAAATTAAGAAGTATTTTTTCTTTTGTCAGAATTGAATTGTAGAATTTTTTAGTCAAGCTGCCCATAAAATATGAGTCAATAAATTCCACTCAAAAACTGTCCTCTTAAATTCTAATATAAATGTCATAATATTTTTAAACTGTTACATTTTAAACAATATCATTATTGTTTAGAAAATGATGGAATGAAACAAAGTTTCCAAGCAATCAATTTTTTTTGTGAGGCTATCCTTACCATGCTCAAAGCTCCAATTTGATGACATGTTCTGCCTAGTCTGTCCAAACATTGTTTATGAATGCTTTCCTTTGTTTGGTCATCTGACATTTTGGCTTAAACAGCACTCTATATGCATTGATCTATTTAGGTAGCTCATCTGTAATCACACTAATAGATAGGTTATACTGAAGAAGCTGGTGTGATTCCATATTAACTGTCTAAACAAGCAAAAAATTAGAATATGTTGTTTAGGCTTGCTCATCAATCACTGCACCCACAGATGCCATAGGTCACTCATCCGATATCACACTAACAAGTAGATTCTACTGAAGAAGCTGGTGTGATTCTATATAAACTGTCTAAACAAGTAAAGGCTTAAAATATGTTGTTTAAGCTTGGTCTCAATCACTGCACCCACAAATGTCATAGAGACTATTTGAAAAATTAGATCGCAGTTTCAACTTGCAACCTAATTTTCAGAGACCAACAATTCATTTTTAATTTACATCAGTTCTCTTATCCAGATGTTAGATCACTAACCATAGAATATGATCCCAAATATCGATGCAAATAAATCTTACACAACAGAATCCATAAACAAAACACTATTCTAAAAATTTAATGTCTCCCAGTATACATTTTGTTTAATATTATTTTAAATAAAATAGAAAATACAACATACCCATTCATCAACTCTTCCATCAGTGATCGTAAAACTACAATCTTTATTGTAGAACTTCTGTGTTTATATCTAATCATAAAATCATTTCCAACAAAAATTTAAACAAATTCGCCTCTGAACGCCAGGTTTCTGGACAAGGCGGCCATAATAACAGAGAAAGACATCCAAAGCGACGGATCAGTGGGCAGCCGATGGAGGCTCTCTTCGACGGCCCAAATCGAGGCCCTCAAATCCATAATCGCAACTCTACCCATCTTCTCTTGCGGAATCGCGACCTCAATAACTAAGTCACAGCAGCACACATTTTCCGTACTACAAGCCCTAACCATGAACAGAAAGCTAGGGTCCTCCAATTTTGAGATTCCGGCAGGCTCCTTCTCAGTCTTCTCTCTACTAGTCGTCATAGCGTGGCTCCCATTGTACGACCGACTCGTCGTTCCAGCCACCCGCCGGATGACAAAAAACGGGCGCGGAATCACAGTATTTCAGAGAATGGGCATAGGGCTTGCCATTTCCTCAATTTCAATGCTGATCGCGGGTTTCATCGAAATAAAGAGAAGAAACGCGGCTCGAAATCACGGCCTGGCGGATGATCCTTCGGCCGTGGTTCCCATTTCCGCCTTCTGGCTCGTTCCACAGTTCTGCATTGCCGGTCTGGGAGAGGCCTTTTATACAGTAGGTCATCTAGAGTTTTTCTACGACCAGTTTCCGCCCAACATGCGCAGCACGGCCATTGCGCTCTCTTCGTGCACTTCTGCGGTGGGGAATTACCTGAGCACCATTGTCGTTACAGTTGTTCATAACACCACGGGCCGCAATGGGAAACCAGATTGGCTCGACGACAATCTCAACCGTGGTTACCTTCACTATTTCTACTGGCTTTTGTCTGGCATGGAAGCTCTCAATGTTGTATACTTCATCGTATGTGCTTATATGTATAAGTACACAGAGAGCCCTGACCAAGATCCGGCTTTTGAATCGGGCGTCCAAGAGATGGAATTCAAGCAAATACATGAAAATTAACGTAGCCCTAATGGCTTCTTTAACTTTGGACTTATTTAAGGAACCTAAAAAAAGCCTTTTCTACCTTTGTACCCTCTGTTTGTATAATTCAGCACGAAGGCTCTAATATATATATATATATATATGTGAGGGGGAATACTAGCAAAGTAAATGTTTGTAGTACTTTTTGGTTGTACCCTCTGTTTGTAAGTTTCAGCATGAAGGTTCTAATATATATATATGTGAGGGGGAATATTAGCAAAGTAAATGTTTGTAGTACTTTTTGGTTCATGGAAATTTATGTATATATTATAATAAATTTGACAAGAATTTTATAATTGTTATAGTTTATATGATTAAGCATATATTGCAGGACCAATCAAATAGAAGTATAAAAACAAGTATATGTTTTTATTGAAAAAGAAAATGTAAGGAAATATAACAGCAATATGATGCAGTTGAAACAACTGTGTTATTATTCGTTTGGCAGTTGTTTAATTGACAAAACCTTAATATAATATATAAATATTAAGTACATGTTTAAAATATGAACAAGAATGATATGGTAGAAAAAATGTTAAATTTTGAGGAAAGGTTTAGGTGTATGGAAATGTGGGTGAATGATAAGATAGATATGTGGGCTAATTAGATAAGATAGATATGTAAGCAAAGAATTAAACTTCACACAAAAGTATGTTATTTATCACTATGCAATTGCATTAAAAAATCATCTAAATATGAAAAGACAATATAAATATTAAACTAAATGAAAATTGATATAAATATACAAACTTTACCATTACAATATAATTACTTTTGTAAGAAAGAATACAATCTTAATAGATTGAAAAGACAAACCAAAAACAGAAAAAGATAATATTTAAAAATTCTTTAAAAAATACAATCAAAACAAATATAGAATATAAGATTAGAAATAATAATATTGATTGATTATTTTTCTCTTTTGTTTTTAAAGAACATTCTTTATATTCAAAATAACTCATGTAACTGCAAACTTTCTCTTTTTAACCTTTGAAATTATTAATCTTCTGCTATTAAATGTTAAAGTCTCCTATCTTGTCTAGCTTATCTTCTTTAAACAAAATCTTACTGCCAAACCTCTTTAAACAAAATCTTACTGCCAAAAATTATTAAACAGTGATGAAATTGTTCGGCTTGTTTTGATCTTGACAAAATTATTACTTGTGTGATGGAAACTTCAAGGCCTCTTGTTTTATAAAATAAAATAAAATAAAAAATTGGTAGTGAAGGAATATGACAATTACATTTTTCCTAACCTATCACATTGGCAGATCATCACGAGGTTTCAAGACACCCATTTGTTTACAAACACTCATAATAAAGCTAGATAAGCACCTTAGGACGTTGTACCAGAGGCTACATTTACATGAACAATGTTCTCGTCTATTTTATTTTGTCATATCCAACAAAAGATATCAATAGTTCTCTCGTTATTCAGGAAAATGTTAGATAAGTCACATGAGAAACATAGACAAAATAATAAATGGCTATTAATTTTATACCAAGATCACGGGGAAAAAATCAGATTTCACGGAGAACGTCGCAAACCAATACTAAGCTAGATTTTTTAAGCTTTAAATTCTCTGTTTGTGAATTTGGTGTGGAGCAGAGTGTTTGAGAAATGGAAGGGCAGATGAAAGCCAAAGAGGTCTCTGTGCAGCAGAAGCCTCTTAAGGATTGGCACAATGTTGCTCTCCTCAGCCACTTCAATTGCTTTATTAGTTGTATTAAAAGAAGGTTTAGGTTCGTCGAAATTTATGTATAGATTGTTATAAATTTGAGAAGAGTTCTATAATTGTTATAGTTTATATGATTAAGCATATATTGCAGGACTAATTAAATAGAAGTATGTCCTTAAAAAGTAAGGAAATATAACAACAATATGATGTAGTTGTGTCACTTTTAACAAATGTGTTATTATTGCAGATGCAATTGATTGTTACAATGTGTATGTGGTATTAATGCAAATGCGATTAACTGTTACAATATCTATTCAGTATTCTTTTGGACAGTTGTTTAATTGACAAAATCTTTATATAATATATAAATATTAAGTATATGCTTGAAATATGTACAAGAATGACATGGTAAAAGAAATGTTAAATTTTGAGGCAAGGTTTAGGTGTATGCAAATGTGGGCTAATAATAAGACAAATATGTAGAACTAACTAGAATTTAAGTTTGGAAAACCAGAGTAATCACATAATGAATAAAAATCAAGAAAAGAATTAAACTTCACACAAAAGTATTTCATTTGCAATTGTATATAAAAAATTCATCAAAATAAGTGTAAACTAAATGAATATTGATATAGATATACAAACTTTACCATTACAATATGATTATATTTGTCAAAAAGAATACAAGTTTAATAGATTAAAAAGACAAACCAAAAAAAAATTGATAATAGTTAAAAATTCAAAAAAATATCATCAAAACAAATACAGAATATAAGATAAGAAATAATAATATTGTTTTCCTTCATTTTTCTCTTTAGTTTTTAGAGAACATTCTTTATATTAAAGATAGCCCATGTAACTGCAAACTCTCCTTTAACCTTTTCAATTATTAATCTTCTACTATTAAATGTTAAACTCTCCTATCTTGTCTAACTTATCCTCTTTAGACAAAATCTTACTGCCAAATATTATTAAACAGTGATGAAATTGTTTGGCTTCTTTTGATCTTGACAAAATTATTACTTCTGTGTGATTGAAACTTCAAGGCCTCTTGTTTTACAGGAAGTTAAAATACAGATATCATTACGCTAAACAGATATCATTACCCTAATATCTAAGTAAAAAAAAATTGGAAGTGAAGGAATGTGAGAATTACATTTTTCCTGACCTTTTATCACATTGGCAGATCATCACGAGGTTTCAAGGCACCCATTTGTTTGCAAACACTTATAATAAAGCTAGATAAGCACCTTAGTACGTTGTGCCAGAGGCTACATTTACATGAACAATGTTCTCGTCGATTTTATTTTGTCATATCCAACAAAAGGATCAATAGTTCTCTCGTTGCTTAGAAAATGTTAGATAAGTCACATGAGAAACATAGACAGAATAATAAATGGCTATTAATTTTATGCCAAGATCAGGGGGAAAAAATCAGATTTCGTGGAGAACGTCGCAACACAATACTAAGCTAAATTTTTAAGCTATACAACCTCTGTTTGTGAATTTGGTGTGAAGCAGAGTGTTTGAGAAATGGAAGAGCAGATGAAAGCCAAAGAGGTCTCTGTGCAGCAGAAGCCTCTTAAGGATTGGCACAATGTTGCTCTCCTTGGCCACTTCAATTGCTTTGCTGTGTCACAAACAAGAAACAGTGCCAAGGACGATCCTGATATTGAAGTTGTATCCTCGAAGAAGAAAACAAGAGGAGGATGGAGAACCATGCCTTACATAATAGGTGAAACTTCGGTTTTTTTTCTCTTAGATGAAATCTAATGCCCATCCAAGATGATGCAAAGATGTCTATTCTTTAGTCCACAGCAATAGCACCTTATGAATTTTGTGGGTTTACCGTTTAAACCTGTATACTTTACTCAAATCTTATGAGTGGTCTTTATACACAGTCTACTTGATACTCATTGTATTAAGCAATGAAATAATTAATTGTGAAAAGGTCATTAATACCTCTCCCATTCAAACACAGTTAACTGTATATTTTCTTCCAAAACTGAATCAACTTATACTTTATCCGTAAAACCTTCAGCAGGTATGAACCATTCATCACAGAGCTAGTATACTGATCAATATTTTGAAAGATCTCTAACTTATTAACCCAAATAAGTACTACTGAAGTTACTAAATTGTATCTTTTATTGAAGGTGGTTAGAATATCACAAAATGCTTTAAGATGGGTATTAATGGACATTGTTGTATAGATTCTACTGTAAGAAAAGGTTTTGCATAGTAGTTTTAACTTTGTGATATTGCTACTGTGTAGTTTTTTGAGTCAAACTCATTGACCCGTGTTTCACGAGTATCATTCTCATGAGAGATGGGTTCGTATGAACTACTACTCATGAAATATGGGTCAATGAATTTGACTCAAAAAATTATACAGTTGAATCCTGATAGCAATATCACAATTTGACTTCATGTGAAAAATATCTCCTATTTATCAGTTTTAACTTTGTTCTATGGTGGAAAACTGCTTTCAGGAAATGAGAGCTGTGAGAAGCTAGCTGTGACAGGTTTGCAGGCTAACATGATTGTCTACTTAACAACGAAATACAATATGCAGAAAGTTGCAGCAACAAATGTAATTAATATCTGGGCTGGAACAAGCAGCCTTGCAACCTTGCCCGGAGCTTTTGTGGCAGATTCCTATCTTGGCAAATTTCGAACCATACTCATTGGTTGCGTTGCATATTTAGTGGTAATTACTTCAAACTTTTTCGTTGGAAGAACACTCTATTTTCTACTGATTGAGAAACGTCTTGGATTCAAGTTGGGATCGAGCCTTTTGAAAGCTTGATTGATAAAGTTTGGGTGAGCCTGTAGAACCAGAGGTTTGCAACTGAAAATTAAAACATTTTACTTATTAAAGTTTAGATGAGTAGTTTCTGACTGTTTATTGAGTTTTTGTTTGATTGATATTGAACTCACAACACAGCCCATTATTTAAGCTCTTTTATAGAACATGTAGGGTGATTACAGAAGGGAAAAAGAAATGGTGAATTAGTGATAGGTTGATTATAGAACATGTTGTCTGATTGGTTGTGAGAAATGTGCTAATTAGTAATGATGTATTGTTATTTGATTAATATGCAGGGATTGTCTCTTCTGACCCTCACAGCACTCATCCCTCAATTCCGACCATCTCATTGCAGTGCCATCCAAAAAAAATTGAAGAAATGTGAGAGAGCTTCCAGTGGACAATGGGCTGCTCTTGTGTTGGTTTTCTTATTCACATGTATTGGGTCTGCGGGGATAAGACCCTGTTCCATGGCATTTGGAGCAGATCAGTTCCAACAGGAAGGAGAAGGAAAAGATAAAGGAGAAAAATCCAAATTGAAGAAAATAATAGAGAGTTTCTTTAATTGGTATTACTTTTCAAGTTGTTTGGCTCTCATTGTAGGCCTAACTGTTATTATTTATATTCAGAGCAAAGTGAGCTGGAGTTTGGGATTTGGTATCTGTACTCTGTTCATGCTCATATCCACAGTTATCTTCCTTGTCGGAGCTCCCAATTTCATCCATGACATTCCAGAAGGTAGTCCTTTCACTGGATTTGCACAGGTCATAGTGGCATCCATCAGGAAGTGGAATTTATCTCTGCCTAGTGATGCTGCAAAGCTTCATCATGGCCAAGGAAGCTCCAAGCCTCCCCTCACAGACAGATTCAGGTGAGCTTATGATAAGATTTTAGAGAAGAAATTGTCAGAGCAAAGAAAAATTAATTCTCCTTTCAAACTACTCTTTCTTTAATTAAATTTGAAATCCGCCTGTACTCCTAATAATTTCCATCTATGTTAATGACCATAAATACAATAGACAAAGGGTTGGCAGATATGTAATACGATGCTGAGTTTTCCAAAGAGGAGGGCATACATCGAAAATTGGGCTTCTGCTTCTAGTTCTTTTAAATTTTTATTTCAGTTCAATATATTTTATTAATATGATATAAGAATTTATCACTGTCAATGTCAATAATAGTAGAAAACAATTATACATGTTCGTAGTTTTAATCTCTTGTTTTGCTAGTTGTTTCTTTCTTCTTGAAAGATAAGAAACCAAAACATTATTTATTGATCACAGCTAGGAATCAAAAAGATTTATCAAAAGCTATTATAAGAAGTGTAAAATTTATGATATATACTTATTAATTATAGAAATATTATATTTTTTAATTTATAAGGAGGAAGTACTTTTCTCATGTTAGAATTGAATTATAGAATTTTTGAGTCAAATTGTTTATAATATGAGTCAATAAATTTGATTCAAAAACTGTTGTGTTGGATTCTAATATAAATGTCACAATATTTTTAAACAATTACATTTTAAACAAAATAATTATCAGTTAGAAAAAACTGGAATGAAACAAAGTCTCCAAACAGACAAATTCTTTTTATGAGTAAAATTATTCATCCTTATCATGCTCAAAACTCTCATTTTGATGACATGTTTTGTTCAGCTGTCTAAACTCTGTTTATGAAGGCTTCTTCTTGGTTGACCATCAATGACATTTTAATTTAAACAGTACCTTGTGTGGGCTGACTTATTTAGGTGGTTCACCTGAAATCATACTAATAGGTGGGTTCTATTGAAGAAACTAGCATGTGATTCCACATAAACTGTCTAAACAAGTAGAAGTTTAAAATATGTTGTTTAAGCTTGTCCACCAATAACTACCCCACAAATACATGGAGACTATTTGAAGAATCCAATCCCAAATTCAACCAACCATGTAAACTTCAAAATATTTAAACACTTTATTTTTTTCTACAACAGTTCTCTCATCTTAATAATAGATCATAAAATGTAACCAAATCTCACACAACAGAATTCATAAACAAAACACACTATTCAATAAACTGCAAATTAGTTTAATGGTATTTCTACTAAAAATGAAAATAGCAACATACCCAATCATTAACTCTTCCATCAGTGACACAGTAAAACTTCAATCTTTATTGCAAATCTTCTGTGTTTATATCTGGTCATTAAACTATTTCCAACAAAAACCCTGAAAACATTTGTCTCTGAATACCAGGTTTCTCGATAAGGCGGCCATAATAACAGAGAAAGACATCCAAAGCGACGGATCAGTGGGCAGCCGATGGAGACTCTCTTCGACGGCCCAAATCGAGGCCCTCAAATCCATTATCGCAACTCTGCCCATCTTCTCCTGCGGAATCGCGAACTCAATAACGAAGGCACAGGAGCATACATTTTCAGTACTACAAGCCCTAACCATGAACAGAAAGCTAGGGTCTAGCAGTTTTGAAATTCCGGCAGGCTCCTTCTCAGTCTTTTCTCTACTAGTCATCATAGCATGGCTCCCATTGTATGACAGACTCGTCGTTCCAGCCGCCCGCCGAATGACAAAAAACGGGCGCGGAATCACAGCATTCCAGAGAATGGGCATCGGGCTCGCCATTTCCTCAATTTCAATGCTGGTCGCGGGTTTCATTGAAATAAAGAGAAGAAACACGGCGCGAAATCACGGCCTGGCGGATGATCCTTCGGCTGTGGTTCCCATTTCCGCCTTATGGCTCGTTCCGCAGTTCTGCATAGCCGGTCTGGGAGAGGCCTTTCATACGGTAGGTAATCTGGAGTTTTTCTATGACCAGTTTCCGCCCAACATGCGCAGCACGGCCATTGCGCTCTCTTCCTGCACTTATGCGGTGGGGCGTTACCTGAGCACCATTGTCGTTACAGTTGTTCATAACACCACGGGCGGCCATGGGAAACCGGATTGGCTCGACGACAATCTCAACCGTGGTTACCTTCACTATTTCTACTGGCTTTTGTGCGCCATGGAAGCAGTCAATTTGGTATACTTCATGGTCTGTGCTTATCTGTATAAGTACACAGAAAGCCCTGTCCAAGATCCGAGTGCTGAATCGGGCGTCCAAGAGATGGAATTTAAGCAAATACTGGAAAATTAACCTAGCCCTGTAATGGCTTCTTAACTTTGTGCTTATTCCTAGGACGACAAGAATGCTTTTATTTTCTATTATGAGTTGTTTAGGATGAAGAATTTGTGTTATTGAAAGAGCCTCTACAAGTTCAAATTTTATAAAGTAGGTAAGTTAAATATGAGGTAGTTTCATATTATGGTAGATGACTTGTATAAAAGGCTATAAAAGTTATTTTCCTTCTATGTACGTACTCTTGTATATAAGATTCTATATTTAAGTAGTCTAATTTTATTTATATATGTGGATAGTAGTAATGCACAATTGTATTAAATGGAGGTGCAATGATTAGGTCCATAGAAATGGAGGTGCAATGATGTAATGACCTTCATTAGTAGGATCACTAAAAACCCCAAATCTGATCTGTGTAAATTTGTCAAACAGTTGGCATGCACTTGAATGGTCTTGTTTGCAATGATGTTTATTTGTTTTGGGCACCGAATGTTATTGAGATAACAATACCAATCTAGTAATGAAATACAATAGAGCAGCAATGAATCTCAAAGCAATGTAAAGACTTACTACAAGATATCAAAAACTTCTCTAATTCTGATAGCACTTCCTAGAATTCATGCAACTGTTACATCTAACACATATAAGCACTGTTTATGGACTGTGTACAACATATGGACTTGGATATGAAACCAATGAATGAACGTAGTCCTATCAATGCACCCAATTACAATGCAAAGTCTGAATTCAATGACTATTTTCAGATTATGTATGACTGTGACAATAATATTCAGATTACAATGCAATGACCCTTACAATATCATGACAATATGATCAATGCCTTGCTTGCATACTAAACAAATAGAATCATTTATAGTAATATCTGAGAATGATGGACTGAACACAAGGACTGTTCTCTGAGCAAATGTATGGACTGTTTACATAACAGAGATTATCCCCTTCCCAAATACAATATCTTGCAACTCAATCACAACTCAATTTCAATGCTAAGGACAGAGACTAATATGGACTGCTGTGACAGAGACCAATTTCTGAATATTACAATGTCAGTTACAGTGCACATAAATTGACCACAAGATATAGAAATGGAACCTAGAAAATGATGCCTCAGTTGATGACCAAAATGCTGAAGACCAATTGCCAATGATGGAATAGCAAACTGCCTCCAAACCGCCCCCAATCTGCAGTTATATGCAGCACTGTACTAGGTCGTACCAGGCCATACAAGTATGGCTGCTGTAGTAAATTCCAGGCAGGGTGCTGGGGTCCCAAAATGGCATATACTGAATCACCTAGGGTATGTATACACCCTCTCCAAAGCATAAAATTTGATCCCAAGTAGATATGAAGTTATGAGTAAAACTTTGATTCCAGGCCCTGATATTGAAGAACTGAAAATGTACCAATTTGCCTTCAATCAATCACCAAAATGATTCACCAATTAAGTGATGAATTCCAAACCCTTATTCAACCAGTTACAAACCCTCAATATCAATTTTTTAGGTCTGCTTTTTCGGACTGCTTTTTCGGGTCTGCTTTTTCGGACTGCTTTTTTGGATTTGCTTTTTCAGACTGCTTTTTCGGACCTGCTAAAAATAGCCGCCTATAATTTCGGACCTGCTAAAAATTGCCTCCTATAATTTCGGCCCTACTAAAAATTGCCTCCTATAATTTCGGCCCTACTAAAAATGCCTCTTGAAATGCTGTTTCAATCACAAACAAACCCTTACATCAAATTCTCAATGAAGTACCAATGAGATGGCTGAGTACCAACTCCAAATTTGCAACCCTTCAGTAGATATTTCACTACCTCAGTTATGCCAATCTAGGGGAGTGATTCATTCCCAAAGATCGAATAGTATTTGCAGACCACAAGGCTACAAATTGCTTCACAATGAAGAAGTAGAAGAAATCCCAAATCCAAGCATGTCCAAATGAAAGCCCAAGCCCTCTATTTATTCTTTTCCTTGAGAAGTTGCTAGAACTTCTAGAAACATCCAATTATAATGTACTTTATAATAAAATAACATTATAATAATAAAGTACATTTCTCAACTCAAAATTATAACAATGTAGGCTCATAACTGAATGTAGGCCCAACTACAACCAAATGTAGGCTCAAGACTGAACGTAGGCTCTACTACAACTGGATGTAGGCTCAAACTGGATGTTGTAATACCCCAAAATTGGCACCTATTTAATTTCATCAATTTTGGTGCATTATCTCAATTTTACATCACCAAAGTCCTAGTTCCCTAGGCAATTTTCTCTCTCCTACCTGACTTAATTTGACTTGATGTCAATTGCAAAGACCATAAATTGCAATAATCAAATGCTAAAATAATTCCTAAGTCCTAGACTTTATTTGGCTAAATAATCTCTATGATAAGTTAATTTAATTATGAAGTCCTAAGTACTTTTAATTAAATTAAACTCCACCCCCTTTAGCTAAATACCCTTGAAAGGAATTAATAAATATTTAGTTAAATTGAATGGACATCTCTTTATTTGAATTTAATAATTCAAATTACTCGAAAGGTCACTCCCCACATGTGGCAAATTTCATTCTTTTAATTAAATAATTCATACCTTTTTGTCTCAAAGGGGAATGAAGAGTCAGGAGTTTCAAATCAAGAAACTCTTCATTCCTCTCCCGAGCTTTTCTATTTAATGAGCCTCTTCTTCTCATTGAAAAAAAGGACAATTTTGAGAGTAAAGACACTATAGTGAATTTTTGATTGAATTTCAAGCTTTCATTTGCAACTAGTTTAATTTCTCATTCTAGTGTAATTGCATTTCTCATTTAGATTAAATTTGCTTAATTGTTCTTAGATTAAGATCATTTTTTATTCCAAAATCAACTAAAAAATCTGCATTTCATATTTTCTTTCAAGTACTTTAGATTAATTGCATATTTCTCTCAAAGTATTCTTAGATTAATTGCATTCATCTTAGTTTGATTCTAGCTTTGCATATCATCTTTATGGCTTTCTTGGAAAATCCTCCGTTGTAGTAGTGGTCTGATGGTTGTTGGTTCTCCAATCTGAGAGCGATTATGCACCCCCGCCTGCATAGGAGGCAACAGGTCGCTTCCTCACGAATTTCGGATTGAATAATTCATATTCTCTTCGTAATTTGACCATAGGAGTAATGACTATGTTGCGTATGTGGTTGATTTAGAGGTCACATTCAAGCACACACATTTTGGCGCCCACCGTGGGGCTGAAAATCTGATTTCTGGCCTCATTATCATTTTTTTTTTTTTTGACAAAAATTTAAGCTCTGTCGTGCGTCCGTACTGTATGTGTACGGATCTTCGCGCGAGAATCCAGAGCATCCCGCGCAAAGTTTTGCTCCTGTAGCACTCTTTCGCGCGATATTTTACTGTCTCGCCCCAGAGTTTGCACTTTCTCGCGCACACTGGAGTACTTCCTCGCACGAGATTTTAGTTATCTCGCGCCAGATACTGCACTTTCTCGCGCATATTTGTACTTTCTCGCGCGAAGTTATATTACAGTTTTTTCTAGTTTCCAGTTTTCTTGTTCTTTCTGCTCTTAATTTCTGATAAATGTTGATTTTTATCTCTCTGATATTTTACAGCATTAATAGTTTCTGCAGGACGCTTGTCAAAGAATTTGAAAACATACTAATGGTTTGATTGCAGGACGAATAGTTGAAGATTGCTAAAACATTGTGTTTTTTTCCTGCTTTTATTCACATAGTATAAATAGGGCTCCGTTAAAATTTCTTGAGAATTTCGATAGTGAGTAGGAATTTTGGCTCTTCATTACATGGAGGTGATGACCATGAATGAATCCGAAATTCTAATGACCTTACTAATATGATGAATTCTTGGGGAAGCGGAGAAAGTTAGTGAATCTTTAACATTTCTATTCGTCAGGGAATTATGCTCTTCTCTCCTTGAGAGAGAATCAGAAACCCAAAAGCGTATAGATTTGGTGCCTGTGAAACTAACTCGGTGATGAACTTTCTTGATGTGTTTGGGTGAGGAAACGGGATAGAGAAGTATGCTCTTCTCCCTTTGGGAGAATCAGAAAATCAGACTCCCGAATCTAAACCAAGTCTAGTGTCACCTTTAGAGGGCCTGCCGGTATTGAACCTCCGGGAACAACCCAAGTGAGTACACACCTATTGCCGGTGATTCCACCTCACTATAATAAAGAAAGTTTTGTTGAGTCTAAAGACTCCAAAACCATGGTAACTTCCTTTTCATGACTTTGACGATCATCATGGAAAGGCCCTGTCTATTACACTGAGCGGCGCCGCTCCAAGCCCTGCTTGCGGGGGTGTGTGATTTTCAGGTGTTGGTGTGGCTACGAGGCCTCAACCCTGTATCAGGGGCACTGAAGGTTATTGTGAACGGAAGCCTAGTAAAAAACCTTCTTAGCTAGTGGCCTACCCGGTTCATCTCCGAAAGGAGTCATTATCTTTGCGCGAGGGGGAAGAATCTCTCCGTATGTTTATCATACACAGATTCCCATCATAGGCATACACCTGGACGTTTGGAGGCAGTTGCGACACTGGCCCCTGCTACAAGGGTAACTTTTGAATGTACACTGTTGAGTCCTTGGAAACACCGAAAACACGGGCGCCCTCTAGGGGGTGACACGGCTGTGTGAGGTGCACGTATGCATTCAAGCAATGGGGCAAAGGTTTTGGCTTCTCACCATTTTTTTGTAGGACTAGGCTATGTGCTTGTTATTGAGTCTTAAACATTGTCCATACATTATCAAACAAAGACTCCCCTGATGCTATCAAGTTGCTTTGTCCTTAATAGGTCTGTTAATGACTACTTCTTGCTTCACAAGTGCTTGATCTAAACCATTGTGTCTTTAAACGAATGCTTAGAATCCTAAAACGAGTGTGTTGATTAAACAATTCTGTCAACCTGTCAGGAAATTGGATTTTCTGTCAGACATCAGTTCAGACTGTACCTCAAAATTCAACTCAAACTTTGAAAATTGCATCAAAACTGTCAGATTTTGCCTATTTCCCGCGCGAGCTTTTAGCTTCAGAGCACTTCCTCGCGCAAGATTGTATTTTCTTGCGCGAAGTTCTGTGTTCTCTCGCGCGAGCTGTCATTTCCTCGCGCGATTAGGCATTTTCTCGCGTGAACCTGTAGCATAGTTTTCCAAAACAGAGACCTATTTGCAGTTCACTGTTTGACTTTTTATCTGGTCTGCTTTTTGTCTGGGGTCTATTTTTTTTCTGCTTCCCTGTTGTTTACCGTCAGAAACTGGTTGTGTTGAGTTAGGAATCGATCAACCTTTGCTTTGGTTCGTGTTGTCTCTCATCTATTCATCTTATCTCTTTATGCCTTTTGTACCTCGCATTGCAGTTGTCTTATCTCGGCTGTTCTAGCCATCTCTTTTTGACAATTCGTACCAGGTCCATCTTGCATCTTGGCTGTTCTAGCCATTTATCTCTTTTTCGTTATCTTAGAGACAGAACCTAGCTTTATCCCGAATCTTTGCTCATTACATCTTTGTCTATGACTGTCACGACTCGAAGTGGTAAGACTTATCCTATCCAGAACGCTGATCAAGATCAAAGTAAATCTCATAATCAAAACATAGGTCATTTCCAGTTTGTTGAGAAGTCTGAACTTTGTAAGAGTTCTTCAAATTCGTCATTAAGCACTCCACAAGATAATTTGTCTCAGACATCTCCTCCAGTTTTCCAAGAGTGCTTTAATCCTTTATTTTCGCAATCTAGTTCGTCACGCCAAGAACAAGACAACTCTTATTTTCAAAACAATTCATTGTTTTGTGGCTTTGGGAGATCATTTCCTCGGATGGAACCCATTATTGAAACTATTGATCCCACTGAAGATAGTGATTCATCTGAAGCTATTCACACACCAAAAGTTACATTGGCTGCACCTTTTCGACATCGTTCTCATCACTTTACTGAAGCTTCAATTGCAGCACAAATTCATCTTGACAAGATGGGAACCAAGAACCCATTTGACTTTCAATCAGGCCAATACGGTCAAACTTATAATCAATACCATGGTCAATCTTCTCATGACCAAAATTAGACTTATCACAATCAGTCTCATAATGACGATCAATCTCGCAACAAAACTCAAGCTGATCAATAAGCAGCATATAACTATCGCCCTCCTCCTTATGATCAAAATCAAGATGATCAACAAGATCACACACAAAGCATATATGAGACTCTTGGTAACGAGGATGATGTAATTACTCAGAATGATATAAATGCTGCGAAAGCTAACAAGAATCTCATTAAAATGATGGAAATTATTCTTTTGGAAGATAAGGAAAAGTATTTTCTTGAGTTGGCTAAGCAAGGAGCCAAACTACCTCTGAATTTCCAAGTGGAAACTATTGTAGCTAAAGAAGAAGAAACTGAAACCGCTAAGCTACAAAAGATGATTCAAAGTATGCAAGATCAAATTACTCAACTGACAAAAGAAAAGGATAAGCCCACACAACAATTTACATTGGAGAATATATGTCCTTTTCCTTTTGATAATAATGTTTACATGCCTCCTTTTCCAAGAGGAGTAGAGTTACCCAAATATGACAAGTACATGGGTACAACTGATCCTCAAGATCATCTAAGAGAGTTTGGCGTGCTGTCCATGGAATTCATGCATGATCAAACGTATCTTATGAGACTCTTCCCCCGCAACTTGGGTGGGCCAGCTATGGAATGGTTTTGCCAATTACATCCTGGTATTCAAACTTTTGACGAGATTGCCAATCTTTTTCTTCAGCATTATTCTCACAACATCCAACACCCTGTCAATATTCGTGACTTGTGTAATTTGAAACAACGACAGGGAGAACCTTTCTTGTCTTTTCTCCAGAGGTGGAGACAACTTTGTACAAAGTATCCTCGTAAATTGTCTGAATCTGAGAAACTTGATATCTTTTTAGACAACCTTCTTCCAGACTTTGGATATCAAGTACAATTACAAGGTCCTTTGACATTTGACAGCATGATCAAACAAGCTGTGAGGATAGAAGCCTTTATGGTCAAAAAGGGAGAATTAATTCTGAATAAAGACAATAAACAAGGATTCTCAACGAACAAGGATAAAGGGAAGTCTGTAAACAAGAACAGAGAGGTGGTAAATGATGGAGTGGTCGATAATGTCACAGCAAAGCCTTCAAAGCCTGTCTTTAATCTTACTTCTAGCATACAAGCGGCTAAGGCTGTCGAAAAGAATACAACAGATAATCAGCACAGTTCAAGATTTTCTAGAAACAAACCGTGGGCTCCTCGACCTAAGCGCAATTTCACTTCTTTGGGAGAGCCTCTTGATGTAGTCTTTAAAACTCTCATACAAAATCAGATTCTCACTCCTTTGGACAAGCTAACTTATGACCCACAACCAAGACCTCACTGGTGGAATGACAATGATTATTGCGACTATCATCAAAATATTGGTCATAAGACATCCACTTGTCTTCAGTTGAGACATAAAGTTCAAGATTTGATTGACAGCAGTGATATTGTTGTGGACGGTCATAATAAGAATTCTGATCATCAAGCGTTTAAAGATCCTTTTCCTCCTCATGAGAAAGGAGAGTCTTCTACAACTAAGAACAACAATGCTAAGGTGAATTACACTTACCCTTCTACCGATAATGTTATTAACATGATTGAACCTATGGGAGTTGAATATTGTGATGTGATCACTTTTAAGGGGAGTGGTGATGCTCCCAAGCCTGGAGTTCCTTTCATCTTATGAAATTCCACATCTTGTTCATCTGAATCTAAACAAACTCAAGATTGTGCAACTGTTGTCACTCGATCACGTGGAAGAGTTGTTTTGAAAGGTCCCGATCCTCTGAAGCAAACCGTAGACAAGGATACTTCGAGACAAAGCACAGACAAGGTTGCTCCGAAACAAACGATGGATAAGATTACCACTAGCCCTACCAACAAAGCTTCTAAATCGACTCCCACATCTAGTGTTACTAGTTATAGTATCTTAGATCAACTCCAGCGAACCAATGCTCAGATTACTATTTTTGAGTTGTTAAAAATCTCGCCTGCTCATAGGCAAATTTTGGATAAAGCCCTCGCTGAAGCAAATGTCCCCAAGGATCTTGATCTAAACCGGTTCCAATCTATGGTGGGTCACTTGACCTCACCGCATTATTTGTCCTTCTCAGAGGAAGATGATCATTCTTTGAACCACCCGCATAATGCTCCCTTACACATAGAGGTTATGATAGGTCCCAAACGTGTCCGTCGTGTGCTTATTGATAATGGCGCCGGTCTTAACATTTGTTCCGCTACATTGCTCACTCAGCTAGGTTATGATGAGGACTGCATAGACTCCCGTAAGAAGAAAACCATAAAAGCTTATGATGAAAAAGAATGCAAGTCCCAGGGTTTAGTTGTGCTACCTATCCGCGTAGGTCCTGTTGAGAGAGATGTTACTTTCCAAGTGCTCGACATTCCTTTAGCATACAACATTTTATTGGGTAGGCCTTGGATTCATGAGATGCAGGCTGTTCCATCCACATATCATCAATGCATCAAGTTCCCATTTCACAGGGCGGAAGTCACTATACCCGCAAACACCAATCTCTCTTGTAATACTCTCATGCAAACTATAGATAGCTTTGTTCCTGCCAATAGGGACTCCACTGAGTTCTATGACACTAAGCTTAGAGAAATGGAGCAAACTTTGAAAATTAAAGATACGGGCATGGGAGAATATCAAATGGAACCTATGCTATCTCTAGCAGCTTTACCTCCCTCTCCACGCCTCTATGGGAGACCTTCAGAAATTCATGGACTTTCTGATAATCCTCCTCAAACAATCTATGATGGTGCTTTTGTGTGAGCCTCCATACCTTTAGAAGATGAAGATGAGGAAAGAGCTATCAAAGCTTGGATCTATAAAGGAAAGGAGATATCTGAAACAACTACTCCTCCAGAGTTAGAACAAGAACCTTATAGTGAAGGTTTCAAAATCATGAAGCGCTTTGGATACAAGGGAAGTGGTCCTATAGGGGTAAATGATAATGGATTGTTGAAGCCTATTGAAGCTGTAGGTCGTAGCCCAAAGGACACTACTGGCTTAGGCTTTAAAAAAACTCCCTTTCATTTGGGGACCAAGACATTTATGTCGGCTCCTATGTCTGATTCCAAGCTTGAACCTGAGCATGAACAAGAAATTGAAGATACCACTCCAAAGATGAATCCAGAAAACAGCTTTGATGAAGATACATTTCCATATCCTATCCCTTTGGATATTGCGAAACTCCTTGCTGAACCTGATGAGCCTATCATACTTGTTCATCTGGTAGAGACTGATACTGAGACGTGCTCTAAGGCTAATTCTGAGAAAACTTCTTCAGTACATCAAGTTACATATGAGGAATGGAAAGCAGCATTAAATGATGATCCCAATTTTACAGGTGAGCAATATAGGCCACCATATTTTCAAAAATACTATGAACAAGAACAACTTCAGCAAGCCGTCAATGACAGAAGGAATAATAATGAGACTAATGATGTTGCTAATGAAATTCCTACATCAAGTACGGACTCACATGAATATGAGTTCGACTCTACATCCGATGCCACTTATGATGTAGACATAGATACTGTTCATGAGTATGAAAGACTCCTCGAAGTAGGTGAAGGGTCTAGCGCTAGAACACAAGAATTTGATGTTGTAGATGTCGACTTGTCTTCCGCTTCTGACGTAGGATCTCATAGGGATTCGAACACTCCTCTGGACGAGACTGCTCTAGCTCTTGACTTGCTTGTTAACGCTTTTGAGGGTTATACCGTGAACGCAGTTGAACCAGCCACTACTTCCCTTTCACTCCACCGTCCTGATCTAATAAACTGGAACTCCCCTCTCGCATCCAATGAAGTCCTTACGTTCCAGAATGATTATGAACTAGCCTGTTACCTCCATGCTCTTGAACCTGTAATGTCTTCCACCAGCGAATACAGCATCAGCATGACAGAAGGGGATATCAAGTATCTTAGTCAAAAAATAAAAAATAGAAAAAATAAGAGCTCTGATGGTGAAAACCACTTTGTGGCAGTATCAGAGCCAAAAATAGTAAAAATAAAAGACGTATCTGAGGGTGAAAACCTCTCTGAGGCGCCCAAGGATGAGATACTTGATACTCTACCAAGCCATTTTCAAGAAAGATCATCAGTTCTGATTGAACCAACATAGCCGGTGAACTTGGGCACTGAGGCTACTCCACAGATTATACATTTAGCACAGTCATTATCTGCTGAAGAAAAAGAAGAGTTCACTAGATTCTTCCAACGCAAGAAAATAAACTTTGCATGGGGTTATTCTGATATGCCTGGATTGGATCCCAATCTAATCATGCATCATTTGTCCATTGCACCAGATGTCAAACCTGTTAAGCAGAAGCTTCGAAAGATGCACCCTCATGTGGCACTGTTGGTTAAAACTGAACTAGAAAAGCTCCTTAAAGCTGGTTTCATAAGAGCAATTGATTATGCCGAATGGATTTCAAACATTGTTCTAGTTACTAAACATGATAAGTCCATTCGTGTGTGTACAGATTTCAGAGATCTCAATAAGGCATGTCCAAAAGATGATTTCCCACTGCCTAATATTGATATACTAGTAGACATGATAGCAGGATATGAGATGTACTCCTTGATGGATGGCTTCTCTGGCTATAATCAAATTAAAATTGCGCCAGAAGACCAAGAAAAAACCGCCTTCACATGTACTTGGGGCACTTTCTGCTGGAATGTTATGCCTTTTGGGCTTAAGAACGCCGGAGCAACATATCAGAGAGCTGTTACTACTATCTTCCATGATATGATGCACAAAACTATGGAGGACTATGTAGATGATACTTTAGCCAAGAGTATGCAGCGAAGAACTCACCTTGAAGATCTGGGTCCCATCCTTGACCGCATGGAGCAGTTTAGCCTTAGACTTAATCCCAAGAAATGTGCATTTGGAGTCACTTCTGGAAAACTCTTGGGTTACATTATCTCAGCCAAAGGCATAGAAGTCGATCCAGAAAAAGTTCAAGCTATTATGGACATGCCTCCTCCTAAGAACATAAGTCAGATGAGAGGTCTACAAGGAAGGTTGCAATCCATTCGGCGATTCATCTCACAGCTAGCTGATAAGTCACAGCCGTTCACTAAAACTCCGCATAAAGGTGTCACCTATGAATGGAACGAGGAATGTGACAAGGGACTCAATCAAATAAAACAATATCTTGCCAATCCACCCATTTTGATGCCTCCTATCCATGGGAAGCCACTTATACTGTATATTTCAGCCACAAGTACATCTTTGGGTGCTCTCTTAGCTCAAGAAGATCAGAACAATAAAGAAAGAGCTATTTATTACATCAGCAGAACATTGGTGTCCTATGAAATGAACTACTCTGTTATTGAAAAAGCTTGTCTAGCTGTAGTGTTTGCCTCACAGAAACTGCGACATTATATGTTGGCTCACACTACAAAGCTTATTGCAAAAATTGACCCGCTAAAATACTTATTAAGCAAAGTTGCTCTCACGGGTAGGTTGGCTAAATGGGTCATGATCCTCAATGAGTTTGATATTGAATATGTGGAAAGGAAAGCTATTAAGGGACAAGCAATTGCTGATCAGTTGGCAGAGGCTCCTCTACATGATCACCAACCTTTGAACATTGAATTTCCAGATGACTCCATTCTGCATCTCACACATCAGTCTTGGAGTATGTTTTTTGATGGCTCATTCACTCAACAAGGATCAGGTGCGGGTATTCTATTTATAACACCTCAACGCTATTCTTTGCCTAAGGCCTACAAAATGATGTTTCCTTGCACCAACAACATAGCTGAATATGAGGCTCTTATCAATGGTATGAAATTAGCCCTTGAATGGCGTATAGATGAGCTCCAAGTCTTTGGCGATTCTTAGTTGATCATTAATCAAGTTAATAATGTATATCAAACAAAGGATGACAAGCTAATACCCTACAAAAGAATGGTGGATGATCTTAAGTTATACTTTGCACATATTTCCTTCCAGCAGATTCCAAGAACAGATAATAAGGCGGCTGATGCTATGGCTACTTTGGCCTCAATATTACAAATGCCAGAAAATGACTTCAGGCATGAATTCCTGGTGGAAACATTATGCTACCCTGCCTATGACAATCCTGAATCCAAGATGATCTGTTCAGTCATTGGACATGACTCATCCCGCTACCACCATATTTACTCTTATCTTCGGGACCAAATTATCCCCGATACCTATACCTGGAATGAGAAACGTCACCTCATTCGTACTGCTTCACGGTATGTTCTTATAGCAAATGACTTGTATAGACGGGGCCTAGACGGTACTCTACTTAGGTGTCTAGAACCCGATGAGTCCAAACGTACATTAGCTGAGGTACACGAAGGTATTTGCCGCTCTCATTCGAGTGGTCTGACATTAGCTCGTAAACTTATTAGAGCTGGATACTACTGGCCGGATATGGAAAAAGAAGCTGTCCAATATGTCAAGACTTGCAAGCAGTGTCAATATCATGGGAATCTGATCCACGCTCCTGCTAGGGAGCTCAGTTCTCTCATTAGTTTTTGGCCATTTCAACAATGGGCTTTTGACTTGGTTGGTCAGATACACCCTTCTTCTTCAAGAGGACATAAATTCATAATCACTGCTACAGATTACTTTACCAAATGGGCCGAGGCAGTTCCTCTGACTATAGCTGATGGAAGGACTATTGCTAAGTTCATTTTGAACTATTTTATTTGTAGATATGGCGTACCTTCATCTATTATCACTGACAATGGAGGACAGTTTAAGAACAAAGATTTGACAGACTTATGCATTAAATTCAGGATCATTCAGCATTGGTCATCTATTTATTATCCTCAGGGTAATGGACAAGCAGAAGCTTCTAATAAGACAATCCTAAAAATTTTGCACAGAACAGTTCATAAATCTGGTAGAGATTGGTATCTCCAGATTAATCCGGCTTTGTGGGCTTACAGAACAAGTATCCGAACACCAACGGGAGCCACTCCTTTTGCCTTAGTCTATGGGGCAGAAGCAGTATTGCCAATTGAGGTTGAGATTTCGACATTACGAATCTCTCTGAAGGGCCTCATCACTGATGAAGATACCAGAATATCTAGGTTGCAAGAGCTTGAACTATTAGATGAACGTCGGAGGGTGGCGTTCGATCATCTTCGAGCATATCAAAAGAGAATGTCAAAAACATATAACAAGAAAGTCAGACAAAGGGAATTCCAAGTGGGTGAACTCGTCTTGAGGGAGAACCCCAAGAATCAGCAGCAGAGAACCCAGAAAGGAAAATTTGAACCAAACTGGCTTGGTCCATACATTATTACTACAGCATTTGGATCTGGTGCTTACTGCCTCTCCACCACTGAAGGAGAGCAACTCAAAGAGCCTATCAACACTCTTCATCTGAAGAAGTTCTACAGCTGAGACATTGCTTGTATGCTCATGTACATACTTATTGATCCTGAAAAAATCCTAAAAATTGATATATTGCAAAAAATCCTAAAAATTGCAAAATGTCTTGAAAAAATGATCATCTTAGTGAAAACCTAGCAAACAGGTGCTTTGATGTATCTATTATCCTGGTGAAAACCTGGTAAACAGGCACCTTGATAATACAAAAAAAAAATAGAAAATGTGAAAAATACAAAAACAATGAAAAGATCAAAAATACAAAAAATGAGATATTCAAAAAATACAAAAAAATGAAAAAAAGAGAAAAGTACAAAAAAATTGAAAAAGAGAAAAATGTGCCATTGATGAAAACCTGGTAAACAAGCGTCATGGTAGCAACAATAGAATCTCTGCCAAGATGGTGAAAACCTGGTAAACAGGCGCCTCTTGTTTTCCTGAAGTAACATCTCATCTCAGCGTCGTTTGGCTCTTAGTTTCCTGCTTTAGTTTCCTTCCTTTCCTGCTTTAGTTTGTTTTCCTGCTTTCCTGCTTTAGTTTGTTTTCCTGCTTTCCTGCTTTAGTTTGTTTCCTGCTTTGGTTTGCTAGCTTATGCGCTTGTCTTTGAGTTTTCCTCGACTCTTCATGGATTGGAACTGGTTCACACTTGGGGGCACCTGCCTGGTCTAGGGGGCATTGTCCTATCGCTTTCGGAAACTCTTTTGAGCATCAATCACCAGTTGTTCCCACTGTGCCTGCCTACGGATACCTAGCTTTCGTTCGATCTCTCTTCTTCGAGATTTCTCCCTTCTATCAATCACTGGTGATTCTCACTACGTCTGCCTACAGTCATTATCTCATTGAGACTTCGAACGTTATCTTTCTGAATCGACTTCAATCCGCTTGAACATGAACTTGAACTGAAACTTAAACTAAATGTGTGTTCCTTTGAGGCTTGTTGAGCTTTGTTTTCTTTGAGTGCTTGTTTGTTTGCTTTGCTTTCTTTGCTTTTTGCTTGTTGGTTTAGTTCCAACGATCCAAAGAATTCATTTAAGAGGGGTGTCCATCTGTAAGAGCCTCTATCTCGTATTGGATGGCCATACGTACCTCGACTCCTTTATATGGATGCTTTGGTGAGGTTGGTTCTTCTCCTTGTCTTTTGAGTGACTTCTTTCTGCTACTGATGAAATTGTAAACGCTCGTCTTGTTAAGTGAACATAAGGGTCACTGCGAGAAATCTTTGGCAAAAGAAGGAACTCCTGTGTGCTTGGTGTGTTTGTTCGCAAGAGACATTCAGGTCATTCTAGCATTTATGCTCTAATGCTTATGTTAACTTGCTAGATTAAAAGGAATAGGTGTTCAGGTCATTCTGGCTTCTTGTGCCTTAATGCTTACACCTTATTCCGACAAATTTAAGACTCATATCATATTCATATTCTCATGATAGTGATATTAGTAAGGATTGTATGACATCTTGCGATTGTCCGAACTTGAAAGGCTCTATGATGATAAATACGGTGAGTCCAACAACCAAGTCCTAGGGTTTGCATTTTTATTTTAAGCTTGCATCTTTAGCTTAGGCTTTGAACTTAAGACGATGCCTTATTTACTCTCTTAATAGTCTTCATCAAAGGCTCTCATCTATTGCCTCAGGTTCTTCTTGGTTGCACAAGTATCCGGTCTTCATTGTCGATCCTCGAACATATCTATCCTTTGATTAGTACCTGTTAAATATTGCTACAATCCTGCATGAGATGATTAGTACCATATCCATTGTATTTTATTTCCATCCATAAACTCGTTGCATCTGCATCAACATGTGTATCCGCTATAAGCATAAACCATTTATCTATCACTACATTGCATACATTTCTATTCATACATCTAAAGCATATAAGAGCACATCTCCTAAACATCATACATTCAAGCAATTTGCAACAAGTACAATGATATCAACAGAATCATCGATCTCATATATATATATCTCTCGATCCAAATGTCATATACAAAGAGGTGCTACTCAAGCACACTACCAAAACAACAAAAATGAGCTATGATACAATCAAGATCCACTCCCACTGGGAGGGGGTGGAGGTGGAGGAGCCTGCTGTCCTAATGTCTGCGGTGGTGGCATCGGTCTTTATGGAGGAGCCTGTGAAGGAGCCTGTGGAGGAGCCTGTGGAGGAGCCTGTGGAGGTACTAGGGGAGGAGCTTGGGGAGCCCCAGCATACTCAGAAAATGGTGGCACCTGCTCTGATATATCTGGAATAGCCCCACAGTATGCTGCATAGTAATAAGCCACCTGGGCGGCCTCATATCTCATCTCTAATCTCGAATGCGCTAACTCCGCCCGTAGCTGTCTAATCTCTACATCCCTATCTGCTACTCGAGTCTCCTCTCGGATAAGACGCGTGTGAAAATCATCACGCTCACACTGCACCTGCCGTACTCTCTCTCGGCTCTTCCTGAGAGCCTCCTACACCTACTCCAACTGCCACGTCTGGCATGTCAGTATCCTCCCCCTGTGGTACCTGCTGGGATATGTCAGCTATATGTGGTCTCGTGGACCTCTGCTGTGTACCGCTACTCCCTGCTCCGGGATCTGAGCCCATGGTCCTAGCAGGGATGCTCACCTGTCCTGATCGGGGCCTCAAAACTCTCTGCCCAGGTCTCTGCTGTGGTGCCTGCTGCTGCACAGCCTGCTGCTGTATAGGCTGCTCTGCCTATGCCTGCTGCTGCTGTGGTGCCTGCTGCTGTGCTCATATGCCAACTGGATTTGTGAACCTCGGATGAGGCCGTGCAATCAACTGGTCCCTGTATGCAGGTGTCACCCCTGCATTGGTGACATCCACCATGTAATCCCATCATGCTGGTGGGATGCGTGACTCTATCGCGCATCACCCTGGATCCAATCGTGCATGCCACCCCTTCTTCTCCTCGTCGGAGAAGTGAGCGTAGGGGCAGTACTCCTGTGAAATATCCTGTTGTCTACCAAACTGGCGTAGGACACATGTAACCATGAATCTCTCAATCATCTGAATAGTTCATCCAATCAGTGGACGTGATACAAACATGGTAGCAAACTCTCTCCGAGCATCGTCCCAGGGCTCAGTAGCTATCCAAGGTCTCCAAACTACAGCGACCATGTCATCCAACTGTGCTCTCCACTGCTCTGTCTTACCCAGCAGGGGCTGGGTCATCACACCTGAATATCTGTAAATATAAGGCTCCAGCACCTGTCGCGTATCATGGAATAGGGGTCTACAAATGGGGAGGTGCTCCCAGGCCCAGACCTGTAAGATGAAGACTCTTGCTACCATCGATCTCGCACCTCTGTACACAATCTCATGCATCTCGTGATACATGTGTGCCAGCATACACTCCCCCATCCAAATCTCACAGCTGGTCTGTCCAACATCCTCTGCAGCATAGTACCCCAACCACACTCTAGTCCATGCTGACCTCGATCAGGTACGAGGTAATAACTCAAAAATATAGCCAACACGACCTGGAATGGATGCGCTCCGCCATATCTGTGCACCAGATCCTCCCAAGAGATGGCCCGACCCATCACAAGATCATCCCTGAAGATAGTCCTCAAGGCCACTGTACCCTGCCGCAGCTGTGTATTGTACTCAACACGAGTACCATGAATGGGTATCCGCAGGATCCTATATATGTCCTTGGTGGTCACTGTCATCTCCCCAATCGAAAAATGAAATGTGTTCGTCTCCGAATGGAAACGCTCTACCAATGCAGTAAGAAGACCGTGATTCACCCGAATGTCGGGTAACTCACGCAAATATCCCAAGCCCAAAGCATCAATGTGAGCACTCTCAGCATCTGTCAGTCTCTGAACTAATGTAGTAATAACAGGGTGATGTGCTCGAAATGCGATATCTGAAAAGTCAACCTGCAAAGCAAATGACGACACTGGGTCAGTAACTCCATCATGTTGGTTTTCACTACTACAACAGCAAGTACAATAGAGTATCTATCCTATGACAAGGCTCTACAAGACTTTATTTGGCTGATTTCATGCAAATCTGATAAAATTTGGCCACTTGCAACAGTCTTTCGCGCGAGAAAAGTGTTCCTTCACGCGAGAAAATAGAATTCTCGCGCCGAATATCCCTCTAGCTCGCGCGAAGTTCTATCCTTGGAGCTTGTTAGTTCGCGTGAGAAAACTACTTTATCACGTGAAATGAAACCTGCACTGGCGCGAGAGAACTACTTTCTCGCGCGAGATTTCACACTTTTTTAATTATGCTAATTTTTTTTAAAAAAATCTAACCTATCACGCTATACGAATTGAAATGCAAAGTAGTTTATCGACTACTTACAGGTGCGTCATACTCCGGTGGCTGGGCATGTCGTCGAGAATGCTCAAATTGGTGTGTATGTAGTGGCAGACCCTCCATTTCTCTATCTTAGAGCTCAGAATCACTAAAAGACAATGCTGAATAATGATTTGAAAATGACTCCTCCGGGCCTTATATAGCTTTTGACCTAATTTTTGAAAGTGCTCTGTTTTACGTGAAAATTGCACCCTTTGCTAAATCGACTGTTCTGAATCCATTTTCGGGATCGAAATCAAAATCTGACATCTCTAAGTGGCTCAAAATCGTATTTTAAATATTGGACTCCTTCTGGATCGGATGCTTGTGCAGTCAGCCTTCTGGTGTCATCTTCCTGCCAGATCCTCATCTTTGCATCATGTTCTCAAATCTTTGCTTCTTTTCATCAAGTCACCTCAAGTCAAATTTGGTCAACCATGGTCAACCTAGTCAAACTTGGTCAACAAGACCTCTACTTTGCTCCGATTCGCTTCTATAGCTTTGCAAATCTAGTCTAATTACTTTTGCTCTGCAATCTCTTGTTGTTTATCATCTTTCTGACATGTCATCTTTCAATTTCACTCCCGAGGGGGCAGGATGATTACATCATTTGAATCTTGTCGAATCTATTCTTGAATCAGTCTGATTTGAATCATCAATCCTCATCGCTAGGGGCATCTTGGTGCCTCGCATCTTGTTATCTTATCATCTATCTCTTAGGTATCTGAGTAATCTAACTCGGATCCTCAAGGATCACTCTTCGTTCTGGAGATGGTTCTTGAAATCTTTTGGGTATTGGGGCAATCTAACCCTGATTCCTGGGAGTCAAGCTTCGTTCTGGAGATGACTCTCAAAATCTCTTTTAGACCGTTATCTGGGCAATCTAACCTGGGTCTCGGAGGACTAAGCTTCGTATTGGGGCAATCTAACTCTGATTCAGAGATAGTCCTAAATCTACATCTTCATCAATTGGTATTGGGGCAATCTAACCCCGATTCTGGTTCTCTTTTAAGACCGTTGTCTTCGCAATCTAACTTAGACTTCGGAAATTCTCATCATCTGTCACTTCAAACTATTCTTTGAATCAACGCGCTATTCGCACATCAATTCAAAGAGGGGCAAATGTAATACCCCAAAATTGGCACCTATTTAATTTCATCAATTTTGGTGCATTATCTCAATTTTACATCACCAAAGTCCTAGTTCCCTAGGCAATTTTCTCTCTCCTACCTGACTTAATTTGACTTGATGTCAATTGCAAAGACCATAAATTGCAATAATCAAATGCTAAAATAATTCCTAAGTCCTAGACTTTATTTGGCTAAATAATCTCTATGATAAGTTAATTTAATTATGAAGTCCTAAGTACTTTTAATTAAATTAAACTCCACCCCCTTTAGCTAAATACCCTTGAAAGGAATTAATAAATATTTAGTTAAATTGAATGGACATCTCTTTATTTGAATTTAATAATTCAAATTACTCGAAAGGTCACTCCCCACATGTGGCAAATTTCATTCTTTTAATTAAATAATTCATACCTTTTTGTCTCAAAGGGGAATGAAGAGTCAGGAGTTTCAAATCAAGAAACTCTTCATTCCTCTCCCGAGCTTTTCTATTTAATGAGCCTCTTCTTCTCATTGAAAAAAAGGACAATTTTGAGAGTAAAGGCACTATAGTGAATTTTTGATTGAATTTCAAGCTTTCATTTGCAACTAGTTTAATTTCTCATTCTAGTGTAATTGCATTTCTCATTTAGATTAAATTTGCTTAATTGTTCTTAGATTAAGATCATTTTTTATTCCAAAATCAACTAAAAAATCTGCATTTCATATTTTCTTTCAAGTACTTTAGATTAATTGCATATTTCTCTCAAAGTATTCTTAGATTAATTGCATTCATCTTAGTTTGATTCTAGCTTTGCATATCATCTTTATGGCTTTCTTGGAAAATCCTCCGTTGTAGTAGCGGTCTGATGGTTGTTGGTTCTCCAATCTGAGAGCAATTATGCACCCCTGCCTGCATAGGAGGCAACAGGTCGCTTCCTCATGAATTTCGGATTGAATAATTCATATTCTCTTCATAATTTGACCATAGGAGTAATGACTATGTTGCGTATGTGGTTGATTTAGAGGTCACATTCAAGCACACAGATGTAGGCTCACTCTGGATGTAGGCTCCACTACAACTGCATGTAGGCCCAAACTAGATGTAAGCTCTACCGAATGTAGGCTCTGTCAGCAATATGCAATCAAATGATCAACATAATGACCCCTCTCTCCAAACCATTTGCCTACGAGAGTCGATGATAGGTAAATCCGTCATGCCAAACGATGTCAGCCAAAATGGGGACATGACAGTTCACCCTTCCTGAAATTGCTTGTCCCCAAGCAATGGCTAAACAAATAACCAATCAATCCACCTGGATCCCAAATGTAGTCATGATCTAAACTGATGTCAATCAACGCAAGCTCCTGCAATATTCTCTGAAATATAATCAAGAGGAATCCATAATCAAACTGGCAAATACAACTCATCCAAACTCCAAAATCACAATCGCCAGAGTCAGGAACCCACGAGAAACAAACTCTCAAAATATCAGAACCCAAGTAGAGAGGACAACTCAAACTACCAACATAGTAAATATCACCAACACATCCCATTAGCCTGTGTAAAGCACACAATCCAACTCTGAAACAACAGTGAACACTCCTGAATAAATCTTTACCAAGTACGGAGAATCCACACACTGTACACCTCCTGAAGTGAAAACAACTCTGCAAATCACCGACCACTATCTCATAACCATAACTACCATGTACTGCTGATGGCGAATAATCATCACATGATAGATAGCAAGAACTAGAAACCAAACCAAATCTGACGGCCATCAACTCCTCAACACCTAGATCAAATGCAAACTGATGAACATATCCTGCACTATAATGCTGATAAAAAGAACCAACCTTAGTCAACAGCTCACCATGCACCAATGATACAACCCACTGCAACTGATCACTAGCTAAGTCAGGAGATGACATAGCCAAAGGAGTAAAATCAATAGCAACAATCGTTGAAGTATTACTCCCACACTCCTGCTCTAGGTCATGTACTATCAAGCTGTCAACCGCAGAACTAATCACCATGTAATGCTCATCACAACTCTCATCCCGCAACGTCATACCATCCCATAACTGATGACAAGCACTAGGGACCAAAGTACATCTACGTATCATCATCTCATCAACATGGTCATCAAAGGTAAACTGATGAGCATACCTCATAGTGTAATGCTGATAGAATGTGCCAATCTTAGTCAGTGGCTCAGACTGCAATCCAGATGAAACTAACTACAATTGATCGCTAACCAAGCTGGAACTGACTACTACCTCTGAAGACATTGCCAAGGGAGTAGTATCACTAGCAGGAACCATGCCAACTACCGGCTCACCAACATCACACATGATCTCTAGTACAACATCACTAGTCTTCGTGCCATCAGTAGTAGAAACCACCACCATGTCAAACATACCACAATGCTCAGCTGCAACGCCCAACTCAACTGAACTTGCCTCCAATGGAAACGAACCAAACATGCCAATACTAGTATCGAGGACAAATATATCCTCATCTCCACTACCTCTATCAACCTCGACCATGGACATCCGCGGATCACCAAACACCACGATCTATGACCGTACCGAATCTGGTAAAGACTGAAGTCGCTCTAACTCCATGGTCACCTCAGCCAAATGAAACTGTGACTCCGCGAAAGCCAACTGTGTACTCTCAAGAAACTCAAAAGCCACCTCGAGCTGCTGAGTAAGCTCACTCACCTCATCTTCCTTGACCAATAATGCGTCGTATGCTGTACTGCCCCACTCCATAAGATAATCTCTATCAGCTACCAACTGCATATAATTCTGTCTCAAAATCCGGATAGCCTCCCATAAAGAGTGGATCTCAGTCAAAGAAAGATAACTGCCTCCCTAATCATCACTAGTGGGAGAACCCCATCCATAAACTTCTAACAACTGATGAGCAGCATAGAAATGCTCGCAAGCGACAAAAATGTCTCACTCACTAACTCTCAGCTGACTAGACACATGATTGTGCTGGCTAGTCGAACTCCTATACTCTACCCCTAGTACACTATCCAAAGGAGTAACCTCAGAATAGCTATCATCTGTAATACTGCCATCCAAATTCTGCACACCAACTGCTAAACTCGTATCATCAAATGGAGTGACTGAAGCATCAACATAAACCTTTGTATCAAAGGAACCCACTGAAGAGACTAAGTCCTCAACACTGTCCACAACATCCTCCTGGGTGTCATCTGTAATAATCAGATCCTGGGACTCATCTGTAAACTCTGCCATATCTAAGAGATCATCAACCCATTCCAACAAGAATGGTCGACTAGATACATGAACAATGCCCAACACAGGTATATAAAAACTAATTCCAGCATTAGACAAGCTGCTGGCATGGAGGAGAACTACACCTGGTAAACTACTAATCAAGTCCATGATAGTGAAACAGATACTACTACCAAGGAATGATAGATATCTCTGGTCAAAACAATCCCAAGTACTAGGATAAGGATCCCAACATCTACTCCATGAACGAAAATCAACTGGCAACTCAAGTAAACTCCTCACCTGAGTAATGTGAACAATACCAACTGACTTCACGCGCCTGTCTACTATACCCACTACAATCTCTGAATCCAGAGTGTGAATGCTAGACATACTCATATCATCATCAACATGTGACTTGACTGTAAAAGAAAGCTAAGTATCAGGTGTGCAAGATGAAACTAAACTCAACTCCACGCCATACCTATCCACATGTCTCTCCACTGCACTACTCTGATCAGCTGTACTATCCTCAAATGTGACAGTATCCTCAACTACTGTAACATCATCAAGATCAACTGTATCGTAACCACTATCAGAGCCAATCACACAATCTGGTGTGCTTGTGATATCTCCCTGTATCAAATCAGCATGTCTCTCCGAGTCCTGTAATGCCAATGGAGTACTCAACAAACAGGCTCGGGTATCCTCTAGCTCACAAGAAATCCTGACAGCTTCCTCCTCCTTCCTCCTCAAGGCGTCTAAATAGTCTTTGGCAAGGGTAAGAAGATGGTCACGGTCTAAAAGAAGATGTAAATAACTCATCTTCATCATTCCCATTCCTTCCCTAATCACCTATAAGTCAATACAAGAGGTCTGTGCCTGTACTCCCTTATGTCTACTCTGTGACTAAATCATCCGGATATGATCCTCCATCATCTCCCACATCCTGTCATGATGAGATAATGAAGTCACAATCCCATCCTTGCTTACCCTAAGCTGACTGGACAAAACATGTGAAGTGCTATGTCCCTCAACCTCGTGTGATGTAGCGTCTAACTGTGCCTGATACTCTCTATCAGCAAAGTCATGAATACTCAATGTCTGCTCATCGCTGATATGTATCTCATCATCGTGCACAACAACATCCTCATAATCATCATCTAAATCCACTACGCTGTAGTCACTATTCTGAGCACCTATGACATCATCCTTAGGCAACCTATATACAACTGTCTTAACTTGAGTACCAAGTTGACAGTTACTATCAATCCACATAGTGTCCTTCACCACTTCCTCCTGTGGCTAAGTAGAAACTGAAACATCTGTCGGAATACTAACTTGTTCCTCAAAATCCTCATGAAGGTTTCTGGTAACTATGTTAGCCGATCTTATGTTATCTCTCCTGCGAGAAGATCTGCCAAATAAAAAACTTGACAACTTATTCACCTTGGCTGGGTCGGATAGCATATCATTCATCCAATGATTTCTTTTTATCACAAACTCATTCAACTCATCAATTTCTTTCTTGATCTCAACCCAACTGTCTGAATGATTACTTTTTTTGTTGCTTTGTGGTTCCTCTTTCAGAAAGGTAGGCATTGTAGGATGGTTAACTGACCATGAAGTGTACCTCTTCCTTTTCATTCTGCAATCAATCGAGTGTTGGTCACTCATACAATTTTGTTCTTCCCCAACAGGATGGCAGGAAACAGCTCTGATACCACTGTAATGACCCTCACTAGAAGGATCACTAAAAACCCCAAATCTGATCCATGTAAATTCGTCAAACAGTTGGCATGCACTTGAATGGTCTTGTTTGCAATGATGTTTATTTGTTTTGGGCACCGAATGTTATTGAGATAACAATACCAATGTAGTAATGAAACACAATAGAGCAACAATGAATCTCAAAGCAATGTAAAGACTTACTACAAGATATCAAAAACTTCTCTAATTCTGATTGCACTTCCCAGAATTCATGCAACTGTTACATCTAGCACATATAAGCACTGTTTATGGACTGTGTACAACATATGGACTTGGATATGAAACCAATGAATGAACGTAGTCCTATCAATGCACCCAATTACAATGCAAAGTCTGAATTCAATGACTGTTTTCAAATTATGTATGACTGTGACAATAATATTCAGATTACAATGCAATGACCCTTACAATATCATGACAATATGATCAATGCCTTGCTTGCATACTAAACAAATAGAATCATTTATAGTAATATCTGAGAATGATGGACTGAACACAAGGACTGTTCTCTGAGCAAATGTATGGACTGTTTACATAACAAAGATTATCCCCTTCCCAAATACAATATCTTGCAACTCAATCACAACTCAATTTCAATGCTAAGGACAGAGACTAATATGGACTACTATGACAGAGACCAATTTCTGAATATTACAATGTCAGTTACAGTGCACATAAATTGACCACAAGATATAGAAATGGAACCTGGAAAATGATGCCTCAGTTGATGACCAAAACGTTGAAGACCAATTGCCAATGATGGAATAGCAAACTGCCTCCAAACCGCCCCCAATCTGCAATTATATGTAGCACTGTATTGGGTCGTACCAGGCCGTATAGGTACGGCTACTGTAGTAAATTCCAAGTAGGGTGCTGGGGTCCCAAAATGGCATATACTGAATCACCTAGGGTATGTATACACCCTCTCCAAAGCATAAAATTTGATCCCAAGTAGATATGAAGTTATGAGTAAAACTTTGATTCCAGGCCTTGATATTGAAGAACTGAAAATGTACCAATTTGCCTTCAATCAATCACCAAAATGATTCACCAATTAAGTGATGAATTCCAAACCCTTATTCAACCAGTTACAAACCCTCAATATCAATTTTTTAGGTCTGCTTTTTCGGACTGCTTTTTCGAATTTGCTTTTTCGAACCTGCTAAAAATGGCCGCGTATAATTTCGAACCTGCTAAAAATTGCCTCCTATAATTTCAGCCCTACTAAAAATGCCTCTTGAAATGTTGTTTCAATCACAAACAAACCCTTACATCAAATTCTCAATGAAGTACCAATGAGATGGCTGAGTACCAACTCCAAATTTGTAACCCTTCAGTAGATATTTCACTACCTCAATTATGTCAATCTAGGGGAGTGATTCGTTCCCAAAGATCGAATAGTATTTGCAAACCACAAGGCTAAAAATTGCTTCACAATGAAGAAGTAGAAGAAATTCAAAATCCAAGCATGTCCAAATGAAAGCCCAAGCCCTCTATTTATTCTTTTCCTTGAGAAGTTGCTAGAACTTCTAGAAACATCCAATTATAATGTACTTTATAATAAAATAACATTATAATAATAAAGTACATTTCTCAACTCAAAATTATAACAATGTAGGCTCATAACTGAATGTAGGCCCAACTACAACCGAATGTAGGCTCAAGACTGAACGTAGGCTCTACTACAACTGGATGTAGGCTCAAACTGGATGTAGGCTCACTCTGGATGTAGGCTCCACTACAACTGCATGTAGGCCCAAACTGGATGTAGGCTCTACCGAATGTAGGCTCTATCAGCAATATGCAATCAAATGATCAACATAATGACCCCTCTCTCCAAACCATTTGCCTATGAGAGTCGATGATAGGCAAATCCATCATGCCAAACGATGTCAGCCAAAATGGGGACATGACAAATGATTAGTTCCATAGAAATTTATGTATAAAAATCTATGAATTTAACAAGAGCTCTATAATTGTTATAGTCTATAAGATCAAGCATGTATTGTAGGATCAAATAAAAATGTACATTTAAAAAGAGGGAAAATTAAACATAAGGAAATATAACAATAAGATGATGCAGTTATGTCATGTTCCCATCTGTGATGTAGTTGTCCATATGTGTTATTATTGCCGATGTAAGTGGTTGTTACAATGTATATTCAACACTCTTTTACCAATTGCTTAATAGACAAAATCTTGATGTTATATTAAAATATTAAGTACATTCAAAATTTGAAGTTATTCAATATGATCGTGAACATTCAAGTTACAAAAATCTATTATGGAGACGACAATAAAATCAATTGCCACAATAGTGGCAGATATTAAGACACTTGTGAACATAATAGATTAAGTTTTAGGACAATCTTGCAAACAAGAAACATTGTGAAGAAATAAGAAACTTTTAGCAATCTACAAAGAGAACCATGTAAATTAAAATTTTTTATAAATCAATATGCAAATCTAAGTAACTTGTAGTGATGATGACATACATGACCATGAGTAAATAATTCATAAGTGTGTCAAATGCTATAGCAATAGCAAATGAAGCAAAGTTGGGCAAGTAGTTGTGTGAGCACAAATGTTGAATTCATGTCCCATTATTTGAGATAAGAAATAGTGGCAGTGTAGGTTGTAGAGATCTATTATTGTTTTTTGTATGTTTCACACTTGCTTCATGTAAAGTGTTTGTTTAGGTAGTTGTCATAGAACATTATTCGATTAAGTAGATGATTGTCAAAACTAGAAACATATAAGTAGTAAACTAAATTAATAGAAAATTTCATATATACCTTTTTATCTGAAGTTTTGATTATTGGTGAGTGGAATTGGCATTAGTAATAACATTTTTTTGAATTTAATATTCAAAATATCTCATTACTGAGAAGTCACACAACAAAAAAATATTTGTTGATTTGTCTTCAATTTAGTCTTCATATCTAACTTTTTGTAGACTAGGCAACAACAACTAAATCATAGATTTGTCAACATAACAATATATTATTTGTTTGTTGTCTGCTATTACAATGGGACCTTGAGATATAAGGAGAGGATATAGTGAACCTCTTCATCACATCTAACATGACATGAGTTTTTTTTCCTTCAATGTGGTAGTTGAAAAATTTGTAGTTGCATTTTGGACAAAATACCTTAAATGGATTAGATAGTGTGCTTACCACTTTTAGAGTTCCATCAACCTACAACATATGTTAAAATATTCTTGTTGGTGGAAGAGATTTTTAGTTTAATTGTAAATTTTGATCTCTAATGATTTCAAAATGATTACCTCAAAATTGATTATAGTAAATTTTTGCACTATTCTTTTGTTTGTCAATTTGGAAATGAATGTGGACTAACATGTATGAAGTTTATTTATTGGATATGTGTATTTTACAATATTTTTTAATAGAATTGTTAGAAATTCATTTCTATGCACTTAGTCCATTACTGTGAAATGGTGTGCCAAACTTAGATGCAGTTGTAATTATTTTTTATTAGAGAGAGAGAGAGAGAGAGAGTAATTTGGTTAAGCTAAAAGAATACAAGTAAGAGGAAGTTGATATGAAGTAAAGTAACAGAAAGGGTTGGAAATATATTTGTACCCATGCTTTATCCATGTCAAAATCTCCATCTTTGATATCAATTAAATATTGGGAAGGTAATTTTATAGTGGCCATCACCAATACATTGATTGTTCCAGCAGCATAAGCATATGTGCTTGCAAGTAGTTGACAGATGGTTGTGCTTGGTATGAAATTGTATTCTTTTCAAAGTTGAGGTATAGTTTTGTAGACATCAAAAATTGGGCAAGTGCTTTAAAATCACAAAATTGCAAAATCTTAATCAAAATGCACTAATTCTCATCAAAAAGGATCAAATCAATTTAAATGGACATTTATTAATCAAATTGGGCAAAATCATTAAAATCAAAGGAAAAAAATCAAATCATGACATTAAAGAATTAAATCAAAGCTTAAAGGGGTGAAAAACACTATATAATTGATTTTAACTAATTATTTGTGTAGTTGTTAAATCAAAAATCAAATTGAACCTATTCCTTACATGGCTCATTTAATTAATTAATGGAATTTAATTAATCCTAATATCTTTCAACAAAAATTGAGCAACCAATGAGAATTGAGAACAAAAGAGACATAAATCACTCAAAATAGTTGAATCTCAATCACACATTTCAAACTTTGAATCTCAACCACTCAATTTTATCTTATTGTCCAAAGCTTTGAGACAAACATTTAAATTGTCCCCCCATTTAAAAACATTGCAAAGTTTTTGACTCAACCAAAGCTAAATCATGGTTACTTCACTCTACCCCCTACCCTTGGAAATTTACTATAAATAAGAGTCATTTTGAGAGCAATAATATAGAAGAGAATTCAAGAGCAAAGCATCCTTATTATAGGCATTTTAAGAGCAATTGAGAGCATTTAGCAATAGCATTTGAATTTATCTTTTCATAATGGAGAATTGTGAGCTAGATTAAGCATAGTACTATCATATTTTCTCATTCTAGGAGTGTCATTAGTGGAGATTAAGTTGAGAGCTCTACTTACCAAGCTTAGATAGAGAACCATGAGATGTCATGGATGTTAATTTCAATTCTTAGCTTAAATTTGTTTTGTATTTTCTTAGAATTGTAGTTGATTATCCTAATTTCATGAAGGTGTTAAACATATACACACAAAATGGCGCCCACCATGGGGATTTGAGCCTCATTTCTAACATTTTTATCAAATTTTGTGTATTTTTGTCTTCACTTTTCTGTGAATTTTGCAGAGAACGGGAGAAATGACACCTATGAAGGATTTAATGATGCCTACGGCTATTCTGACGATGCTTACAAGTAGTTAACTGATGCCTTTGTGATTCCTTCTATTATGTCTTTCATTCTTAACTGACGCCTGCGAGATAAAGTGTGATGCCTGTGAGATAAATCGTTACGCTTGAGACTGTAAAGCGACGCCTAAGACCTAAGAAATACCATGTATTTGTTGTCTTTTTCCACCTGTGATGATCTTTACAACATAATTCACGTGATTTGTCACGCCTAGTATTTCTTAAATGATGCCTAGTTGTTGTTAATTGCCACTTTGAATAGTTTATCTTACACAATTTTCAATACTTTTAACACTTGTCATTTAAAGTATTATGCCTGCTGATCTTTAAATATCGCTTGAGTCACTGGAAAGTGATGCCTGCTATTTTTAAAGTTACACATGCCAGTCTTTAAATCACACGTATTAGCTGACTAATGATGCCTAGTACTTTCTGCTTCAATTTGTTGTCAAATCAATAAATTTTGTTTTCTTACTCTTTGTCTATGTTTTTCCTGTAGATGAGCAAACATAGGAAAGTTCAAAAACTAGAGAGAAAAGTCACACAACCAAGCAAAGAGGTAAGAATCCAAGTTAAACATGAAAAAGAATTGCATAGTGCTCTAATTCTAGAAAATTTAGGGTTAGAAGAAAAGTTGTATGCTCACTACATTAAGGTGTTAAAAGCTTACAAACTTAAATTTCCTACTTTGAATTGAGTTGCTTACATTAAGTTGTTGAAACTTTCGTTGAAAAATCTTGTGAGAACACTTAATTTGCAATTTCAATTGTTCCTTTGGTTTCCCTCACTTTGCTTGGCTTTGTTGACTAACTTGTTGGAGGAGGGAGCGGGAACGATTGCCACTAGGTGAGTGAGCAAATCAAAAAGCCAAAAATCTCATAAAAGCACCTAGCCTTTGCTAGCTACAAAAGAGAGGTATTCATCAAATCAAGCTTGCATTTGCTTAAATTTTGGCTTTCATTAGATCTAGCTTAATAGAAATAGGGAATTAACCAAACACTTCAATTATAAGAATCTCTTTGTCAAGAGATTGAAAAAGAAAAATTGTTGCTTAAAATATTTGGAACGAAGAACAATAATAGGGATATGCTCTTCACTTTTTAAGTGAACCAAATTCCCAAACTTGTTGGACTAAGGTCAATTTCTTGCTTTTCCATACATGCTAGTTAAAATAGAGCAATAGAGGGCCTGCCTCCCAAGATTTTCCTTATGAGGACGGTGAGAGGGAACGACCCAAGTGGGAGACAATCACCTTAGCCATGGTACTATCCAACCCACTATAAAAAAATACACTCTTCCTTAATAGGGGAATGACTAGATTATGTGCAAGTTTCTTCACTTCCTCTAGTAGTCCTTTTGGATTGTGCCAAATCGTGCTTTTGTGCGTGTGAGAAGCCCGCAAGTGGGAAAAAGAACTTGGCATGATTTAGAATGGAAATATTCATTAAATCCAGATAAGTACTAAGCTACCTTATAGAGCCAAACATGTTAAAAGCCAAATTTGACTATAGGTAGATTGCGTGGAAGACTTTCTTGTTCAATACTTGTGAAAAATGACCGAGAACATACACTTTTAGTGTAGTTTTAGGGACATGGTGTAAATTCGATGTGTGTGTTGCGTTTGTACTTCATTTTCAAGCAAGAAAATTCCACAGACCTATTCTTACAATTTTTAAAATTTGAAATTTACAACCTGATCTGTAAAGTGCTGCCTATACAAAGAGAAAAATTGCCTATGCACAGAGAAATTATGCCTATGAGTTGTAAAAAGATGCCTAGAAATAATAAAGTCACGCTTGCAATAGTTTAAGTGATGCCTAGAAAAATTCAAATCACGCCTATCAATAGGGAAAAGCTGCCTGGAGATCTGTAGAGTGCCACTTAAGAGAATTCCAGTCACCGCATACTAAACTTAAAGTCACGCCTACACACAGGCAAGTGATGCCCAAAATTAAAAAAGGGAAAATAGTGAGCATTTCCCAAGGGTTTCAAAAAATTTGGATTTCAGATTCAGATACCCTTTTGGCTATTTTATTCGTTCTAGTATCCTGCCTAGTCAGAAATCTAGGTTTTGAGCAATTTTGAAATTTTCACAAGGATTTGGCCACAAGCAAGCAAGATCAAAGCCTATTTTCAAGTGGTTTATGTTCATGCTTGCTTTTACTCAATCATATTACGTCAAGAAAACCTTACAAGCAGACGGGACTTACCTAAGGCAAGAGCTCCCTTTCCCAAGTGATACTTTTACCGCTCCAAGAAAACCACAAGAACCCATTCAAGAAGTGGAAACCAACATGATATATTCTGGGGGCTTGGGTAATAACAACAATGGAGGTATTGACCCAAACAATCAGGGTAATACCAATAATGGAGGAATAGACCAAAACACTCAAGGAATTCATAACACTAACAATAGGGGTAATGGCGAACCAACTGTTGAAGATGCCACTGATGAAAAGGTTAGTGAAGCTATACAAAGTCTGTATTTCTTGAAACTTATGGAGAAGGCATTGGAGAGAGATAAGGAAAAAAAAAATTAGACCTAGCCCAGGCAGGTCTTAAACTTCCTCACGATTATGATGTGAATCAACTTAAGCAACTAGAAGTTGAAGAAAGCCTGATTGATATCATGAATAAACAATTTAAGTTATTTCAAATGCAATTGGACATGATAAAACAAAGCGAGGCTCCTAAACCCTTTTCTATAGAAGCATTATGTCCTTTTCCATTTGACAAAAGTCTAGTCATGGTACCATTCCCTATCAACATAGTATTTCCTAAGTATGACAAATACGAAGGAACATCAGATCCTCAAGATCATCTATGAGAATTTTGTGCATTGAGCTTGGAATTCATGCATGATACCACTTATTTAATGAGATTATTTCCTAGAATTTTGGGAGGTATGGCTGTGGAATGGTTTTCAAAATTACCTTCTGGCATTAAAACTTTTGAAGAGATGGCTTCTAAATTTGTGACACACTATTCATACAATATCAAACACGAAGTCACAATGATCACCTTATGTAATACCAAGCAAAAAGAAGGAGAAGGATTCCTAATTTTCCTACAAAGATGGAGGATGGTATTTACTAGATATCCTCAGAGTGTACCAGAAAAAGAGAAGATGGATATCTTCATCAATAGCTTGAGCAATGAGATGAATTATTGGTTGAGAATGCAATGTCCTAAAACATTCCAAGATCTTATAAAAAATGGGGTAACTACGAAAGAGGTATTAGTTAAGAGTGGAGAGTTAAAACTCTACAAGGACAATAACAATACCTCCAACAACAACCATAACAACCAGAATAAGAACTTTTCTAACAGCTATAATCAGTTTGGGTTGAAGAACAACAATAAAGGAATGGTCAATGATGATGTTGTTGATTCTAATAATTTAAAAGTGACTCCCTTTTCTCTCACAAGAACACCTAATCAGGTGAATAATGTAAATCAGGCTCCCAAAGTGCCTTTCAATAGCAATACCAATAATGGCAACTTTGGGAATAATCAAGGAGGTAAAAATTTTAAGTAATTCTTGGCACCAACTCCCAAGAGGACCTTCACACCTTTGGGTGAACCTCTTGAGAAAGAATTGAGGAACCTCATTGAAATAAGATCCTTAATTTACCTAGCATTCAACCCTATGAGCCACACAACAAACCTAGTTGGTGGAGTGAGAATAGTCACTGTGAATATCATAGAATTACATGGCATAAGACAAATGATTGCTTACAGCTGAAGAACGTGGTGCAAGACCTAATTGATAATGGTATAATCACTATTGAAGGGCCTCAAAGTAATGAAGATCACACAGTGTTTAAACAACCATTTTATAACCATGAGAAAGGTGAACCATCCAATGGGAATAAGCAAAGTAGCAACAGTATCAATTTTGTACCTCATTATGATAACGTCATCAATACTTTATCCAAGAGTGAGCATGTTGTAAATACTATTGTGATCAAGGAACAACCCTAAAAGGAAACATCTAATGTTATCACTAGGGGGTAGGCTTCAAGGTTTACCCGACAAGGGGTTGATCCTAAACCTATTGGTCCTCCGCAATCCATCATTTTGGAAAAACAACTGGCTACAATAGCAAAACCATATAATTTGGTGGATCAACTACAAAAGACTCCAGCACAAATTTCTATCTTGGAGTTATTAAAACTATCTCCAAATCATAAGGAGATTTTGGAAAAAGCTTTAGTGGAAACTAATGTTCCTACCAACTTGGAAGAGGAGAAGTTTTAGAATATGGTAGGGCATCTCATTGCACCCCATTTCCTTTCATTTTTAGACCATGCTAACATGTCCATTACCCATCCCCAAAATATGTCACTGCATATAAAAGTCTTGATTGAAAGACATAGGGTCAAGAGAGCTCTCATAGATGGGGGAGCTGGTCTTAACATCTACACTTTGAGCCTTGTCAAATCTCTAGGATTATCTGAGTCATGTATGATCCTATGAAAAGAATTACCATAAAGGCCTATGATGAAGTGGAAAGATCTTTGAAAGGCATGATTGTATTACCCATTCAAGTTGGACATGTCAAGGACACAAAATGCCAATTCTTAGATATGAAACTAACTTATAATATCTTATTGGGGAGGTCGTGGATCCATGAGATGTAGGCGGCTCCATCCACATATCATCAATACATAAAATTTCCATACATGGGTGAGGAAATCACGATTGGGGGGGATTCATATCCTTTCCAATATTGCAATACACTAAAGCCTCTTCGCGAAGTATTTATTCCTCATAATAGAGAAGGGATTATCCAAAGGGCTACCATTGAAGACATTAAAGTGGATAATCCTAAGTTAACATTAAGTGCTACCTCTATTCCAAGCCCTCCTCGAACTAACTCAACTTCATCAACTAAAGGAAAGGAGAAAGTGAGTTATGAGGGTCCAACTTCAAATGAAAATTCAGATAAAGCATCTACACCAAAGGTAGAACCTTCAAAATCCACCAAAGAGGAGAAAGATAAAGCTAAAGAGGATCATTACAATTATATGAGTGAGATGATGCATACATTTGAAAAACAATGTAAAATCAGTTCCAAAGGAGTAGAGGAATATTATGTTTCCCTATTTGACTTACCTACATCTCTAAGAACACATGGGAAACCATCCCAGGAACATCTTCCTCATAAATATAACTCTTATTTTGTAAGAGAAAGTGACAAGGAAACATTTGACAAAGAAGAAGATGAAGTCCTCCAATGGCTTTATCAAGACGAAAATGATACCTCAAATACTCGCGTGGAGAGAATTCAGCACATTAACATTCAAACTGACCAATATGGGAAAGGATTCAAAATAATGCAAAAAATGGGATACAAGGGAAGAGGACCCTTGGGAAAAAGAAATAGAGGTTTGCCTGAGCCTATTGAACCTTCTTGGAGGTCAAAAGAAGAGAAAGATCAGGGGTAGGCTACCAGCACAAAGGAGAAACCTCCAGCCCCAAAGGAAGAGAGGTTGGATACCCTACCTGAACATGAAGAAGAAAGGTCACCAATTCTCATAGAGCCAACAGAAAAGGTCAACATTGGAACAGAATTGGATCCAAAATTCATACATCTAGCAGCTTCACTTACACCTTTAGAAAGAAAGGATTTTATCAAGTTTTTCCAAGAAAAACAAGTGAACTTTGCATGGTCCTATGCTGACATGCCAGGATTGGATCCTGATTTCATTATGCACCATTTGAATGTTAAACCAGGGGTTAAGCCCATCAAGCAGAAGTTGAGAAAGATGCACCCACATATAGCTCTCCTAGTCAAAGTAGAATTGGAGAAATTGTTGATGGTGGGGTTTATAAGAGCAATTGCATATGCTAAATGGATATCCAATATTGTACCAGTCACCAAACACGACAAATCCATTTGTGTATGCACAAATTTTAGAGACTTGAATCTTGCATGTCCCAAGGATGACTTCCCACTTCCAAGCATAGATGCAATAGTCGACTTGACAGCTAGTAACTCCATGTATTCATTGATGGATGGTTTTAGTGGGTACAATCAGATAAAAATTGCACCTGAAGATCAGGAGAAGACAACCTTTACATGCCCTTGGGGTACCTTTTGTTGGAACGTAATGCCCTTCAACATCAAAAATGCCAGAGCTACATACCAAAGGGCAATGACCACTATTTTCCATGATATGATGCACACTTTTTTAGAGGATTATGTGGACGACATATTAGCAAAGTCACATAAAAGAGAAGATCACCTACAAATTCTGGAAAAGATATTTACCCGATTGGAACAATTCAAAGTGAGGCTTAATCTGAAAAAATGTGCCTTTGGTGTTCAATCCAGCAAATTATTAGGCTACATAGTTTCTGCTAAAGGGATTGAGGTGGATCCCAAAAAGGTCCAAGCAATAATGGATATGGAAGTTCCAAAGAACATAAGCCAAATGAGGTCTCTTCAAGGCAAGCTACAATCAATACGAATGTTTATTTCTCAATTGGAGGAAAAGTGCCATTCATTCACAAGGTTGCTACATAAAGACACCATGTTCATGTGGGATGAAGAATGTGACAAAGTCTTCACTTTGTTGAAGACTTATCTAATAAATCCACCAATTCTAATGCCACCAATCAAGGGAAAACCATTGCTACTATACATATCTACCACTGAGAGGTCTCTAGGAGTTCTTTTGGCACAAGAAGATGAGCAAGGGAAAGAAAGAGCAGTCTACTTTTTGAGTAGAACATTGATCAAGTATGAACTCAACTACACATTCATGGAAACAGAATGTCTAGCGATTGTCTTTGCATCCCAAAAATTGAGACATTACATGTTGATGCACAAGGTGAAGCTTATTGCAAAAATTGATCCCCTAAAATACTTGCTAAGCAAAAATGCCTTAACGGGTAGAATAACAAAATGGGTTGTGATATTAAGTAAGTTCGACATTAAGTATGTAGATAGGAAGACCATAAAAGGACAAGTGATAACAGATCACTTAGCTGAAAACCCATTGATTTCTACACAGACCATTCAAGTGGAGTTTCCAGATTCAACAATTGTTAACATAGAAGCAAAGACATGGAAGTTGTACTTTGACAGATCATATACACAAGGAGGTTCCGGGGCTGACATATTATTGATTACCCCTCAAGGGTATACTATTCCCAAGTCATACAAGCTTTTGTTCCTGTGTACAAACAACATAGCATAATATGAAGCTTTAGTCATTGGCATTAAGATGGCTTTAGAATGGAACATCACCAAGCTACAAGTATCTGGAGACTCTCAATTGGTAATCAATCAAGTCAATGATGAATACAATACCAAAGATGAAAAACTAATGCTATATAAGACTATGATTGATGCTTGGAAAAATTACTTTTCATTGCTAACTTTTGAACAAATTCTAAGAGAGAAGAACAGAGCAGTTGATGCAATGGCCACCTTGGCTTCCTTACTTCAAAAACCTAATCAGAATGAGAAGTACAAATTCTTGGTGGAAGAGCTGGAAAAATTGGCATTTGACCTTCCCAACACCCAAATTGTTTCCCTACTCAATGGACATGACTCACCTTGGTATGGCCCTATCTATACCTATCTCAAAGACCAAGTGTTACCTTCAGACCAATCCTGAGCCCAAAAATAAAATTTCATCCGACAATCAGCCCGTTACATAATCCTTTCCAACACATTGTATTGTAAGGGTCTTGACGGGACATTACTTAGATGTCTAGAGGAAGAGGAGTCTAAATTAGCTTTACGTGAGGTTCATGAGGGCATTTGTGGGTTGCATTCAAGCGGTTTAAACCTAGCCAAGAAGATCCTTCACATAGGGTATTTTTGGAAAACCTTAGAGAAGGATGCTTGTCACTTTGTCAAGATATGCAGCAAATTTCAATACCATGGCAACATGATACATGTATTGGCACAAGAGTTACATCCATTTTTTACACCATGGCCGACGTAATCTATCCACCTTCTTCCAATGGGCACAAGTACATCATTACCACTACAAAGTATTTCACTAAGTGGGTAGAAGCCGTCCCTTTGATCACAGCCATAGGAAACAAATTTCCATGTTCATCTTGAACCACATCATTTGCAGATATGGTATTCCTCATGCCATAATCATAGATAATGGAAAACAATTCAAAAAAAAAGATGTGGATGAAATTTATGACACATTCCATATTACTCATCACTCTTCATCCATTTATTATCCTCAAGGAAATGGACAAGTCAAATCTACAAATAAGAACATCCTCAAAATCTTGAAGAGATCAGTGAATAAGTCAGGAAGAGATTGGCATGTCCAAATTAACCCAACATTATGGGCCTATAGAACTAGCATTCGGATACCCACAGGAGCTACACCATACTCATTAGTTTATGGAGCTGAAGTTGTTCTACCTTTGGAGGTTGAAATCCCATCTTTACAAGTATCATTACAAGGGTTAATAATAGATGAGGATTATAGAGTTGCCTGACTTCAACAATTGGAATTTTTGGAAGAACATCAAACGCAAGCCTATGAACACTTAAAAGTCTATCAGAACAGGATTGCACAGAGCTACAATAAGCATATCAAACCGAGAGTCTTTCAAGTAGGTGACTTAGTGCTAAGTGAAAACCCTAAGAATCAAGCTGAAAGGGAAAAGAAAGGAAAATGGGAGGCTAATTGGCTTGGTCCGTTCATCATTGTTTCTTCATTTGGAACAAGAACTTATAAATTAGTAGATTATGATGGAGAAGAGCTACAAGAACCTATCAATAGCATACATCTAGAGAGGTTCTATACATGAGGTAGATGAAAGAGTATAAAGAGTATCAGATGAGAAGCATCATATTTATTGTACATAGTCAAAAGAGATCTTGAAAATACCAAAAACATTTGGAAAAAAAAAGAAAAAAAGAAAAAAGAATTTTAAAAAAATGAAAAAAGAAAAAAACCCAAAAGGTGAAAACTTGGCAATCAAGTGCCTTTTGTTCCCTTAAGTCTTTTCTAAAAGTCACATATGTACATATTGCATTTCCATCATCTCACTTGTAAACCTTCATTGCATCTGTCATTTGTGCATAGTCATAATAAAGCCTTTCAGTTGCATTGTTGCATTTCTTATTGCCCCAAGTTTGTCACATGATCACATTTATCACTTGGGGGCAGGAAAGGATTGGAATTTTGGTACACACGGATTCAATAGTGCTACACTCGGTCACAATCAGAGAGAGACTGATCAGAGCTTCAGAAGAAAGAGATTTTTGTTGAACCTTTGATGGATATCATTGTTCACAACCAAGTATTTTGATCCTACAACTTGATCCTTGAGCCTTCATTAACTTTATTATTCGGGATTAAAATTTGACAACACTTTAAAGATTAGAATGTTTGGAAATTCTTTTTGAAAATCTTGATACATTGCAAAACACTTGAAGCTTTCTTTTGATGATCTTTATTGAAATGACTTTTATCATGTTTCTTTAGCTAATCGATGATGTTTCGACTAGATTGGCCATGATAGAGACATGATATTTTTCTTGCCTTTGAGTGACTGTCTTGAGGAAGATCCATCAACTTATGTGAATTCGTCTAACGACATAGTCATCAAAGAACCATCGAGGACTATCACATAGGATGGAGGATTGACCTTTGCTTGTTTATGCAAATGGATACCTTAGCTATTTAGATCTTCCATATCTTAATACCAAAATCCACTTGCAACATTAAATCCATTGAAACCGGTATTCATACTCCCATAGTTTGGTCATCCAACTAGTGAGGGCTGTACTAGTTTCCAAAGAGGTTACCAAAAGTGATAAAAAGTGGTATTCATATCATCATGATGTGGTCAGTGATGGTTGTACTTTCTTTCCAGTCCCACAATGCTCAATGATGAAAATATATCTCTATGACATTTCTTTGCTAAAAGATAGTGACACTTAGTTGCATTGCATTACATTTTCATGTTAGATTAAGTGCATTTGTTTGTAGTTATTTTTCCAAGGACAAGGGGGTACATTTATAATCTTGGTTGGTCAAAACATTAAAAAAAGGGGGGTTCAATTAAACATTTTGTCCTTGGTTCCAATCAACAATGTGAGATTATCTTTTGCATTCATTCATAGCATTATTCATTATCTCTATATCAGAAAAGCAAAAGAGAAAATTTCAGACATCATTTGCATACATGTAGTTAATTAAAGAATTACATACATTCAAAATAAAAAACATAGGTGCATCCATATTTCCATAAAGCTTTGCATCCATACATTGAAAAGAAGAAAAGCATATCAAAATTGCATTATCATTGCATTCATCTATCTATATCATACATATGAGATACATTACATCCATAGCATAATCAAAAGTAAATGCATCATAAAACATCATATAGTTGCATATAAATATGATCTCACATAAACACATCAAGAGAATCAAGGAAGTATATCATCATATAAATGTTCATAATGTCAATGATCCAACAAATCAGTATAGCAAGATACAATATGTCATCAACACAGTGATACATCAATTTCTGATCAATACAAATGAAATATGATACAAGTCATCAAGGAATAGATCCATAATCAGTATATCAAGATGCTATGGCACCACCTGATCCATCCCCTGCACCTGATCCATCTGGACCCCTATCACCTGACCTGTCCTATGTAGGAGGAGTCTGACTAGTGCTAGCAATATTGGGCCTTTGAGTCATAATGGTCATAAACTACTGCATCATCATAGCTACCTAATCTAATTGACCCACAACAACTGATAAACCTGTCTACAATGACCAAACATCCTATGATAGAGTATCCATACTAGGAGTAGCCTGTGATGTCTAACCCGTATCCTGAGACTAAGGAACCCGTGGAGGCACCTGTTGTGCTGGAATCTACTCTTGTTGTGCCAATGCAACCCATTGTAACTGAACCAAAGGATCATGTCCACTAGGAATTTGTCTAGTAGCATCCACATGTCCCTATCTCCTGACCCTTTGTTGTCTCTGTTGTCTCTCAACTACTATTGCTCTAGCTCACACAAACCCAAGTCCCTGATCCTACCAAGCCTATCTCCCCGCCCTATCCCTGACATGTCCACCTCATACCCATGGCACATCCCATCCTCTAGTAATGATCTGAGGAGCTCTAATCCTCTCTAAGCTTGTCATCATCAGCATTGTCTAGGTCTTCCACCACCATCATCATCCCCATCATCATCACCTCCATCATTATCGATCGCTCATCTCTATCTAGGATAGGCTCCACCAGATTTGTGAATCTCAAAAATTTGTTCCGAGACCACCAATATCTGTACTCCACAGACATACCAACATCTTCTACATGCACTAACATATACCATTTGTAGAACATCATATGGGAAATCTGATCTCAAGCAAATTGAAAATCAATTTGAGCCCCCCATAGGGATTGCTCTGCCTGGACTCTAGCATATAGTGTTATACCCTGCGACATATCCTACACCTTGTTGTACTGTCTGGAAACCTTGACCGAAGCAAAATCACTCAATCATAGTCATAGCTCTACCAATCATCCAATGAGGGGCAAACATATAAGGGAGCTCATCATCATCCTCCCTCCAACCCTTGCAACCAAGATATGGTTGCCAAATGACCTGATCAAGATCACCAATCTGGTGGCACCAAAACTCTAACTTGCTCAGATGATGCTAGACAACCATGCCACTATATAGAAATGCATAAGGGAAACCTTGATGTTGAATCCAATTTGACAATGGCCTAGTGATGGGAAGATGCTCCCACACCCACAACTGAAGAATCACAGCACTTGCTGACAAAGAAGCACTCGATCTATACACCACCTCATGCAAATCGTGATACAACTGCACAAGAACACATGAACCCCAATCAAACTATCGAGGCTATGCAAGAAAATCCTCAAGAATCTAGCCCCATCCAATTGAGAAACCACGACCTTGCCAGTCGGGAAGTAGCAATCCGCCAATCAAAGCACCTAGAACTGCTAGCAAAGTGGGAAAAGAAGCGAACTACACCCACATGATCGTATCATTATCAATGGTGTTATCTTTGAACACCTGTATGCATACTATACTATCATAAACTGAATCATAGTACACCATCTCTCCCCGAGTAGGAATGCACAACAATCTGTACACATCCTTTGGAGTGATGGTCATCTCTCTGAAAGGTAGATGAAAGGTATTGTGGTCAGAGTTCCATCTCTCTGCCACAACGGTAAGGAGACCATGGTTCAACTGGAACCACGGGATATCAAGAAGGAAACTTAGCCCACACATCTCGATAAAATGAAACTCTGCTAGAGTAAGATCCTGACCTAGATCAAGGATCCAAGATGCAATGGTCTGTATATAGAGCTTATGGAAATGTGCATGTGTTGCAAATCAAGGGAATCATATCAGTATTCTATATTATCAATGAGTTATCTTAAGTCAATCAGAATCAAAGTATCAAGCTATCAAACCTAGTATCATTTATTCATGTCTCTATGTCTTGAGAATGAATTATTAGTTTTCACACTAATCAATCAATCCTACCTATTAGTATCCCACTATCAAATTTCTATCCTATCAGATTGACAAATCAAACATTCATTGGTACCATTATCCTAATATCCTAATCAATTATTTTTCTTAACTACAACAGACTTGTCTATCTTGGAAATTCAATCGATCATCCAGAGACATCAAATTTTTATCAAAAAATCAAGTTTGAGTTTCAAAAATTTCAAAAATCCTGTAGGCATCATTTGCCTATTAGGAGGCAGTATTTTACCTTACATGGTGAAGAAAGGATCATACGTGACATTTTATCATTAACACGCATCATTTAACATTCCACACAGCATTTTAAGACTCTAGGTGTCACTTTGTCAGGTCTAGGCGTCATAAAAAAGTTAGGGTTTCTCAGGCAGAAAAACATTTCTAACTTAGCATTAAAACCCTAGTGCTACGCAGATTCAAACTATTAGCACGTGAGATTTAAAGGTTTCTAGGCAGTATTTTAACACACAGAGGCATCATTTTAACACATGGATGTGTCATTTCAAGGTCCTATGCGACATTTAACCTATACTATGTGGCATTTTGCAAAAATTAATCTACAAAAACAAGAAATAAATATAATAAATGCTATTAAAGAGCAATAAATGCACAAAGGAAGGTTTGAAATCACTCACAGGAGGTTCGTAATCCAAAGGCCTATGATAATGATGACCTCTCTCAAACCGATGCTCATGAATAGGCACAACCATCGTGTATAATCAACGCAAGATCAGAGCAAAATCTCAATAGTCAAAAGTGAAAATGAATAGTAAATCTAGGTTTTTCAACCTATTTAAGCTAAATTGACCTAATTTAGAGGTGAATTTTTGACTTTGACCTATATCAATATATCAATCAACCGGGGCAAAACTGTGAAACATAACATATCATTAATATTTTTCAGAAATGAAAACATATTGGATCAATAAATCAAACATCATCAATTTTTCTATCAAGCAATCCATATGTTTCATTTCTGAGGGGGCATTAGAGTATCAAATTGGCATCACATTAAATCTGGGGCATTGAAATTTTGAACTATTATTAGTAAGGCATATCAGTGGGGCATATCAAATTTTTCAAATCAAAGGTTCTAGCAATCAAATATCATATCAGGTAGCAATCAATTTCATATCAGGTGTATCAAATCAAATCAAATTAGTAAATCAATAAATTAGGACCTAAAAAGTGATCAGGACTAAAAAATTTCTTTGAATCAATGTTCTTCGCACATCAATTCAAAGAGGGGCATTTGTAGACATCAAAAATTGGGCAAGTGCTTTAAAATCACAAAATTGCAAAATCTTAATCAAAATGCACTAATTCTCATAAAAAAAGATCAAATCAATTTAAATGGACATTTATTAATCAAATTGGGCAAAATCATTAAAATCAAAGGAAAAATCAAATCATGACATTAAAGAATTAAATCAAAGCTTAAAGGGGTGAAAAACACTATATAATTGATTTTAATCAATTAGTTGTATAGTTGTTAAATCAAAAATCAAATTGAACCTATTCCTTACATGGCTAATTTAATTAATTAATAGAATTTAATTAATCCTAATACATTTCAACAAAAATTGAGCAACCAATGAGAATTGAGAACAAAAGAGACATAAATCACTCAAAATAGTTGAATCTCAATCACACATTTCAAATTTTGAATCTCAACCACGCAATTTTGTCTTTTTGTCCAAAGCTTTGAGACAAACATTTAAATTGTCCCCCCATTTAAAAACATTGCAAAGTTTTTGACTCAACCAAAGCTAAATCATGGTTACTTCACTCTACCCCCTACCCTTAGGAATTTACTATAAATAAGAGTCATTTTGAGACCAATAATATAGAAGAGAATTCAAGAGGAAAGAATCCTTATTATAGGCATTTTAAGAGCAATTGAGAGCATTTAGCAATGTCATTTGAATTTATCTTTTCATAATGGAGAATTGTGAGCTAGATTCAGCATAGTACTATCATATTTTCTCATTCTAGGAGTGTCATTAGTGGAGATTAAGCTGAGAGCTCTACTTACCAAGCTTAGATAGAGAACCATGAGATGTCATGGATGTTAATTTCAATTCTTAGCTTAAATTTGTTTTGTATTTTCTTAGAATTGTAGTTGATTATCCTAATTTCATGAAGGTGTTAAACATACACACACAAGTTTCAACATAGCTTGTTTCTAAATTAAAATAATAATACAATTACAATTTCCATGATCATAATCATTTTTCAAGCAATTTGAGAATCCAATATAGAAATTGTTGATACTTGGGACTATTTTGTCTTCAAATTCTTGGACGAGTTGACTAGTAACATTTAAGGTAATTGTCATTTAACCTCTTATATGTTAGATCAACACACAGTACTTCACATGTTCTATTTTTTTTTATCTAGTATAGTTTTGTAGACCACCATTATATCACCTTAAAAAGTATTTCCATCTTTTTGAGCATTTAGATCTTCAATAGATATGGAATTGAGATTTTTGACTTTTGATCTATATAGAGCATAACAAAGCAATTTCAATATTGAAGAATTGAATTCGTATGGTTTGAGTGTACATAGAATATGTTAATCACCTTTTGGATGCCTCATCTTGTCTAGGTTGGATTTTTTTCCTAATCTTAAACTGCTTGCAACACAATTATATAATATTTCATTATGTATTTTTAAATTATACAAATTTCTTTGCATGAAATAATGTGTTCTTTTTACTTTGTAAAAATATTGTGTAAACTTATTGACTATTTTGATTCATAGTACAAAAAATCTTCATAAGAGAGAGTAAAAGGTAATGCTCTCGATAATAGAATGCAAACTCGTGCAAATGTTTTTAAGTTACTTGCAAATACAACAATTTATTCCCTAAAAATACACATAGAAAAGAAAATATGCAGAAAACTAAGCATTGCTAATAAACAAAAAAATGGATTATAACAACGAAAGTGTATGTATGACATACCAAATAAATCAGACTAGTGGCATGCATCCATAGTTGCTAGCTATTATGCTACTGATATTCCTTAAGAAAATTGTAAAAAGGTAGACAAGTTAACAATCATGAAAGAAACTTTCATGAAAATTGTGTTACTCACGCCACTAAGACCATCAAAATGAAGTAAATAACATGATAAATCAAATCAAACCAACAATAGTCCTTTGATGAAGCCTCCTTGCTTTTTTTTCTTCTCTAATGTGATATGTTGCTCTCAAGTAGATAAGTTCACCAATAAGATGAAAGCAAGTATGGATAAATTGACAAAATATGGGCAAGAATACTAAAAAATTATGGTTTCAAGAATGACGCCAAAGAGGCTAATTTATAGGATTTGAAATTTGAAATTGACCTTCAAGATTAAAGTTCAATCAATGGTCACAATCGCATGTGAGAAACTACATTTTGGCACACGACAAATTATGACAAATCGATAAGTAATTTTGGCAAATGGAAAACTTGTGACAAAATAGTGAATGGTTTAAGAAATGATAAATTAGGGGACACAAATTAGTGGGAATTACATGGGATAAATTAGGGGAATTATGACACTAGAGGGAAAAGTGGGATAGAGAGAAATTAGGGGCTATATGACACAAGTTAGAAAATGAGGGGGAAATTAATAACTAAAGATTATTAATTCCCTCACATTTTAGGAAATTAGCCAATTAGTTAAATAAAATTAATTAATTGTGGGAAAAGGGATAAAGGGGATAAATAAATATAATTTATTTACCAAGGCACAAGACCTTATGTCAAGGGGGCAAATTAATGGTTATTTTCCCTTAAAGGATTAATATATTGACATATTCATTTAATCAAATGGGTGACCAAGGACAAATCAACAAGACATGATGAAAAATTAGAGGACAAATATTAGTAATTAATTAAATATTTTTCATTATTTAATTAACAATAGAACAACACAATCCTAACAAATAATGAAAATCAAATGTGTCACTAACTCATTTGGGTGCATTTTCAGATGAACATTTCCAACAAGCTATGGGATTTCTTTTGCTTTGTCGGATTTTACAAGGAAATTTTGAAAAAAAAATTAAACATTGCCCGTGTTCGTCAGAATTCTGACGACACTTGAGCAATGTTTTTTTAAAAGTAATGTATGTGGGTTCATTATAATATGCAGGCACATTCAAAAAATTGGTCGAAGGCACAATTGACGCAGAGGCACACATACTAGGTGGGTTCAATAGGAAAGCCTTCAAAATCTTTTCTTAGATATTTATCAATCGATGCCCTATCCTATCAAGGTTTCATAGATATTTATCCATTGATGCTCTAAAACCTTATGTTTTTCTACACACTTTGATAACATTGCATCTCTAATCATTATTTCAAGCATCTCTAACCTATTTCTGTTATTTTTCCTTCATGATAGTGAATGTGTGTTTCTCAAAAACTTCACAGTGCATAATAAATCACTCATCTCATCCAAATGCTAATAAAATAGTAAACTCATGTAATCATACTAAAAATGAAAAATAGAGAGACACGAAGGGGTATACTCATTATATGTTCCAAAGTATTTTATAAAAGACAATGAAATCAAATCTCTTACATCATATGATGTTGGTTCAAACAAGAAACCCTACCTTGCATTTAGTTCATGCATTAAGCTCCCTTCAATAGATTTCCCTTGTCTTCATCTGATGCATAGCCTTCTCCATGAAACCTAAGTGTTCCTTAAGATATTACTTATTTTTAACTCAAATGAATTGTTGTTCATGTCGTTCTCTTAAGAACATTGCTACTTTGATAAATTTGTGTTGCTCTATGCATGAGGTTTTGGCATTCTTCCTTACAAAACCATTGTTCTTTGAGAAGATGTTGTTATTTCTTTATGACTTGCTATTCATGGAAATCAAGAGTGTTGTTTCCTTAATAAAATTTGTTGGCTCTTGACTTTGTTGTTGCTCATTCATCTAAAAGTTTGTTATTCTTTTGGAAACTTGCTATTTGCAGTTATTTATTTATTTCATTTCTTACCGAAATTGACAGGGCATAAAAACCTTAACCCAAACCAAGGAGGAAGTTGAAACTCAGGTTTCCCTTTTCGGGTTAAGTTAATAAAATACTTCCCTCCAATTGTTGAAATGAACTTAACTTTTGCGCTTTTTGAATTTCACACAAAGTGCAAAACTTATTTTTCTCTTTAAGACTTTGAATCTCACCAATATAGTGAAATAAACTTAACCTTTTAATATGGGAGCATCCTTATTTTACTTGAATATCATAGATTAAAGAGTTTTTAAGTGACCCATTTTTTACCATTTTTAAACACACAAAACCCACCTAGAAAAGTCTAGGATTCACTTCAAAAAAAACTCCCATGAATAGGTAAAATAGGTGTACACACTAAAATGGTGCACTTCTATGAACCATTACATGCAAGGTTGCTCAAGAATGAGGCCTCACAAAGCGGCTCATAGCTCTCTATGCATGGAGTTGCAAGGGACTATGATGTATTTGCTCTCAGCTAGAGCTACAAGCTTGTGACCTTGCTAGTCAACCACACAATGAGAGATTCAAGTGAGGACAAGGGCAAGAGTGCCAATATCTCCAAGAATCAAATATGCAATGCAATGCAAATCTAAATGAGAATGCAATCTAAGCTATGAAAGGAAAGTACAATGCAACTAATCTATGAAAGGAAATAACAAGTATTACCAAGCCTTCCTATTTAAGCTATGTGAGTTACTCTATTGCATAAAAGGAAACTAAGCTAATATGCCATGATCATGCAAACTAAGCAAAGGAAATATGCAACTAAATGATGTAATGAAATGAAGCAAGTCTTCAATATCTTCAAAAGCTCCAAATGCACCTAAAACCTACAGCATAACATTAGCATAAAAACATGGTATGAAAATGGAGGAGAGAGCTTTCCTTTTATAAGAAATGCAAAGGAACGGACCATTGAGATTAAGAGGCAAAAGTCTTAATCGGCGGTGGAGGTTGAAAGAAGAGAAATCCATGTGCACAAGTATCCTCCAATGAGAGTGAAGTGTTGACTTTTGAGCCTCATGTGAGACAAAAAGTACTCTTTTTCCTTTTTGTGAAATAGGAATAATGCTTTATTTGTGCAACTTAGGATAAGAGGAAAAGTGGGGCTTTTTATTTAATCAAAAGGGGAGGAAATATTCCTTTTAATTAAATAAAGACTTAGGATAAATGGTTAGCACAAGGATAAAAATCCAATATATGATCGAAATTAAAACTTGATCAAGAGATTGATATTGTTGAAAATATTGATTATTGATAAAATTGATTCCGTATAAATAAATTGAATAAATGGGGCCCAAAGTCTAGGCGACCATTTTAGGGTGCATACATTTGCCCCTCTTTGACTAATGTGTGATCGATTTGGGAACACATGCAGTCAAAGAAGAATTGAAATGTGAGATCGATCTGGGATCACAAAATAACTCAGATGTGAGGTCGATTCGGGATCACACCCGGACAAACATAGACAAAGGCCTTTGAACATGAGGTCGATTCGGGATCACATTCAAAGTAAGAGATAAGAATCTCAAATTTGAGCGAAAGCTCACAAAAGATGTCTGAATCAAGAGAATCGGGGATGAGAATCCCATAAATACTGCCCCCTCGGAGTCGAAATCAAAATCATAGAGAGGAGAACAACGAATTGATAAAGATATGATCAAATCAGAATGAAATCATAATCGAAGGTAAATGATAATAGGATAACCATTAGGCAATGAAACATGCCCCAGCGATGAGCTAGAAGAAAAGAGATAGGGCAAATGAAAGACTAGAAAATTGAGAGACATGAAAAGGAAGAAATTCCACCGAAAATCAAATTATGCCTCAAAAAGTCAGTCAACTACTCAGAAGAAAGGGAAAATTTGGAAACACGACTCAGATTTCGATTTCAAGTCTGAAAATGGATAGCAAATGATGTGATATGAAAGACCAGAAATGAAAGATATGATCAAGAAGAATCAGAAAATGAGCACAGTTGACCAACTAGTCCATAGATGATAAAAAGGAGAGCTCTCTCCATATGCAAAGTGCAAAACTAATCTAACATGACCCTAAAAATGCAAGCTACTATGAAAGTGGTTGACTTGCAAGGTCACAACGCTTATAGACATCTAATTATCATCATCGAGCGTTATTGGTAGTGTCGTAAGATCATACAATGCACACTAGCATAACTATGTGGATATGAATATGATCTTTATCAGATAGAAATGTGGAAATCTCACCTAGGCATCAAAGACATATAGGTCAAGATGACTAATGCAGTGAGATCACCTAAGTTTGATGTGGCGAGATTATGCTTGTATCAAGACACATGAAAGTCAGGAGAACTAGAAGCATGCACTTGCAAAACAGTTAAGGATAATACCTTGTCAATCCATAATGTCAAGTAAGACCAGCATAAATGCTCATGACAGTTAGGATCAACAAAATATACCCACAAGAAGATAAAGAAAGAAAACATGTTCTCATACCCTCAGTCTTCTAGCTATGCATCATCAAAAACTTCTCAGGGAGAGACCACTCATCAAAGAAATCCTCATAAACAGCTCACAAAGAAAAATAAAGTCAACATATCTCAACAAGTTGATTGTTTAAGTGCATGTGTGTTGGTCATAGAGTCAGACTCTGAGTATCACATTTGCAAATGAGCAACGTCGCATCATACTAGACTGTTGGGTAAGACATCTGATAAGTGTTAAGAAACACTTGACACAAGGGTAGTGTTGAAAAACACTGTTTGGGGTGGTGTTGAAAAACACCTATTTGTGAAATGCCCCAAGAGACAAATGCACCTAAAGGACCAATGCTAATAGTTATGCCCCCTAGACAAAGACAAAGACCAATTCCAGATCAAGTCAAATAAGGTCAAGGCATGATGGAAAGTGGCTAAGTGTCGAGGACGCATGCTAACAAATAGGGGTGCAAAGGCTACAAGTAGCGCCTATTTCCAGGTTTTCACCACTTGGATTTTTATTGCAATTTTTTTTTTTTTCAATTTTTTTTATATTTTTGCTACCAAGGCGCCTATTTCCAGGTTTTCACCAAGGCACCTTTTCTATTTTTTTTTGAAATTTTAAATTTTTATAATTTTTTTGTATTTTTTCAAGACTTTTTATGCTTTTTAGGATTTTTTTCAGCATCATATATCAATTTTTTTGGTATTTTTTCAGGATCATAAAATATGTACAAAGAATGCCCCTAGACAGAATGGGCATCAAACTCCCAAGCAAGATCACATCGTGTATTCCCAATGTCTAGGAAGGTGAGGGACAAGATGGATAAGCAAACTGGTGAATGAGATGGAAGACATGAGAATGAAGGAGAATGAAGGGAAGAAATTCTCAAGGTCAAACTCCTCAAGAGTACCCAAGCTAGGAAAAAATTGTTGTTATGTAAAGCGCATTTGGACAAGCAATGAGAGGCTAGCATAGGATAAGTCACAAAAGCACATTGCAAAAGAAGGAAGGATGCAGTCCAAAGGAGTAGACATGTCAAGAGGCTTCATATCATCGTGTTTTACTCTTTTTTTTTTTTTAGATCAAGACCAAAGGGAAAAAGGACAACGAAAGACTAGAATGAATGAAGGAAAATAAATATGAAGGCTAAACATGAATGGAATGAAAGCAAGATCATCGGAAGATAGCTCACAAGATAGCCAAATGTTCGTGTATAGATCAACATTGCCAAGATCAAAGAGAGAAGATGGAATGGGTGAAATATGTAGAAGAACTACGCATGATTCCTGATTGCTAGGTTTTCATCATGGTACTTATCCAAGGTGCCACAAGGGAGTGGTTTTCACCATAGGATGAATTTATTTCTTTTTACTTTTGCTACCAAGGTGCCTCTTTCCAGGTTTTCACCATGGCACATTTTCAATTTTTTTCAATTTTTTGCTATTTTTTGAATTTTTCAATTTTTTTTATTTTTTTGGAAGAAGGCAAGCTTTTTAGATAATGCTCCTTGAAAGGATAAACCATGATATGCCAAGGATTCAAAATGATATGCTCAAAAATGCTGAAGGGGAAAGGAAGACGCAGAAGGAATAGACAAATGAGGAAAAAAAAATGATAGAAGGTAGAAGGATAATGAATGGAAGGAATGTGAAAAGGTAGATGGAAAGAAAGGTAAGATCAACATCAATACACACCTTGAATGGTGATAGGAAAAATGGAGGAAATGTAAACCATATTCTAGTCCAAACGCAAACCGTATTCTAGTTCATTATTGCTATGTGATTCCTCGAAGAGAGGATTGGTGTGCTTGTTATAATTCTCAAATGTGAATGGCGGAATACGAGAAGGAATATGGAAAATGTTTAGCAGACGTTGTGGTTCAGGCGCATGGAATGGAAGAATGTTTTTGGAAAAAGATGAAGTGGAAGCCTTTGGAAGCTTGAATGTCAACTTCACTTGTTGTTCAACATGAGACTCTCTTAAGAGAGATCTTGGAATCCATATAGCCATTGGCTTTTTATTTCCTTTTGATGATTTAGAGAGAATATCTTGAATGATGGATTTTGGAACCCATACTTGTCTTGTAGTTTTCTTCTTAGATATCTCTTTTGACTTTATGCTTCCATGTCGATTAGAGGAGACATGGTGATCTTCTTTTTTTGATGGATTATTATATTTTTTCTTTTTCTTGTATTGAACATTCAAGTTACTTCCAAAAGACTTGGGACTTGTGGAAGAAGAAGGAAAATACGACTGGTTTAGATGGGTGGGTGGATGAAAAGAATTCAAGGGTATGCATCTATGTTGATCTTGAAGAAAGATAGGAGATGGAGGGACGTAAGGACCCAAGATGGATGACGAATTAGGAGAGTTAGGAGGGGAAAGTGAAGGGACATAAGGACACAATATGGAAGGAAGATGTGAAGTCTTTAGCATTGGTGGAGGAGGTCCAAGGATGGACATGGAAGACACAAAAGGATAATCAATAAGTTCATCAGCATCTATATCACAACCAAGGATATCAACATCTTTAGAGTGAGCATTAGAATTTTCAATAGGATCCTGCACATCTTGAATAGGAGAAACTTCGTTGATAGGAATGTTTAAAGCTTGCAAAGACTTAGGAAGAGTAGAAAGTGAAAGTGAACATGGAGCGGTAGAACAAGAAGATGGAATACTTTGATCTTGACAAGGAGCTTCAGATAGCATAAACGTATCATTTTTCTCTTGATTTTCAATAGGCTTAACATCAGAAGTAACAACACCATTTTTAATAACCTTAATGGAAGTATCATCTTTGGAAAGCGCAAGTGTGGTAAGGTTATTTTGATCATCAATAAGTTGAATGGTGCAAGTAGTGTTATGATTTGATAACCATCAAATCTTCCCAAGAACACCTGCATGCAAAGACTGCTACAAGAATGAAGACAGAAGAGAAGGTAGAAACTATGGCGGCCAAAAAGCCAGAGACAGGAAAATCATTGTGATAGAAAAAGCTTCTATTAACCAAATGAAATTACAATACAATCTCCTTATGAATTACAAAGCAGTGAATCCTTATAAAGGATACCGAAACCCTAAAAGGGAAACTTCTAAGAAATGGAAACTTTCCTAAGTCTAACTTAAGCAAAGAGTAGATAAACTAATAATTAACTAATTTAATTATTAGCAATACTCGACTACTCTAACACCCCCCCTTAAGTGTAACTTAGGGAGAAGCAAAAAAGCTAAACTACTGTAGAAAGCAGGAAAGATGGGTCCCAGCAACAAGGCCTGATCAGGTACCCAAAACAAAGAAAAAGATGTCCCAGAGAAAGGAACAAGAAAAGAGCAAGAAGCAACTCCGAAGCATGTCTGAAAACTCTGTCAGAAGATACTGCTGGAACCCCCACTAAAGTGCATGACCAGGTAGAGAAGACAAACGTCTGAAGAGCTGATCAATCGAACCAGGAAGCAATAGAACCAACAGGTGAACCCCCCCATAATGCTGAACTGGGAGAGGTGACAGGAACACTGAAATGCGATGCCAGAAACAACTGCAGAAGAAGAACCAGGAACACCAACAGTGCAACAGAAGCACACACATAGGATAAAGGGCGGTGTCACAGAAACACTACATGGGCTAATGTCGTGGAAGGTATGCTCACTTGACAAAGGTGGATGTGCCTAAAGCGGCATAAACATCATAACCCCCCATGGCACTTTATAACAGAGTGCGAGTACATCAACCGAACAAGGTGTAAAAGATCCAAGAATGCAGAAGTAGGCACTTTATCTTAGTGTGTTTTACAGAACAAAGATGCAATAGAAGAGCATGCAAGCTCAAAATCCAGAAAGAAGAGTGAGCTATGAACTCAGAAGAAGAGATCCCCGGACCTGTAGAACCAAGCACTCCACCAAAGGGCATAAACTGCCAAACGCAAAGGAGTGAAAAATTAGAGTAGAATCTGGAAAAATAACCTCTGCCACTGAATAGCACACTGAACCAGCTTTCCAACGATATCTTGTTTGCCGAAAAAGGAGTCCGGATGAGCCAGATATGACTCCCGGAAGGCAAAAAGAGACATCAGACATCAACAGCAAAAAATGCTATTGAAACGGTGGAACCAAAAACCCTAACCTCCACCATCAAAAATTTCTCGGAAAGAGCTTTCCGACGGTATATGGAAGTCAGAAAAAGACCCTCGGATGCTCCCTGTAGAGCGAAAAAGGCCCAGGTACCCTAAAAAGGCTTCAAAAATTATTTTTTTTTAAAGCCCCTGGGGCTGGAAATGCAAAGCCCCTGGGCGCATGGCGCGCGCAGGGGGCTAGAGCCGGAGCTCCCGGTCACCCGTGTGACCACGACGGGGCTTAAAGGCCACCAGGCCGGTAGGGCGGAGCGGAGCGGGGCCGGGAGGTGGCGCTGGTGCCGGCGGTGGGCGGGCCGGCGGAGCGGAGGGCGCGGGCGCGGGCGGCGGGGCCGAGGGCTGCGGAGGCCGCAGATTGGCGGTGCGGTGGCCGCTGGTGGCGTGGCGGAGGAGCGCAGGTGGTGCATGTAGAAAATGCAAAGGCTGCGTTAATTTCAAACGCAAAAATCATTAAAAACAATGATTTTTTAATATTTTTTTCTCGATTTTCATGCCGTACGGCCCGTAGGAGGCCGAAAAAATTCTCCAGAGCCCCGGTGTCCAAATCGGACAGCTTTAAATAGATTCTGGGGTTTTTGGGCCTTCTGGACGCAATAGAAGTGTCTGTTTGGGCCCAAAATGCCTCCAAAAATAGAGACCCCCCAGAACCACTAAAAAAAGCCAAAAAAGGATTCTGAAACCCTCTGTGCTTCAATAAAATAGGAACAGTGAACCGCAGATCTGCTCTGATACCATGTTATGATTTGATAACCATCAAATCTTCCCAAGAACACCTGCATGCAAAGACTGCTACAAGAATGAAGACAGAAGAGAAGGCAGAAACTATGGCGGCCAAAAAGCCAGAGATAGGAAAATCATTGTGATAGAAAAAGTTTCTATTAACCAAATGAAATTACAATACAATCTCCTTATGAATTACAAAGCGGTGAATCCTTATAAAGGATACCGAAACCCTAAAAGGGAAACTTCTAAGAAATGGAAACTTTCCTAAGTCTAACTTAAGCAAAGAGTAGATAAACTAATAATTAACTAATTTAATTATTAGCAATACTTGACTACTCTAACAAGTAGTAGCTTGATCTTGCTTAGGAGATGGTAGAATGAATGCGGAAGAGCGTAGAGGATCAAAAGAACCATGAAATGGAGGAGATACATCATGAAGAGAATTGGATGATATGGAGGGTTCTTGATCTTGATCTTTCTTTATGTTCCTTTCTTTAGCATTTTTAAAGTCCTCTTGACATGGAGCAACTTCTACGAACAAGGAAGCATGTTGGAATTGTATGGAAGACTTTGGAGGAGATGTTGAAGGATTAGCTGAAGTAGGCTTTATAGCATATGAAGGTTTAGGCTCTTTAAGTTCAGCATTATTGGAAGTATTCACAACCAAGGGAAGGTTAGCTTGAGTATTTTTAAAAGGTGGCCCTTGAGAATAACTATAGGGAACTGCATGGAAAGCCTTAGGATCTATGTTGGATGAAGGATTTATGAAAGATTTGGAAGACTCAAAAGCTTTAGGAAGTGTGTGGGTATTGGAGGAAGTAGAGGATGGAAGGGAACCATCACAAGACAAAGGTTCAACATTAATATGATCTTGCTTGAGAGTGCAACCTTTATTTTTAGCATGAGAACTTTTAGAGGAGAGATTCTTTTGACGTTTGAAATTAGCACGGTATATTTTCTCTTCCTTAGTAGGAATATTGTATTGTTCACAAAAATCATCAAAGAATTCTTCAAATTTAGAGTCATATGGATCACCATCACAGTCTGCCCAATACGACTCCCCCTTAGAAATCACAAGTGTACCACGAGGATGATGCTTAGGAATAGAAGTTTCACGGGCATCACTACATTGTCCATCATCATAGTCATCATAGTCATCATAGGTGGGTGTATCACTCTTTGTGGAAGAGACATCACAAGGACTATCACGTTGCTCTTTATGGTATGTCTTCTGAAGAGAAGTAAGACTCTTGGGAGAAGTAGAAGAAGAACAAGATCGTGAAGAAGAGGAAATTGATGACCTAGTGGAAGAAGAATACTTGGATAATGAGGAATTCGAATGATGTTTAGAAGAGTCATGATAAGATTTGGAAGATGAAGAATGTGAATAGTGTTTAGAAGAATCATGATAAGACTTAGAAGATGAAGAATGAGAATGATGTTTAGAAGAGTCATGATAAGACTTGGAAGGTGAAGAAGAATGAGAAGATTTAGATGATGAAGAATGTTTGGAAGAAGAAGATCATGATATGATCATGTTTATGATTCTAGCAAAGGTATCTGATTTAATCATCTTTTCTTTTATTTTTGCTATAAATTCATCACTTATGCGAATTTTGGAGGAACAACACTTTTCGAATATGTCAATGAGCTCAAGATCATATATTCTTAATAAAGGTTCCAAAGCTAGATAGTCAAGATTCATGGTTCCAAAAGAGGAGAAATCAAGCATAGGAATGATAGAAAAATAGAGGAATGCAAACTAGATAGTAGAGGAAAAAGAATCAAGAAGAAGAACAAGAATTTCCCATGGGAATAGAATACTTTAGAAAAACATGGGAAATGGAGAAGAAAGAAGAAGACTAAGAGCCATCTTGTGCAATTGATACCATAACATTCATTGAGATGTTGAGCAACATGACAACACCTAGGATCTAAGATTTGGACTGACCAAGGAAGACTGGTAATAGGATGACCTCACAAAATGTCAACACCAAACTAGGATAATCAAAGTTCTCTATTGTCCAAAGAGAAATGAAAAGATAGAAGAAGGGGCTTTACCAACACTGTTAAAGAGGTGCTTCAAATCAAAGGGTGACTACCCTTGCACTTTTGAACCAAGAGGTTGGGCTAGGCCAAAAGATAATTGAAATTGAGATTAAATGAAAATTATTTGGACAATAAGAGTATGAGAATTTCCTAAGAATGTAGCTCACAATTCTAGAGATAAACTTTCTCACCAAGAACAACCTTCTAATGCGATATTTCTCTTTGGCTAATGTGATACTGATGTTGATTTTGACCAATTTGTGCAAAATTTTGGGTTTTTTAAGGTCTAATTTCAAGTTTGTGAATCTGAGGGTGAAAATGTCTGATTTCAATCACAAATTCAATAGCAATTGGACAGGTTTGCAAACAGTAGGGGATCAAACATGTCTTCAAACACTTGAAACAAGGGCAAAAGAAACCTTGCCAAGACAAGCACTTGTGATATCAAAAAAAAAATTGCACCCTATGGAAGCTACCAATTATTTGTATGTGAGAATGTTTACACTGGTATAGCATAATCGAAGACAATTCAAGCAATTACTACCTAGAAGGACAAGGCTCATTACTTAGCAACTTGGCCCACAACTTGATGCTCCCTTGCCTCACACCAAGTGGTTACCCACAAGAGATATTGGCATTGTCATGGAAGTGTCAAAAACACAACCAAAGGAACACATATGGTGAGTGTCTTGGGGTGATCCGAGTAAGTCCACTTGGATCAATCCTTGCACCAAGAAGCTAAGAGGCTAAAATAGGGTGGCCTCTAACTATAGTTCTTAATAAGGGCTTCCGTTCACAACACCCCTCTTGCTCCTCATAAAGGACTAGGACCTCGCGGCCTCAAGAGTACCTTAAGCATTCTTTCTCAATGCTTTCCCCATGGTCGCAATCTCATGAGCTACTCACATCAAGCGAAGACAAGTGTTATGTCTACCAAGGTTTTGTGTCCTCGATAGGCTTAAAATTATAGTGGGTTGGAAGAGCCGGCAAAAAGCTTGTCCCCACTTGGGTCGTTCCTCTTGATTGCTCAAGAGTAGGCCCGCTAAAGGATTCTAACAACTAAACAAAAAGTGGATCAACTCTTGAGGTTCAAGGTTTTTGGTTCACCACAAGGGTGAAGGGCATACTCCCCTATCTCAAGAATATCTCCCAAACACACCAAGCAAAGTTCATTTACCCTCTTGTTTCCAAAATTCAAAGATAGGTCAAGATTTTTTGGTTCACCAAAAGGTGAAGAGCATACTTCTCCTACCACCTCAAAATATTTTTCACAAGGTTTTAAAGATTCCTAATACAATTAGTGAATGCCACACTTGAAAGGAAAGCAAATAAACAAGCAAGATTTTTTATTTTTATTTTTATGCTTGGGCAGCCCTACAAAAATCATTAGTAGACCTCTTTGACATGTATTTTTTTGACAAATTTCAAGTAATGAGAGCACCTACAACCACAACTTGTTAGACCAACAAGAGTTAGGAGAATCAAAATCCAAAATCTACCAATGATTAGTACATGAAAAATTAGATAATCTGCAAAAATAACTAATCAAATGATAAAATCTGAAAATGAAACCATCATGGTTGGATTAGGCTCAGAAAGACCTTTCCAATGATATATCACACTTAAAATTTTGATACCATTTGCAAAATTTTAAAAAAAATGGGCACCCATTTTCTAGAGTTTCAAAAAGATAGCTAGCAACCCGAAACTTGCAAGATAGATAAAATAGCCCAAAAATAGCTCTTTGTCAGATTCAGGCGATATACCTCAGACTTCACCAGTATCGCGCGACATATTTTCCTATAGCCGGGCGATATACCTCAGTCCGGGCGATATACTGCACAATAGGCGGGCGATACTTCGCACGACACCAGACGATATACCTCAATACTACTGTGTGATTCTTCTGAGATGTGAAGTGTCACGCGGGTATTATAAGGTATATCACGCGATATACTGAGAAGTATCACGCAATATTCTGAGACAAAAAATCAGAGAATGAAAATCACGCTAAAAACTTGCCAAAAAATTGACAAAAAATGACGAAAATGCAAAAAAAGAAGGGACAAAGCTAGTCTACTTTGCCTCACGGTAGGCGCCAGAAATGTACACACTAAAATGGTGCACTTCTATGAACCATTACATGCAAGGTTGCTCAAGAATGAGGCCTCACAAAGTGGCTCATAGCTCTCTATGCATGGAGTTGCAAGGGACTATGATGTATTTGCTCTCAGCTAGAGCTACAAGCTTGTGACCTTGCTAGTCAACCGCACAATGAGAGATTCAAGTGAGGACAAGGGCAAGAGTGCCAATATCTCCAAGAATCAAATATGCAATGCAATGCAAATCTAAATGAGAATGCAATCTAAGCTATGAAAGGAAAGTACAATGCAACTAATCTATGAAAGGAAATAACAAGTATTACCAAGCCTTCCTATTTAAGCTATGTGAGTTACTCTATTGCATAAAAGGAAACTAAGCTAATATGCCATGATCATGCAAACTAAGAAAAGGAAATATGCAACTAAATGATGTAATGAAATGAAGCAAGTCTTCAATATCTTCAAAAGCTCCAAATGCACCTAAAACCTACAGCATAACATTAGCATAAAAACATGGTATGAAAATGGAGGAGAGAGCTTTCCTTTTATAAGAAATGCAAAGGAACGGACCATTGAGATTAAGAGGCAAAAGTCTTAATCGGCGGTGGAGGTTGAAAGAAGAGCAATCCATGTGCACAAGTATCCTCCAATGAGAGTGAAGTGTTGACTTTTGAGCCTCATGTGAGACAAAAAGTACTTTTTTTCCTTTTTGTGAAATATGAATAATGCTTTATTTGTGCAACTTAGGATAAGAGGAAAAGTGGGGCTTTTTATTTAATCAAAAGGGGAGGAAATATTCCTTTTAATTAAATAAAGACTTAGGATAAATGGTTAGCCCACGGATAAAAATCCAATATATGATCAAAATTAAGACTTGATCAAGAGATTGATATTGTTGAAAATATTGATTATTGATAAAATTGATTCAAGATAAATAAATTGAATAAATGGGGCCCAAAGTCTAGGCGACCATTTTAGGGTGCATACAATAGGTAACAATGACTATTTTGATTACTATGTGTCTCATTGTGCTTCATAAATTGCTATTATGACTATATTTTCATGTAATCTTTACCTTCCCATGAGAACCAAAGCAAAATCCCATAGCTAGCCCTCTTTAGTCTTGACTATGTTCATCCAAATGAAATGATTCCTCTACTCTTTCATCTTCTTTGATTGCTATGTTACACTTATAATCTTTGTCATTAATTACATATCACTATTTTATGTTCATGGATCCACTATGATAGTGAATGGAAAGCTTCCTAAAAGCAACAAGTATTCTCCCTTACATAAGATGGTGAAGATGTTTTGGTGCAGGAGCACCTTGGTTACATCGATGCCTTATAAATGATTTTATCATTATTTCCTATTTTTTGTTGTGTCAAGATGTAAGGTACCTAAGGATCATTTGCAATCATTTTGTAGTCATTTCCAATCATTTCACCTCACTTTGTAAGGCTTTTGATGCCAATTGTGTCATAGTGACCTACAAGGTCCTGATAGGCCAACCTTGGTCAAACTATGTAAAATGTGTCCATGATGGGTGAAAATGATGTAATTTATGTCTTCAAATCATTTATAGAATGTTGGAAAAAAATTTGGTAGATTTGAATTATTTGGCAAATGTTGTCAAAAAGATGTAAAAGTTGGTTGACAACTTTTACAAGTTGTCAAGCAACATTGACAAATTATGGTTCCAACAACTAACCAAATTCAAATTATAGTTAGAACCATTGGAAAGGATCAAGAAATCGATAAAATTACTCTTTGGGTTAAGGCATGGGGCTGGAGATGATATTGGTGAAAGTTTGCAATAAAAATATAACTGTTTCAACACTTTTTTTTGTAAAATTCATTGTTGCAAAGATTGGCCTGATTGTGTATGGATTTTATACAATTGGAAACCTATTGGAACATTTAGTACTATAAATTATATTTCCAAAAATTCCATTTTAATTGATTTTTATGGAATATTAAGCAATATATTGCCATTTTAATGACTGCATGTCTAATTTTTTGGGTTTGTTTTTTTCCTAAAAACTTGTTGTTGCAGTAGTTGATACTCATGAGCGAAAACAAAACACTTAACCCCTTTAAGAGTTTGGTATGATCCTAGAGGTTGATCTTAATTGTGAAAAGGTCATGATAAATTCAAGGCTCTAAGGTTACTTAAGTGAACCAAGTGCCATAAGAGTACAAAGGTCATATTTTCCACAAATTAGAGATATGGTGTTGTGTTTGATTAAATGTTGATGGCTAACCAAGAAGGAATTCAGGGCTCTAAGGTTACTTAAGTGAACCAAGTGCCACAAGAGTACAAAGGTCATATTTTCCACAAATTAGAGATATGGTGTTGTGTTTGATTAAATGTTGATGGCTAACCAAGAAGGAATTTTTATCTTTGTGAATTTGGAATTATAAAAAAAAAAATCAAACTCAAGTTGATAATTTTATAAAAGCATCAAAGTAGATAGGGACATCTTTAAAGAGTTCATGTTCATGTGTCCCTCTTGGTGGGCATTGTTACAAGATACTAGGAGAATGGAATATTTTCCCAAGGAATAGGTGTGAATCCAAGCCTAGGATAAAATCTATACCTATGTTTTAAGTTTAATTATTAACCTAAAATTGGTGTTATGTTGATCTCCACAAAACCTTGAAGTACCCATCTTCGGGACGTCCCCGCGTTGGGTACTTGGAGTACCCAAGTACTATGTTACTATGTTGACTGTTCAATGGTTTTGGTTCGTTTTGCAATTTTTCTATGTTTAAGTATTTCAAATTGGTATATTATACTGAAACATCATTTCATAACTAACATTTCAAGTTCTATATAACTAGTTCTAAGAAGACTTTCGTACTTGCGATATCTTTTTTCTTAGTTTGTGAAGGTTATAGACTGAAGTTTCCATAGCCCAATTTTTTTGCTTATGAAGAAAGACCATGTCATATAATATCAGTGAAGAACAAAATAAGGGGATGATTGCTAGATTGTGGTCTATTTTGAAAATAAAAGGCAATGAAATTTTTTATTGTCCCTACAAAAATTGCAAGGGCTTTAAGACTAGAAGACTTCTAATCAGAACATCTAAGAAACATTGTAGGAAACATGGTCACAATGAAGGAGGCATGATTATCGTCCATTGGCAAGTTGTTCATTATATCATTTTAACAATTTATATTGTAGACTAGGATTTGAGTGTGCACCTAAACCTGTTTTGAAGGCCAAAGACAAACAAACGTCATAGCATATAATCAAATCAAATTTAATGGTAAACAAACTAAAATCAAAGCCACCTCAGTTTAAGCCTAAAACGGATGCGCCCATGCACCATTTGATATGCTTGGATATAGATGGATGTGGGTGTGCAAACTCAAGTACTTGGAGCATGCAAAGTAGGATGATTTGAGGATCAAGAAGACCCAAAATGACACAAAATAGGTATGAGGAACCTATTTTGCCTCAAAGGCCTCAAGAACACACAAATATGCAAAGCTAAATGATGAACTAAGATTGATTAAACAAGAAATGAATCTATGTTAATCCAATTAAGCTAATTTAGATGTGATTTAAGCTTGGAAATGATCTAAAATGATGAGTTTATGCTTATGCTAGAATGAAAATGGCATTATAACTTTACTATTGAGTTTGAGAGAAAAAGATGAGAGAGGATTGTTTGCTCAAAGAAGTGAGGCTATTTATAGAAAAAGGAAAGGTCTTGGGTTAAAAGGATGAGTCAGAGTTAGGGCTAAGGTTAGGGTTGAGTCAAGGACAAGTGTCCTGACAAGTGTCAAGGGAGGATTGAGTTGAAAGTTTGAGGGCATGTGCATAATTTGGTAAATGTGCCCAAGGCTAAGAGGTGGCAAGGAAGGGATAAGAGGGTCTTAAATGCATAATGAATGCATGTAAGAAAGATAAGGAAGGCTTAAATACATCCTTAAATGCATTTGCAAGAGGTGGCCAAGAGGTGGCAATCCTTGTTGACTAAGGAGGATGACTAAGAGGAGGTTAGCATAAGTTTTGGTAAACCTTTTGCTAATGGAATGTGACAAGATTAGAAAGGGGATTAGGATTAGGATTAGGAGAAAGGGATGGGCAAGTGGCTTTTGGTGAGATTTAGATATTTATTAAAGGTAAATTTAATAAATATTAAATATCTAGGCTTAGGGTTTGAAGGGACTAGATTAGGGATTTGACCCATTTAGAGGAAGGTTTAGGACTTTCTAGAAGAGTTTAGTGCTCTTTAGAATTTTGGCCAACTTTGGGATAAAAAATAAATTAAAAATAAATTAATTTATTTTTGAAGTTTTTTGGTCAATTTATTAATTAAATAATTAATAAATTAAGGATAATGTCCAAATGACATTTTTAGGCTAGATTCCTTAATTAAAGATTTTTAATTAAGAGAGAGGGATTTAATGCCATAAAAATAAATTAATTAATTAAATAAATAATTAATTAATAAATGATGATGTCATCAAAGATTTTCAGAAAACAAAAATAATTTATTTTCTGAAGGATTTTTCGGTGTCTACATTTTGCCCCTCTTTGATGCGATGCCGCAAGTGGCATGGCGTCAAAGACAAGAAAACAAGATGCCAAGGCTAGAATCAGAAGAAGAGGGTATGACGCCCGGGTGGACTAGAAGAAAGAGGACACATGCCCCGGTGGGACAAAATCATGGAAGATGCACCCAGTGGGACAAAGAGAAAGAGGGATTACGCCCTGGGACAGAGTGTGCCCGACGGGACGAGGAAGGAAGGGCCTAGGAAGAAAGGGGAGATAAATAACCTCACTTCTAAGAACAAATATGGATGATATGCAAGATGAGATGGAAATGCAAGATGCAAGATGCAGCTGTATGCAAAGATGCAAGATTAATCTATATGATAAATGCAAGGGACCAGATAGCTCCAAGTGCAAACGGGAGTGCACAACCTAGATTTAATATAGCTATGTTAGAGACTTGCCAAGGATACTGGGATCACGAGGCCTGTCAACAACGTCGCAGAGGACTGATGAGGACTGATGCTAAACAAACACACAGGGTTGCCCCAACATTACACATGAAGCGCAGAGGTGACATGGCGGAACCGATGCTGAAGGAACCACAAACACACAACTGACCCACAGGCAGAAGCGAAAGATCAAAAGACCTTGCCCCAGATTATCCGCACACGCAGCACACCGTGATATAATGAATCATGGTGACCCTAGTGGGATAATGAGAAGCCAAAAAGATTAACAAGATCAAAAGGACAAAACCCAAGATCAAAATGATAACTCCAAAAAGACATCCTTTGCCAAGGAGAGAGATTAGGTTTGATTGATGGTGGGAAGATTGGTCAGACAGGAGGAATGATATATCCTCAAGGACCAGGATGGAAGATTAGGTTAGACAGGAGGAATGATATATCCTCAAGGACCCATGGGTTGGTGAGAGAATAAGTGTAGTTGTTCGCTGGCAAAAGCTAAAGTTCAAGGAATAATCAGGATGAGCAAGGATAAGTCGACAATTGATGTTGCTGAAGCACAAGGCCCGAGTGGGACTAAAAGTTTTCTGAGGCTGGGGATGGGACAAGATATTTGATCAAATGCTGCTGCAGGATGGACAAAAGGCTATGTACAACAAGGAGAAATGATATACACAAGGGATATGTATAGAAGCTCAGGATTGGGGATAGGAAGATCACACTCGGCGGGACTCTCACTAGGACGGAAACAAGAAGGATAAATACAGGGAGGATAGCGCTGTACAGGAAAGGGATAAGGATATGGTACAAGATATGGTACAAAGCTTTGGAATAGGATATGGATTGCAGATGGGTTGGAGAAAGATGGAAGCTGAATGCTTGGAGGATAGGGGAGATGGAACTGCTGGGAGATCTGTTAAGAGATTATGGATGGAGGAAGAGGACGGTAGTTGAAAGGACAACTGAATAGATAAATAGCTCAGTTTACTATGTTGGCGCCTGTTTGCCAGGTTTTCACCAACATACTTGTCCAAGGTGCTTGAATTGCCAAGTTTTCACCGTTGGACGATTATTTTCTCTTTCTCTTTTCTTTTTTTTTACTTTTTTACTTTTTTGCTTTTTTTGCTTTTTTGAATGTTTTTGGATTTTCTGATATATGTAGGATCAGGTTCAGGCATAGAACCTCTTCAGATGGATGATGTTGATAGGATCATTCAAGGGCTCACCTTCTGGTGTTGATAGCTGATAGGCTCCCGAGCCAAAGGATGCGGTGACAACATAGGGGCCCAACCAAGTAGGCTCAAACTTGCCTTTCTTTTCTCTATTTGCTAGGACCTTCTGATTTTCTTTAAGGACCATGTCACCGACCTGGAATTGTCTAGGATGGACCTTTTTGTTATAACTCCTTTTGAGTTGATTCTGGTATGCAACCAGGTGATCGTAGGCTTGCTGTCTCTTTTCATCTAGTAGATCTAGCTGTGTGAGCCGGGCCACACGATAATCTTCATCAGTTGTATAGTTCTTCATGGAGATGCGCAAGGATGGAAGCTCAACCTCGATCGGTAGAACAGCTTCGACACCATATACAAGGGAGTATGGGGTGGTTCCTGTGGGAGTGCGATAGGAAGTGTGGTAGGCCCAAAGGGCAGGATTGATTTGGAGGTGCCAGTCACAACCAGAATCATTGACAACCTTCTTGAGGATTTTCAAGATAGTTTTGTTGGTTGCCTCAGCTTGGCCATTTCCTTGAGGGAAATATGGACTGGAGAAATGGTGATGGATGTGGAGTTTGGCACATAGATCATCCACATGCTGGTTTTCAAAAGGTGTGCCATGGTCTGTGAAAATGGTAGATGGTATGCCGAAGCGACAAATGATATGATAGAGGATGAACTTGGATATTTGGATGCCAGTAGTTAGCGTGAGTGGAATCGCTTCAACCCATTTGGTAAAGTACTCTGTGGCTATTATGATATACTTGTGTCCATCCAAAGAGAGGGGGGTGATCAAGCCAACGAGGTCGAGGCCCCAACATGAAAAAGGCCACAGTGGTGCAATAGGCTGTAGATCCTGTGCTGGTGCATGTATCAAATTGGCATGCTGTTGACATGGGAGACATTTCTTGACAAATTCACACGCATCATGTTCCATTGTTGGCCAATAATATCCAACTCTAAGCAGCTGCTTTGCTAGAACCATGCCACTCATGTGGGCACCGCAAATTCCAGCGTGAACTTCTTGTAAGGCCAGGACGGCCTCGTTTGAGTCTAAACATCTAGATAGGACATTGTGATACCCGCGACGATATAGGGTGTTGGCTACAAGAGTGTAGCGGGAAGCTCTGTGAATAAGGTTTTGGCATTGGTTATTGGTGAGATGAGGAGATATGATACCATTTTTTAGATATGCATGGATGTCGTGGTACCATGGGGATTGAGGACCAACCAAGACACACACCATGTTTGCATCGGTGTTCTCATAAGCTGGCAAGTGTAGCTGCTCGACTAAAAATTCATATTGTGTTGCGTCACGTGGGATTTCCAATAAGGATCTGATGGTTGCCATTGCATTTGCTGCTTTGTTTTGAAGCCTTGGGATCTGATTGAATTGTAGGAAATGCTCTTTCAGTTTATCCACTAGTTGTTTGTAGGGTAGCAATTTGTTGTCCTTTGTCTGATACTCATCAAGGACTTGCTTGATAATGAGCTGTGAATCTCCAAAGACTTGTAGTTCTGTGATGTTCCATTGGATAGCTGTTTTGAGACCTAAGATGAGTGCCTCATATTCTGCAATGTTGTTGGTACAAGGGAATCTCAACTTGAATGATTTTGGAATATAGTCACCTTGAGGTGTGACGAATAGGATTCCTGCCCCAGAGCTATGGGATGTGTTGGAACCATCAAAGTATAGTTTCCACATGGGCTACTCTTCAATCATGCATAAGTGTTCATCGGGGAATTCCATGATTAGTTGATAGGCATCCACCAGTGGTGCTTCTGCTAGTTGATCGGCAATGACTTGCCCTTTGATTGCTTTGCGATCTACATACTGAATGTCAAATTCACTGAGTAACATGACCCATTTTGCCATACGGCCTGTGAGGGTTGTCCTTGATAACAAATACTTAAGAGGGTCCACCTTTGATATGAGCTTGATTGTGTGGCTAAGCATGTAATGTCTAAGTTTTTGAGTGGCAAAGACCACTACTAGGCATGCTTTCTCCATGGGTGAATAGTTAAGCTCATAGCCCACAAGAGTGCGACTGATGTAGTAGATAGCTCATTCTTTGTTTTCATCATCATGCTGTGCTAGGAGTGCCCCTAGTGCTGTAGCTGTTGTTGAGATGTAAAGGATGAGTGGGCATCCTGGAACTGGTGGTACTAGGATTGGAGCATTAGCTAGATACTCCTTGAGCTTATCAAAGCTTCTTTGACATATGGGATCCCACTTGAAGTTGGTGTCTTTGCATAAGAGATGTGAGAAGGGTTGGCACTTGTCTGCTAGCTGAGAGATGAATCGCCGAACTGATTGAAGCTTGCCCTGTAGGCTTCTGAGCTGTTTGAGATTTCTTGGTGGAGGCATCTCCGTTATTGCTTTTACCTTTTTAGGATCGATCTCTATGCCTCGTCTAGAGACGATGAAGCCTAGAAGCTTTCCAGATGTAACACCAAAGACACATTTCTTAGGATTAAGCTTTAAGCCATAATGATTCAGACGATCAAATACACGCTCTAGGATGTTGAGGTGCTCATCTCTTGTTTTGGATTTTGCAAGGATATCGTCCACATAGTCCTCAAGGATCTTGTGGATCATGTCATGAAAAATGGCTGTCATTGCTCTCTGATATGTGGCCCTTGCATTCTTTAGCCCAAATGGCATCATGTTGTAGCAGAAGGTACCCCATGGGGTTGTGAATGCTGTTTTATGTTGATCTGCTTCCGCTATATGAATTTGGTTGTAGCCTGAAAAGCCATCCATTAATGATAACATCTCATGACCCACTGTGAGGTCTACAAGCATGTCTATGTTTGGCAATGGGAAGTCATCCTTAGGGCATGCCTTGTTCAAGTCCCTGAAATCAGTACAGATTCTGATGTCGCCAGAAGGCTTTGTGACTAGCACCATGTTAGAGATCCACTCTGAATAGTCAATTGCTCTGATGATCTTAGCTTGGAGGAGCTTCTCAAGCTCTGCTTTGACGAGCAATGCTACCTTTGGATGCATTTTCCTTAGCTTCTGCTTCACTGGCTTGACGTTTGGATCTACTGATAAATGATGGACAACAAGGTTTGGATCAAGCCCAGGCATGTGGGCGTATGACCATGCAAAGTTGATGATGGATTCCTTGAGCAAGGCACTGAGAGCGATTTCTTCTCCTTCTGTTAGGTTGACTGCAATGTAGGTGATCCTTGGACATTCTTCTGTTCCCAAGTTGATTGGCTTGATTTCCTCTATGATGATCGGCGACTGCTCTGGTCTATAATCTTGGATAGGGGGAAGAGGCAAGGCTTCATCTTCTAGCGCCTGAATTGCCAGGTTTTTGCTAGAAGATATGCCCTTTATTTTTACTATTTTGGAGTCAGAATGTGCCCCAAGGGGGTTTTCACATAAAGACTCATGATGTTCTTTTGCTATTTCATTTTTGTGACTAAAGCTTGCCTCTTCCCCAAAATATCCTTCTGGGTGAAGCTGATAGACAGAGGTTGATGTTGGATCCTGATTGCTTGCTGGACCTGATGCCCCCATGAATTCTAGGAGTGCTTGTGCGCTTTGGAACTCATCGATGTGTGCGATGCTTGGTTGGTCCCAATCTATGAGGTCGGGGTTTGTGAGGGGAAGATCTATGAGGTTAATGGAGAGTTGTTGGAGAACAGAAGTCCCCAGGAGGGTGTCGTCGGCAAAGATATCATCGTAGGATCGGATGTCTTTCTCTTCGGGGATGTCTTCGATTTCCACAAGGTCATCCTAGCTATTCGAAAAGTTCACGTTGGTCATGTTAGTGCCCGTAGTTGTGGTATTGGGCTCTTGTTTAAGCAGGCGAGAAGTATTAAAGCCAAGTCCTTGCTGTTCTGGATTTTGGGATGGTATGATAGGAAACAAATTTCCATCTTCTTGTGGTCCTAGACCACCACCTTGATAGTTATAGTGTTCTGTGACATTTTTGTAGGGGATTGGATATTTCTCTTTGAAGTACTCAAGAAGTTGTGTGTCACGTGATGGGGGATCTTTGTATAACCATTTGTTAATATCTGGATCCATTTCTTTGCTGTTGATGGTACCATGAGACTCAAAAGTCATGTTTCTGATTTGCTTGAGCTTATAATGTTCCTCAACAGGCTTGTTTTGGCAACTTGGGCGCCCTTGAGTATGTGGATCACGTGGAAGAGCCCCTACAACAAATGCATCACTGAGGCTGTATTCACCACAACCCTGGTTGTTGATCTTGACGGATGATAAGGTGGAAGAGAGGATGGTCTCTGGATCGCGATGGGATCAGGATGAGCTAGCAATAGAAGTACCAATATCAGTTCCAAGACAATGAGTAGAATGAGGAAAAGATGCTTCCATCGCACGGCAGTATGCGAAGGGGTTAGGATCAGCATGGATGGTAACCTCAGTGCCTTGATGTGGAAACTTGATGCACTGATGGTAAGTAGATGGTACAGCCTTAATGGAATGGATCCATGGACGACCGAGGAGGATATTGAACGGTAGGTCAAGATCAACAACGTGGCAGACCGTATCTTGCGTTGCTGGGCCTAGCTGGATAGGCAAGGTGATAGTACCTTCAGAGGTACGCTCCAAGTTGTCATATGCTTTGATAGTGATCATCTCATGTTGTATGTCGGCCTCCGTGAACCCGATCTTCTTAATAAATTTTAATGTGCAGAAGTTGAGGGCTGAGCCATTATCCACCAGAACTCGTTTGATGGCAAAATCTCTGATCATGACAGCAATGCGGAGAGGGAGAGTATGGTCAGGAGTGACATCTGGTATATCAGATTCTTTGAAGGATAAGGCACATGCTGCTGATAGGTGTCCCACAAGAGTTTCAAACTGAGTTGTGTTAATGTCCGTGGGGACATGGCCTTCTTTTAGAGCTTTGTCCAGGATCTCCTGATGGATGGGTGATGTGAGGAGCAAATCCAAGATAGATATTTGGGCTGGCATGTTCCCAAGATGCTCTATGATATTGTATTGTGCACTTGGTGCATTATGCTGTGTTGCGCATGCATTTGATACTATCCTGGTGTTAGACTGTGCTGTGGATGCAGTAGATGTTGGCCTTGGAGGAGCAGCTGATCTCGGAGGAGCACCGACAACAGTTATCCTACCACTGCGGGTAGTTGCAGCACATTGTCGATCTGGCCCTTTGACGTGGATGGTATTGATGGTGGGCTCATCTTGGATGGGCTCAACTTGAGTTATGCATCCGACATACTTGTCATAGTTGATGTAGGCCACTGTGTGATCTTCTTGCTTACCTTTGCCATGATTTTGGGGCTGATTGGCGTTGGCTTGATTCTTCCCAGTATCGTGTTGAGGGAACACATTTTGATATATTTACAAACTGGCGTTGGGTGAGGCTTGAGCTGGTGCATCGACCTGGATCTCCTTGCGATCAATGAGATCCTGGATGTAGTTCTTAAGCCGCATGCACTTCAATGTTGTGTGCCCTTTCACATGATGGTAATCACAGTATTCATGTTCTTTATACCAATCAGACTTTGGTGCGTTGTCATCCTTCTGTGGGATGGGCGGATATGTGATCATATTTGCCTTGGCTAGCCGATAAAAGATCTGATCCAGAGGCTCACCCAAAGGTGTGAAAGTCCTCTTTGGATTGTTCTGATTGTTGGGTTTGTTCTGCCTTGGGGCAACGTTAACTGTGTTAACAGGATTGCCCTGACGTGCTGGCTGTTGCTGTTGGTATTGCTGCTGATACTGTTGTACAGGTGGTTGATGAGCTTGAGGAGGCTGCTGATAAATAGGTGCTTGATATGCGGGAGCTGGTGGTTGCTGATAGATGGGTGCTTGTGGCGGTTGGTATGTTTGAGCTAGTGTAGGACTAGCCACAATGAATTGTACATTCTTAGTGTTAGTGGCTCCATCTGTAACAACATTCTTGTTACGATTCCAGTAACGAGATTTATCATTGTTGGTTTTGTTTTTGGAATCATCCTTGAAGTGATGAATAGTGCCTTCATCTAGGAGAGCTTTCTCGATGCCTATGCCCTTGCTCTTGATGTCTTGGTATGTCTGGAGACAGTTCATTCGCATGTGATGGGATAGCTTTGGATGCAGGTTATCAATGAAGATCTTTGTTAGATGCTTCTCTGGCGGCTGATATGATAACCTGGTTGTAAGATTCTGCCATCTTTGCAAGTATTCTGCAAGGCTTTCTCCATTTTTCTACTTTGAGTTGCATAGGTCTAGCAAGGACAACTCATTCTCCACATTATGGGCATAGTGTGTGATGAACTTCTCAGAGAGTTCAGCAAAGGTTTTTATTGTCCCATGTGGTATTTTGTAGAACCACTCAACAGCAGTTCCTCCCAAGCTTTTGGGAAACATGCGCAGGAGATAGTTATCACTGTAAGCTACTTCTTGGCACGCCATGTAGAACTCTTTGATATGGTTTACTGGATCTCCTTTCCCCCGATACTTGTCGAACTTGGGCATCTCAAAATGCTTGGGGAAAGGGATAGTTTCTATGGACCGATCGAAGGGATATGAGCACACCTCTTCGAACTTGTATGTTTTATTCTCTGTTCCACTTTGTAGCTCTTTTAGAGCATTTTTCATTGCTTCCCACTCAGCATTGAGTGGCGAGGGAACTGGGTCTTCTGCTTATGATGGAAGCTGTGGAACTGGATATGGCGCTTGTTGTGGATAAATGGGTTGGAAATAATTTTGAGGTAATGGTTGCTAGGGATATTGCTGGTGTGGCATAGGGGGATATTGTGGTAAATGATATGGAACCGCTTGATGTTGTTGGGCTGCTTGCTGTTGTTGAACTGGCGGTTGTTGTGGGACTGCTTGCTGATATTGGACATTTGAAACTTGTTGTTGCTAGGGGATGATAGGGATTTGTTGCTGGGACTGATAGCAAGGGACTTGCTATTGTTGAGGAATGATGGGTGTTTTCTGAAAGGGGACATGTGGTTGCTATGGGGGAGGCTGTTGGAATGATGCTGCTTGCGGGTATGATGGTGGTAGTTGCTGAGGTTGGCTTTGGATTTGGCTGATATAAGCTGGGTGCATGCCTGCATTACTTAAAGGTGGAACAGACGTGGGGAAGCTAGAAGCAAAGGGTGATGGGGTAAGATAGCTGGGGAAAGTTGGCTGTTGAGGTGGTGGAACTTGCTGGAAGGTATTTGGGATTTGGGATGAATAGCTTGAAGCCGGCGGTGGTTGGGGTAGTTGTTGTTGTGCTGCTTGGGCGAAGGCGGTTTGTTGACTTGCAACCATAGATGTAGGGGATTGAGATGGGATCCCCCATGCCTTCATTTCTTCTTGTGTAAGGCCCCACTAAGAGCTTGTGTTAGGGTACACTGCAGCGGATGATGGAATGGTAGGAGCAACGGGAGCTTGGGACACGAATGATGGTTGAGAGAAAGGAGCTTGTTGAGGTTGTGGTTGAGCGGATGCTTGTGAGGAGGAAAATGAAGGAAACACCCAAGAGAAAGATGAGGTTGGAATGGGAAGAGATTGCACTAACCCCAAAGAAGAAGGTACAGGTGCTTGGGGGGTGAAGGGTGACGGTGCTCCTTTGATGGTGAAAGGCGTTGCTTGACTTGCGAATGGTGGTGAAGCTTTTGGTGTAAAAGCTTGTGTGAGAGGTGGAAGCTGACTTTGGGTTAAGCGTTGGATTTGGGCTTGGGCAGCCATAGCAGATGATGAAGCAAAAGGGGTAGGAGATGGAGCAGATGGCACTGCAGCTTGTGTTACGGGACTGGCGAGGCTTCCTTGCAAGAAAAGGGGAATGGTGGAAAGCTCTTGGGGTGTTTGCATGATAGGATCGGGGAATGATTGGACAAACGGAGAATATGCTTGTGCTGGAACTTGGATAGTTTTTATGGGGATGCGTGGATAGAGAGATGGTGGGATGGAGGTACTTTTTGGCAGATAGTGGGCAAACGTGCTTTGTTGATGTTGCGGTACAAGGGCATTGGTCACTGGTGGGCTTTCTGGAGGATTTGCAAATGCTTGGATTGCCAACGGGGATGAAGGGATGTTTGGATCTTCACATGGGTTACTAGCTTGGATCTGGGGATTGTAGGTCATCATGGCGTTGGTGAAAAGGTTGGGATCAGATGAGGTTGTTGGTGGATAAGGATTCATGCTTCTTCTTTTCCGAGATCTGGTCTCAACAGGCATGGAGATGCAAGTGCTAAATGGATGCAAGATGTTTGGCTAAAAGATGTTGATGGATGCAAAGTTGATGAACTTTTAAAGATGATGACTTCTAAGATGCAAATGCAAAGACAGGGATCAAGATGGTGATGATGGAAGCTGGATGGAACGGATATGGATCAAGATGGTGGAGGAAAGATAGGTTGCTGGTGGAAAGCTGGTGAAAGATAACTGAGTGGTCAACAAATGAGCTGCTATTTTTCCCAAATGGAGGATCAGAGATATGATGGGGTCAACCTAAGATAGACTGATGATCTTCGGTCAACAAGTTTCTTATCAATACACTCCAATCTCTTGCTCAAGATGATGGCTATGCAAGGACAAGGTTTGATTTCTTTATGACAACACGTTGTGTCAAAAAGAGGATGATGGTCTCTGATCTTGGATAGGGGATGAAAAACAACTCAAAAGTGTAAACACTAAGTGTTGGTGGATCTCTGGATTTGGAACAAAGGATGATGGATCTGCCGGAAAGATATGGAAAGCTGATGGGGGGATGCTGGTGGAAAAGGTATTGAAGGGTGAAGGGACAATGCTCTATCTAAAGGGATAATGCAAATGACAAGGATTGATTCTAGAATGCTGGTAGGAAGATGAATGCAAATGCAACTTTTATGATGTTTTTGAAATGCAACTAAGGTTTTGATGCTGATGCAAAGGGTGAAACTAGGATGAAACCAAGATGCAAGGCTATTTGAGACAAGATTTCAAGATCTGAAGATGGAACAAGACATGAACAAAGATTTTTGCTAATCTTCTAGCTCAAGGTTGACAAAGTGATGGTTAACTTGGAAACGGAAGGTGAACTGTTTGATGCGGGCGTTATGGGCAATGTTCTCAAGTCTGGCTTGGGACTTTTCTTCTGCTTGGGTTGCTTGGATAGTGGATTGATAGGTCTTGAGTTTCTTCTTGGCAACTTTTCGGTCTTGATAGGCTTGGGATTTGGGCAACTTCGCTTTAGGATGTTTGTTCTTGCTGGGCATCACTTTGGAAAAGAGGCTTCTGATTTTGAGGCAAAGGTTTCCAATGGCAAAAGTTAAAGTCAAAGCAATCTCCGCAAGGGACAAAGCAACCCTGCGGGATACAAACAGGATGACTGACTCTGATAAAACTTTGAAAGTGTATGTTTCAACAAGTGTTTTCACGGAGTCTTTGACTGTCAAGCACTTCAAACAGATCTACCTAAGGAAGGTGAGTATCAAAATCGCTTGCCCACAGCTTGGTATCCCCCAGAAGGGAATACAAATGGTGAGTAATCTTGAGGCGACCCGGTAAACCCCTTGGAATCGGTCCTTGCACAAGGATTTTGATACTTTCAGACGTAGATAGGGTAGCCTCTATTTTATCAGTTTGCTAATGATTCCGTGGTGTCTCCATACCCGGTTATGCTGATCATCCGTGACTCACTTAAGAGCCTTGCCAATAATGCTGGGGGAGAGGAATGTTTACCATCCCCAGACACATGTTTGGCACGAACGCCCAGTGATTAGGAGATATAAGTGATTCTTTTGGACTTCACTTATTTGTATACCGGCCGGGGGGGATACCAGTTTGAGGTCGTTCTCCGAGGAGGAAGCGCTTCTCCTTGGACAGGCCTCGCTAAAAGCAGAACAGGTGAACTTGTCCAAGTTCAAATGTTCCACGTTGCTTACTCTAACAAGGATTATGCAAGAATTGAAAAACTCCTACATGCACATCAAGCAGATTTTGTTCATTTTCCCAAATTTGATTAAGTGATGTTTGAACTTTGAAATGAAGACACTCGTGATTAGATTTTGATTTGATCTTTTCTCTAAAATGTAAATGATTTGAATGGTTGCAAGTTCTTTCCTTTTGTGCATTCAAGATTTGATTAGCGAGTTGATTTAAGAACTTTGAAAAAGCTTTGTTTTATCCCTTAGATCACTCAAGATTGAATTTGTTTGCTTGTTTTGAAATCTGAAACGAGATAGGGAATAGAGTTGTTCATTCTTTTAGTGCATTCGAGATTTGGTTTGATTTTCAAATTGACAATGACACTTTAGGACCTAAGTTCATTTCCTTAATGTCATTCAAGATTTTGTTTTGACCTTTACTGTAATAAAGGAAATGAAAAAAATAGTCCTAAGAACCTCAAGACAAAAAACCAAAAAGTGACACTGTCCAGCTTATAGGTGACGTTGGAAAGTTCAGAGGCGACATTTAATTCTTACAGGTGACATTCTGTACCTCAAAAGGCGATAGATAAAAATGCAAAGGCGTGATTTCTTTCGTCACACGCGTGATTTCTTTACATGCAGGCGACAGAAGAAGAATTCTGGGACGGAACAAAAGTTATCGATCACGAGAAAATCTCAGTTATGCAGGCGTGAAAACAGAGCTCATAGGCATCATTTCTTTCCTCAAAGGCGTGATCTCATTGCAAGAAGGCGTGACTGGATTGTTTGTAGACGACATTTCTTTTCATGAAGGCGACATTTCTTTGGTTGAAGGCGACATTTAATTGCTATAGGCGAGATTTCTTTGCTTGAAGGCGTGATTTCTTTTAATTCCTACGACAGCAAGGATGAAAAGTGTGTTTTGATCAAGTTGATTGTGGTTTGAGTCCCACCGGGCGTGCCAGAATGTAGACTAGGATTTGAGTGTGCACCTAAACCTATTTTGAAGGCCAAAGACAAACAAACATCATAGCATATAATCAAATCAAATTTAATGGTAAACAAACTAAAATCAAAGCCACCTCAGTTTAAGCCTAAAACGGATGCGCCCATGCACCGTTTGATATGCTTGGATATAGATGGATGTGGGTGTGCAAACTCAAGCACTTGGAGCATGCAAAGTAGGATGATTTGAGGATCAAGAAGACCCAAAATGACACAAAATAGGTATGAGGAACCTATTTTGCCTCAAAGGCCTCAAGAACACACAAATATGCAAAGCTAAATGATGAACTAAGATTGATTAAACAAGAAATGAATCTATGTTAATCCAATTAAGCTAATTTAGATGTGATTTAAGCTTGGAAATGATCTAAAATGATAAGTTTATGCTTATGCTAGAATGAAAATGGCATTATAACTTTACTATTGAGTTTGAGAGAAAAAGATGAGAGAGGATTGTTTGCTCAAAGAAGTGAGGCTATTTATAGGAAAAGGAAAGGTCTTGGGTTAAAAGGATGAGTCAGAGTTAGGGCTAAGGTTAGGGTTGAGTCAAGGACAAGTGTCCTGACAAGTGTCAAGGGAGGATTGAGTTGAAAGTTTGAGGGCATGTGCACAATTTGGTAAATGTGCCCAAGGCTAAGAGGTGGCAAGGAAGGGATAAGAGGGTCTTAAATGCATAATGAATGCATGTAAGAAAGATAAGGAAGGCTTAAATGCATCCTTAAATGCATTTGCAAGAGGTGGCCAAGAGGTGGCAATCCTTGTTGACTAAGGAGGATGACTAAGAGGAGGTTAGCATAAGTTTTGGTAAACCTTTTGCTAATGGAATGTGACAAGATTAGAAAGGGGATTAGGATTAGGATTAGGAGAAAGGGATGGGCAAGTGGCTTTTGGTGAGATTTAGATATTTATTAAAGGTAAATTTAATAAATATTAAATATCTAGGCTTAGGGTTTGAAGGGACTAGATTAGAGATTTGACCCATTTAGAGGAAGGTTTAGGACTTTCTAGAAGAGTTTAGTGCTCTTTAGAATTTTGGCCAACTTTGGGATAAAAAATAAATTAAAAATAAATTAATTTATTTTTGAAGTTTTTTGGTCAATTTATTAATTAAATAATTAATAAATTAGGGATAATGTCCAAATGACATTTTTAGGCTAGATTCCTTAATTAAAGATTTTTAATTAAGAGAGAGGGATTTAATGCCATAAAAATAAATAAATTAATTAAATAATTAATTAATTAATAAATGATGATGTCATCAAGGATTTTCAGAAAACAAAAATAATTTATTTTCTGAAGGATTTTTCGGTGTCTACATATATACATAAGAAATCACTTGATGATGATATTATGATCATGATTTATTTATGTTCATCATTTTTATATAGGTGGAGCACCCTAGGGCACATGATATGGACCACCACAACTTGAAGAATGTGGTTTTCCAAGTGGAGGAACATGGAGGTGTGAATATCAAAGTTGAAGATTATGATCCTATGGAAGAAGATGATCATGCACCAAAAAAAATAATTGAAGATGATGGTACAAATACATTGATCCATGACACATTTAGTATTGGCACAATTGATCATGATGATCAAGATGACCTTGATGTTGTTTATGATTTACCTCTACTTGAGAAGACATATGAGCCCCTTTGAAAAGGTTCCCAAACAACTCTTCTCTTTATTGTATTGTTGTTGGTGAACTCGAAGGTTATGAACTGTTTATCCAACATAAAAATCTCATGTATGTTAAGGTATGTCATATATGTCATATTTTTCATCTATTTTTGTTGTAATTTAATTATAGTTAATAAAGGGTGAAACATGTACCATTAATATTCTTTATATTGACAAAGTATAGAATATTCTAGAATAGACACAATACCTATGTTCATTCCTTAACAATTGTTCATTTTGTGGATTCATTATTTTTTGGGGGAGTCTATGAAATAATAAAATCTATAGAAAATATTATACACCATTTCTAAACTAAATTTAATGTTATTGATTAGATCAAAAAGTATCTGAAAACAATCCATCTGCTTATGGTCAATCATTTGAAAAATGAGATGTATCTTATTTTTTCTCCCATCTAGAAGTACCTTGACCTTGATATTTTTTCACTTCCATTTATATATTTTCTTGTAGGTTATATGATCTATGGACTTGAGATCTTTGATGATCCTATTTGCAATATTGGGTAGAAAACACGTGTAAGTGTGCAAATTTTAGAATGTGATCAATATTAGACCATTGCCTTAATCTCTTACTGATTTTACCAACTCAATTGAATGATCATATGTATAACCCTGTGAGACGGTTTTAATAACAAGTTTTTCAAATGATACCATCACCTCAAAGGAATATTTATGATATTATAATTTAGATTTGATGTTATAGTTAGTCTTACTAAATTTAACTTTACTCTGAAAGACCAGTGAGATAGGTTGAAGTTTGTCAACCAATCCTCCAAACTGATATTCAAACTGAAACTTAATTCAAATTACAATAACATAAGATAGCACATTGAATCAATCTAAATGAAATAGATTTATCACAAAGAATTATTAAGACAATTGAAAAGATAGATACCATCAGAGATGAAATACCACTTGATCCTTGTATTAAAATAGATATATAGGAATCAACTAGTTACAAATGTCTTTTGCTAGCCTTGTATTTCTAATGAACAAAAACCCCCAAAAAATATTACATACATCCTCGGTCTCTTAAAACATTAGAATGACCCCCTACATATAGGTGAGGTTTTAGTTACGGGTGGAGGGGCATACCCCTTCATGAAAATACACAAAAATACCTAACTAACAACCAAATCAACTAACAAACTAACTTATCTAAACACCAACTGGACCAATTACAATAAGAAATCATAAGAAACACTTTGGAACATGGATCAATCCCCAAGTAGCACACCACATCTTTTGATATGCTCCAAATATGCCTTAGAGGCATAGGTATCTACATCGTTGATGATGTCTTTGTTAATATGATTTAGAACAACAAAGAGGGGGGGAGGGGGGGGGGTGAATCAGTTGTTCTCAGGTCCAGATGTATAAAACAAACTTTACAACTCTTCAACAAATTAGATCTAACAACCAACAACTACTCGGTCATTACTGATTGCATAATAGAAACATATAACATTGCAGTCCACTACCCAACTATATCTAACTTGTAAAACATAGAAATGTTTAAATCAAAACATTCACACAAGTATTGACATTAGGATTTATAGTGGAAACCCAATTTTGGAAAAACCACTTTGCAACATGCTACTATTATTTTCACTCTTCTGAAGTGAGCTCGGTTAAAAGCCAACCCTGTCAAAGGTTACAAATACACTGTCAGGTGTGACCCGGTTAAAGGATTTAAACCACTCTATTAAAAGTGTGCCTTGTTATAAGACTTACATACACTCTATTAGAATGTAACCTTGTTCAAAGGATTTAACATATGACTATTAGGTCTGTACACTCAAAATGTGCACTTCTCTAAGTCATTACTTCCAAGAGAATCCATGAATGGGAAACTTTGAGAAAGAGACCTAGAGCTCCTTAAGCATGGAGTTGCAAGGATATTTAGATTGCTCTCAGCTAGAGCTATGAAGCATATGACCTTGCTAGTAAACCACACAATGGGAGATTCAATGAGACAAGGGCAAGAATGCCAATATCTTCAAGAATATTGAATGAAAATGCAATGCAACTATACTAGAATGAACAATGCAACTAAGCTATGAAAGGGAAATGAAAGTATTACAAATCCTTACTAATTAAGCTATGTGAGCTAAACTAGAGCATAGAAGGAAAGTAAGCTAGAAAAGAAATGAAACTAAGCTATGATGCAATAATGAAAGCTAAGATGCATGAAGATCTCGAAAGCTCCAAAAACTCCAAGAAAACTTGCAGCATAAGATTAGTATTCAAAAGTGGGATCCTAGAGTGAGAAGAGAGCTCTCCTTTAAAGGAATTGAAAAGGAATGGACCATGGAGATTAAGAGGCAAAAGAGTTGATCAAGGGTGGAGTTTGAAAGTGGGATCAATCCATGTGCACAAGTCTCCTCCAATGAGAAAGAAGTGTTGACTTTTGTGCCCCATGTGAGACAAAAAGGCCTTTTCTTCTTTTTGACTAATGTGAGATCAATTTGGGATCACATGCAGTCAAAGAATAGAATTGAAGTGTGAGATTGATTTGGGATCACAAAACAACCCAGACATGTGTTGGATGAATGGGAACACATCAGAACAAAGATAAGCTGATTGAAAAAGACAAGGCCAACACCCCTGTAAATAGGTGATTGTCAAGTCTCAAATAAGAGATAAGAATCTAAGGGTTTGATTGATAAAGCTGAATCAAGAATTGAAGTTTGATAGGTACTACCCCCTCAAAATCAAAATCAAAAGCAAGTAGAGGGAAACAACAAATTGATAAAGTTGATCAAATCACTAGAAATCATAATTGAAGATGAAAGGTAATAGAATAACCATCAATCAGTGAAGGTATGCCCCAGTTTGACGAGGTTTGACTGAGAAAGATATAGGATTAAGATGAAGTCAAACCTTAGAGATACAAAGTGAAAGAGATGAATGGAAGACTAGGGGAATGAGTGAGATGGAGATGGAGATGCCCCAACAAAGATTGAAGGATCAGGCCTCAAAAGATCAGCCAACTGTGCAGAATAAGGGGAAATTTTGAAATGCAATTTTGACTATCAAGATGAACTTGAATTTCAATTTAGATCCCAAAAATGGATCTTGGACATCGACATTAGCCAGGGGTGCAATTTTCACAAAATTATGAGATGGTTTGAAAATTGGGTGAAAAAGTCAAAAGGCTATATAAGGGGTAAAAAGGTCATTTTCAAATTCATTTGTCTTTTGTGATATTTGAGAACTTCAAGAGATCAGAGAGAGAATATGGCTAAGCAAGTAGTGATCTTGATTCACACACATTGATTTGAGTGCGGTTAGTTGCACAACCAGCCTCCTCACTATGGTGCCCCGGTAAGTTTTCAAAAAAACTAGCTTTTTGAGTCATTAAGTGTATTTAAAACATATTTTTTTTATTGTCTTTTTAATAGTTCAAATAATATTGGTGCGAAATATTGTATAATAGTTTTAAAGTATTGCACACCTTTGATACTCTATATCATGCGATAGTTCGCAGGTCCACAAAGTATCGCACAGCTGTTCAATCCAGTATCGCACGATACTAGACAAAACATCATCTGATCTTGTGCAAACTATCGTACAGGTAAAGAGTATCATACTGCTATTGAGGAAAGTATCACACGATACAATACCAAAAAATAGTATCGCACCAATGTAATAGGAAAAATCACATACTTTTGAATTTCAACAATATAACATGGGTCTAGATAATTTTTGCGTTTAAGATTTCGTGTACTGATTGTAGTCATCCATCATGATATGTTCTGACATCGAGTTTGGGGTTATGGCTTGCAGGAGGCATTTTCGGCACTGATTATCAGAGCACCGAGAGTGACCGGGCTACGCTGTGTCAGGGATCTGGATTATCCTAGGAGAGATGACCTGATCAGCATGGGATTCAGGTATCTATTGGACATGCCCCATATATGGGTAGATCATGGTTTGCTGATTGCATTGGCCAAGTAGTGGCACAATGAGCACAACACCTTTCACTTACCGACTAGAGAGGTGATGATCTCTTTAGAGGATGTTTATCGGATCCTCCAGATACTAAGCCATGGCGATCCAATGAGTATAATCATGTTTATAAAAGTTCATAGATGTAATGTTTCCATATGATAAAAAATGACATAATTTTTTGTTGTTGGCATAGGTATACTATGACCAGGATCTGATAGAGGGGTGACAGGCCATCCAAGACATGTTCTAGGATGTGACCATCATTGACAGACACCTCAGCTGGGATCGACCGATGGAGGAGTATGGTCACAATTATCCGATGCCATGTATTGTGTGCTTGATAGTAGCACAGGCCTTGGTGACTGATGGGAGTCAAAGAGGATTCCCACTAGGTTGGGGCAGGTTGGTTGTAGATTTGATAGCACATCTAAGATGGATGGCATGGGGCTCAACTATCTTGGCAGACATGTACCATGAGCTGCACGAGATAGTGTATAGGCATAGTAGGACTTGGGCATGTGGGGCCATGCTTGCATAGATATGGGTGTGGGAGCACATAGCCATCATGCAACCATGAGTACAACCTCGGGAGTGGAGATGCCCCTATATCTACAGGTATATAGGTTTTATCAGCCAGCCCCATAGTGGAGACCTTATATACTACAGGAGACTATTGGATGAGCTCACAACCTTTGAGTGGAGGCCATATCAACAGGTTGAGCAATGGAGCGAAAGCTTGGATACATGTTGTGTAGCTGACCACTACTAGGTCGACATGTAGAGATCATTGAGCAGTTTGTTATCACCCGGGTTTGGAGGTAGTTTGGTCGCTAGCAGAGGGTAGCGATGGAGACCACTACTTATGCCAGATGTAGGGAGGATGAGGGACAGGGATGGTTGTCGATGTTAGAATACCAGCAGGCAGCACAAGAGACTGCAGGTCTACACAAGGAGCTGTGGGACTACCTATTGGATATGGTGGATGCAGGGATGGATGCAGTATATAGAGCAGAGCATCAAAGGTGGCCCTTCCCTAGGTTTACGGTACTAGATGCACAACCACCGACATAGGGTGGTGACGGGGATGATGATGATGGTGGAGATGGAGGAGGGGGAGGAGGGAGGAGAGCGAAGAGAGGATAGGGATCCCGCTCAAGTGGCCAGAGACGGTCATGGAGATAGGTGTCAGATAATGATTAGGGGGATGAGGATGCGGTGAGATTAGTTTTCCAACGCGTGGATGCAGCGAAGCAGCTTGCAGATAGGGGAGGAGAGGATCTCCATGCCAGGATCCAAGTCTTAGAGACCAAGATACAACAGTTGAGGATGACTATTGCTATACAAGATCATCAGCTAACAAATTTATGAGCTGAGATAGATCGGTGAAAGAGGGCATCATGAGATGATGTTGTAGAGATCTGGAGGGAGGTAGCACGGGCGGCATAGTATCATGGTCTATACATAGCAGTCTTACCCATAGCACTACAAGTTCCACTCTACTCTGAGAGGGTTGGGAGATCAGATATGGTAGGGGACAGGATGGGACCACCACCTCCACCACCACCACCTCCGCATGATGGGGAGAGTCAGTGTTAGGTCTAGGCTTAGATGTATATACATATCTTTGAGACTTGATCCAAATTTTGGGATCTCACATTGTACTTGTATCATGACTTATATATATGAGATTACTGGATTTTTGATGTATCTGTGTACTTGTCTCACTTGTGATGGATGATTCAATTTTATTGTCTTTTTATATTTCTCAAATGTATGATGTATGTGTTATAAATGTTCATGTATAATCTCTCTCATAGATGTATGTTTTAGTTCTCATATTAGGATATAGACTCATGTTGCTGAAAATGATCTTTTTAGGATATAGATATGATGATAAGATTAACCCCTTTAGATGATAGGAAAAGTATGTGATGTGACATATGAGGAGTGAAAGACATGATAAAAAAGAAGTGAAAGGTGAGCGCAGTTGACCGACAAGTCCATGAAAGATAAAGGAAGAGCTCTCTCCATATGCAAGATGCAAAACTAAACTAACACGAACCTAAGAATGAAAGCTACTATGAAAATTGGTTTATTTGCAAGGTCACAACACTATTAGTCTCTAATAATCATCATCCAGCTTTATTGGTAGCATCACAAGATCATACAATACACACTAGTATAACTATGGGTATATGAATATGATCTATATCAGATAGATATGTGAGAATCCCACCTAAGCATCAAAGACATGTAGGTCAAGATGACTAGTGCAGTGAGGCTCCCTAAGTTTGGTATAGTAAGATTATGCTCGCATAGAGACACAAGAAATTCAAGATGAATACAAGCATGCACTTGCGGAAAAATAGTCAAGGATAATACCTTGTAGATCCTATTGTCAAGTGGAACAAGCATGAATGCTCATGATAGTTAGGATCAACAAAATATACCCATAGGTAGAAAATAGATAAAAAATGTCCTTATGCCCCCAGTCTTCTAGCTCAGCATCATCAAAAACTATTAGGGAGAGAACACTCATCAAAGAACTCATCATAGACAACACACAAAGAAATAAAGTCAAAAAAAGTCTCAGCGAGTCAAATATTTAAGTGCGTGTGTGTAGGTCATAGAGTCAAACTTTGAGTATCGCATCTATCAGTGAGAAATATTGCATCATTCTAGACTATGGGTAGGATATCTGATAAGTGTTGAGAAACACTTGATGCTAGGGAAGTGTTGAAAAACACAGTTGGGGTGGTGTTGAAAAATATCGTTTGTGAGGTGTCCTAAAGACTAACGCATCCAAAAGACCAAAGCTAACACAGTTGTGCCCCCTAGACAAAGACAAAGACCAATTCCAAACCAAGGCAATAAGGACAAGGAATGATGGAGAAAGGCTATGTCAAGAGCGCATGCTAAGAAACAAGGGTATGAAGGCCTCAAGTAGCACCTATTTCTAGGTTTTCACCACTTGACAAATTTTTTGATTTTTTCAAATTTTTTTGGTTTTCACCAAGGCGCTTGTTTCCAGGTTTTCACCAAGACATTTTTTGAATTTTTTTGAATTTTTTTGATATTTTTGCATTTTTTTCAAGACATTATATGCTTTTTTAAAGGATTTTTTCAAGATCAATAAATATGTACAAAGGATGCCCCTAGAAAGAATAGGCATCATGGATAGAACTTCTTCAGGTGCAAGACATTGATAGGATCAGGGACCTACTCTCCCTCTTCATCAGATAATAAATAAGAACCTGTCCCAAAAGTTGCAGTAATAATGTATGGTCCAAAACAGTTAGGTTCAAATTTCACCTTTTGTTCTCTATGCTGTTGATTTTTTGGATTTTCTTGTAGGACAAGATCTCCCACTTGGAATTCTCTAGGGCGAACCTTTTTGTTGAATGCTTTGGACATACGCTTTTGGTAAACCCTCATATGGTCAAATGATGGTTGACACTTCTCATCTAGAAGTTCTAACTCTTGGAGTCTCATGGCACAGTAGTCTTCATCTGTAACTAGACCTCTGAGGGAAACTCTAAGTGAAGGAATCTCAACCTCTAAAGGTAACACTGCTTTAGCACCATAAGTAAGGGCAAAAGGAGTAGCCCCAATTGGAGTATGAATACTTGTTTTATAAGCCCATAAGGCCGGATTTATCTGTAGATGCCAATCTCTACCATTCTTATGAACTTTTCTATGGAGAATTTTAAGAATGGTTTTATTTGAAGCCTCTGCTTGTCCATTTCCTTGCAGGAAGTAAATGGAGGACCAATGTTGTTTTATCTTGAACTTTTTGTAGAGTTGCTTAGGTCCTTATTTTTAAACTGACCTCCATTGTTAGTGATTATCTCTGAAGGCACTCCATATCAACAGATGATATGGTTCAAAATGAACAGGGAAACTGTCTTGCCTGAAGCAACAGAAAGTGGGACAGCTTCAACCCATTTGGTAAAATAGTCAATAGTAGTGATGATAAATTTGTGTCTGTATGCGCCCAAAAATGGTCACCTAGACTTTGGGCCCCATTTATTCAATTTATCAATCTTGAATCAGTTTTATCAATAATCAATATTTTCAACATTATCAATTTCTTGATCAAGTCTTAATTTTGATCATATATTGGATTTTTATCCTATGGGCTAATCATTTATCCTAAGTCTTTATTTGATTAAAAGGAATATTTCCTCCCCTTTTGATTAAATAAAAATCCCCACCTTTCCTCTTATCCTAAGTTGCACAAATAAAGCATTATTCCTATTTTACAAAAAGGAAAAAAGCACTTTTGTCTCACATGAACACAAAGTCAATTCCTATTGGAGGATACTTGTGCACACGGATCACTCCTCTTTCAAGATCCACCACCGATTAAGCCTTTTTGCCTCTTAATCTCGATGGCCCATTCCTTTGTATTTCTTATAAAAGGAAAGCTCTCTCCTTCATTTGCATATATCATGTTTTTATGCTAACTTTATGATGTAGGAATCCTTGAAGACTTTGAAGCTTTTTAGAGATCATTGTTGCATCCTACTTTAGATTTATTCATTTGCTTCATAGTTTAGTTTACATTCTTGCATAAGTAGTTTCATTTTTCATGGCTTTCATAGTTTAGATTTCCTTTCATGCAATAGCATAACTTCACATAGCTTAATTAGGAAGGTTGTAATCTTTTGTATTTCCTTTCAATAGCTTAATTTGTACTTTCATTTCCATAGAATAGTTTGCATTCTCATTTAGATTTTCATTGCATTGCATACTTTGATTTCATTGAAGATATTGGCACTCTTGCCCTTGTCTTCATTGTGAATCTCTCATTGTATGGTTGACTAGCAAGGTCACAACCTTGTAGCTCTAGCTGAGAGCAAATACATCATAGTCCCTTGCAACTCCATGCATAGAGAGCTATGAGCCACTTTGTGAGACCTCATTCTTGAGCAACCTTGCATGTAATGGTTCATAGAAATGCACCATTTTAGTGTGTACAGTGTCCACTTGATGAGTTAGGATGAATCTACCCAACAAGATCAAAGGCCCAGCTTTGAAATGGCCAGTGAGATATAGAAGGAATAAGCTCCCTATCTGGAGCATGTATTAGGTTACCATATTTTTGACACTTTTCGCATGACTTGGCAAAAGCTACTGCATCCATTTACATTGTAGGCCAATAGTACCCTGCCGTAAGCAACCTTCGGGCCATGGCAAGATCATTAGAATGTCCCCCATAGATGCCCTCGTGAATGTCAACTAACGCTTGATCGGATTCCTCCTTTTCCAAGCACCTAAGAAGTGTCCCATCTAAACCCCTCTTATACAAATCACCAGAGATAAGGGTATGGCGAGAAGCATTTCGGGTAAGGTTTCTTTGTTTAGACCGGTTAAAGGTTTCAGAGATGATGCCATCACTAAGGTATGAGTAAATGGAACCATAACGGGATGATTCATGACCGACAAGAGTACAAATAACATGGCTTTCTTGGGAGTCATAGATAGGATAGTGTAGCTCTTCCACTAGGAATTCAAATCTAGACTCATGCTGCTCTAGCTGGAGAAGTGAAGCAAGTGCTTCCATAACATCAACTACTTTATTTTCTGCTCTAGGGATTTGTTGAAATGTGACAAATGTGAAATATTGTCTCAAAGAATCAACCATTTTCTTGTAGGGTACTAGTTTCTCATCTTTTGTTTGATAGTCTTCATTAACTTGGTTGATTATCAACTGTGAAACCCCATAAATATGTAGCTATGTGATTCTCCATTCTATGGCCATTTTTAGTCCATTTATCAAAGCTTCATACTTGGCAATGTTGTTTGTATATGGAAACAATAGTTTGTAGGACTTAGGGATTGTGTACCCATGAGGAGAAACAAACAACACACCAACTCCTAAACCATTTTGCATAAAAGAGCCATCAAAGAACATCTTCCATGTTCTTGTAGTCATGTACATGAGATGCTCATCTGGAAAATTAACTTGAATAGGGACACTATCTTGAATTGGGAAATCAGCCAATTGATCAGCGATAGCTTGTCCTTTGATAGCTTTGCGCTCAACATACTCTATGTCAAATTCTGAAAGAATCATCATCCATTTAGCAAGTCTACCTGTGAGAGTAGCCTTATCGAGCAAATGCTTGAGAGGATCAATTTTTGCTATGAGGTGTATTGTATGCGCAAGCATGTAATGTTGCAACTTTTGGGAAGCAAACACCATAGCGAGGCAAGCTTTTTCAATACTGGTGTAATTGACCTCATATGAAACAAGCGTACAACTGATGTAATATATGGCTCTTTCTTTTCCAATGTCATCAATTCGAGCTAATAATTCCCTCAAGGAATATTTTGTTGCTGAAACATATAAAATGAGTGGTTTCCCTGGGATAGGAGGCATTAAGATTGGAGGATTTGCCAAGTACTTCTTCATTTGATCCATGCTTTGTTGATAATCCTCATTCCAGACACATTTGACTCCCTTATGCAATGTCTTATTGAAGGGTTGAGCTCTATCTGCCAGTTGTGAAATGAACCTCCTTATAGATTGAAGGTGTCCTTGCAGACTCCTCATTTCACTAATGTTTTTGGGAGGTGGCATATCCAAAATTGCTTGAACTTTTTATGGATCTACCTATATTCCTTTGGCTGAAATGATAAATCCTAGAAGTTTTCTAGAGGTGACTCCAAATGCACACTTTTTTGGATTTAATCTTAACTAAAATTGCTCCATATGACCTAGAATGACTTCTAAATTGCCTAAGTGTGTATCCCTCTTCTTGGATTTGGCCAAGGTGTCATCCACATAATCTTCCATATTCTTATGCATCATGTCATGGAAAATTGTTTTCATAGCTCTTTGATAGGTAGCTCCTGCATTTTTCAGCCCAAAAGACATGACGTTCCAACAATAGGTACCCCATGCACAAGTGAAAGCAGTCTTTTCTTGGTCCTCGGGAGCTATCTTGATTTGATTATACCCAGAAAAACCATCCATCAATGAATAGATCTCGTAACCCGTTGTCACATCCACTATCATGTCTATATTAGGGAGTGAAAAATCATCCTTTGGGCATGCTCTGTTGAGATCTTTGATTCATCTTTATCATTCAGCTCAGCTTGAAATTCTTATTTTTAGACTTGATTATCACCTAGTAGCGACGGTGGTGATTTTGTCTTTCAATTTTTATCTCCTATTTTTTAGACTTGATTATTGCATAGCAGTGACGGCAATCATTTTGTCTAAGGCTTGATTTGCACCTAGCAATGACGGTGTTGGTCTTGTCTTTCAGCTTTTTGTTTATGCTTGTCCTGATGTGTTCCCAAAATGAACACACATCTAGGTTGTTTTGTGATCCCAATTTGATCTCACATTTCAATTCTTCTTTGACCACATGTGTTCCCAAATCGATCACACATTAGTCAAAGAGGGGAAAATGTATGCACCCTAAAATGGTCACCTAGACTTTGGGCCCCATTCTTGCAATTTATCAAATCCCTGAATCAAGATTTTCAAAAATCAACATTTTATCAATTATATCAATTTCCTTGATCAAATCCTATGTTATCATTTTTGATTATTTGCCCTGGGCTAACCATTTTATCCTAAGTCTTTATTTATTTTAAAAGAATATTTCCTCCCCTTTTAATAAATAAAAAGCCCCCACTTTTCCTCTTATCCTAAGTTGCACAAATAAAACATTATTCTTATTTTATAAAAAGTGAAAAAGCATTTTTTTATCTCATATGGACACAAAAGTCAACTCTTATTTTCTCATTGGAGGATACTTGTGCACATGGATTGCTCTTCTTTGATGCTCCACCATTGATTAAGTCTTTTGCTTCTTAATCTCCATGGTCCATTCATTTTTATTTCCTATAAAAGGAGAGCTCTCTTCCTCATTTGCATATATAGATCATTCATGTTTTATGCTAATGTTATGCTGCAAGTTTTCTAGGTCATTTGGAGCTCTTTGAAAACATCCTTGCATTCAAGCTTTGAAGACATTGTTGTTGCATCTCATTTAGTTTTCTTTCATAGTTGCATAATCATGGCATTCTTAGTATAGATTTCCTTTATGCAATAGATTAATCTCACATAGCTTAATTAGGAAGGCTTGGTAATACTTGTACTTTCCTTTCATAGTCTAGTTTGTACTTCCTTTCATAGATTAGATTTCCTTTCAAGCGTTGCATTGTTATCATTTAGCTTAGCTTGCATACATCTTACTCTAGTTTGCATTGCATACATCTTAATTTAATTGGACATATTGGCATTCTTGCCCTTGTCTTCACTTAAATCTCTCATTGTGTGGTTGACTAGCAAGGTCATTAGCTTAATAGCTCTAGCTAAGAGCAATTTTACAAATCTTACAACTCCATACATAAAGAGCTATGAATTTATTTGTGAGGGCTCATTCTTGAGTTTCCTTGCATGTAAGGATTCATAGAAGTGCACTACTTTTGCGTGTACATTTCTAGCACCCACCGTGGGGCAGAGTAGATTAGCTTTGTCCTTTAAATTTGCATTTCCATCATATTTCCGATGATTTTTAGACATTATTCGTGGTCTCTGAGTTTTCTATCTCAGTATATCACATGATAATTCTAGGAATATTGTGTGATAGTTCTTTGTATGCACGAGCGATACTTCTCCTGTCGGAATTATCATCCACCTGTTTTAGGAACTGTCGCCTGGTCTCAAACGAAGTATCACCTGGGTGTAGAGAAGAATATCGCTCGGACTAATATTATAGCCCTAGCACACTGAGAAGTGTCGCACGATAATTCTGGTGTCTGCAGTCTATTTCTGTACTCGACAGTGAGCCTTCTTAAGGTATGTTGGCCGAATCCTGATTTAGTTAGCTTGTTGTTTCTATTTCCTGCACTTAGACAAAATTAATTTGCATAGTTATACTCAGTTTCTTGTACTTTCATTTGAATTTTGGATTTAAAAAGAACCTCTCATGTGTTTGGCTTGAATGTTTACTTGCTTTCATAGGCACATCTATTTTATGCTCTTAATGGTGAATGAAAGAACATAGATTTGTTTTTACAAGTTTGTGTAGGTGAATGCTTCTTGGTTTCCAATATCAAACATCTCATTGAGTGATTGGGGGCATGGATTCATTCCTTGTTTACATAGGGAGTTAAATGCACCACTTTGTGGACTCACTCTATGTTTGCTTGGAAAGTTAAATATTCCATTGATTCAACCCTTTTTCATTTGTGAGTAGTATTGATAAGCAACTTTAGAATACTTTTGATTGAGCTTGTTAGCTAAATTGGGTGTTGGACTCGCTTATTTCTAATCACCCCTCATTACTGCCCTTTGGATGCAAGGTCAACATTCATACATAAGGGAGGGGTCTACTTGAAAAGAGCGTTAAGTGTTCCACAAAGTTTCCCCCTTTTTATGCTTTCTTGATCTCATTAGTTTTCTAAAGTGTGGACTTACCTTGGGTTTGTGTGAGTTAAATGTTCCACTTTTTTGGACTCACTTCACACTCACTTGAAGAGTACTTTTGATTGAGTTTGTTAGCTAAATTGGGTGTTGGATTTGCTTATTTCTAATCACCCCTCATTACTGCCCTTTGGATGCAAGGTCAACATTCATACATAGGGGAGGGGTCTACTTGAAAATAGTGTTAAGTGTTCCACAAAGTTCTCCCTTTTATGCTTACTTGATCTCATTAGTTTTCTAAAGTGTTGACTTACCTTGAGTTTGTGTGAAGAGTTAAATGTTCTACTTTTTGGACTCACTTCACACTTACTTGGCGAGTTAAGTATTCCACCTCTAGTGCTTTAAATACTTTTGATAGTGGATTGCTTGGAGCTAATTGGATTTTGGATTGTTCTAACCTTGTTGGGCTAACAAGTTGTGGTTGTAGGTGCATTTGCTTAAAATATTTTGCTAAAAAAAATGCATGTCAAAACTTCAAATGCACAAGGGCTACTAACGGTTTTTGCAGGGCTGCCCAAAGCATAAAAACCCAATCTAGTGCTTGCTTAATTGATTTCTTTATTGAGTGTGGCATATGCTAGTTGTTTCATTTCATAGGCACTTAATATCTTGTTGTAGGAATTCTTGGGTGGTAGGAGAAGTATGCTCTTCACCCTTGTGGTGAACCAGAAAATCCTGACCCATCTTTGGATTTTGAAAGCAAGAGGGTAATTGAACCTTTGCTTGGTGTGTTTGGGAGAAGGCTTTGAGATAAAGGAGTATGTTCTTCACCCTTGTGGTGAAACAAAATCCTTGAAACTCATAAGTTGATCCATTTTTATTTAGATTGTTGGAATCCTTTAGCGGGCCTCCTCTTGAGCAATCAAGAGGAATGACCCAAGTGGGGACAAGCTTATTGCCGGCTATTCCAACCCAATATAAACTCAAGGCTATCAAGGACACAAAACCTTGGTAGACGTAGTGCTTGTCTTTGCTTGATGTGAGTACTTGTGGGATTGTGACCATGAGGAAAGTATTGAGCGAGAATGCTTAAGGTACTCTTGAGGGCACGAGGTCCCAGTCTTTTATGAGGAGCAAGAGGGGTACTACGAATGGAAGCCCTTATTAAGAACCATAGTTAGAGGCCACCCTATTTTGCCGCTTAACTTCTTGGTGCAAGGATTGATCCAAGTGGAATAACCCAGATCACCCTAAGATTACTCACCATATGTGTTCCTTTGGTTGTGTCTTTGGCACTTTCATGACAAAGCTAATATCTATTGTGGGCAACCACTTTGTGTGAGGCAAGGGAGCATCAAGTGTGGGCCAAGTTGTTAAGTACTGAGCCTTGACTTTCTAGGATAGATATTGCTTTAAGTGTCTTCGATTGTGTAATGTCAGTGCCAATGTTCTTGAACATTCAAACAATCAATAGATTCATAGGGTGTTTTCCTACTTTGATATCACAATTGCTTGTCTTGGCAAGGTTTCTTTTGCCCTTGTTTCAAGTGCTTGAAGACACGTTTGATCCCATACTGTTTGCAAACCTATCAAATTTCTACTGTCATTGTGATTGGAATAAAAAAATCAACCCTCAAACTGAAAACTTTGATCAAACAGACCCAAAAACACAAGTTTTGCACTTCACTGGTCAAGAGTCATACAATTCTACAACAGTATCACACCTTTTGGAGAAAAATATCATGCGATAGTTCACCCCTGCTAGACTATCACCCAGCCTGCCTGGAGTTTGTCGCCTGGTTATTGTGAGATCTATCACCTGGTAAAAGGAGAAATATCACCTCAGTGAGATTTATCGCCTGGCTTGCCTGGAAAGTATCGCTTGGAATTTTTCTGTTGTCTGCCTACTTTCAATCATTTTCATACTTTTCTTAGTGGACCAGATTTTTAAGTGAGTGATTTACTCTGCTACTGGAAACTTGTTTGTATCTTGAGTTCCTATTTTTAGGCCTCTTGGATTAGTATCCTTTGATTTTACAAAGTCACCTTGGGAAGAATTGTCAAATTAGAAGATTATTCCTGTTGAGAAAGTATATCTCTAGACTTGTTAGTAACATTCTTGGAGAATTCTAGTACTCTTTCTGTCCAAATCATTTCCACTCAAATTCAATTTCAGTTATACAATTTGGCTAAGTCCATCCTCTTGGTTCAAACGTGTAAGGATATTGATCCTTTGATTTTAGCACCTCTTTGACAGTGTTGGTAACGCCATTTGCAATTTCTATCTTACCATCTCTTTTTGGACATTAGAGAACATTAATCATCTTAGTTTGGTGTTGACACTTTGAGAGATCATCTTATCTTCAAGAATCCTTTTCTTTCATGTCAGTTACAACAAGGTACCAAGTGAATCAAGGAAAATGACCCCCAATTGTCTTTAATCAGTTACCCTTAGTTAAGACTCATCAACAACGAAAGGGAAAGGAACCCATTTTCAATCAATCCCCTAAGAGTGAGTCTGAGATTTGTTTTGACCCAAAGAGTAATACCAATGAATTGAGTTCCTCTTTAGCACCTTCTTCATCAAATATGGATATGAGTTACACCTTCACTAGACAACAAAGAGAAGTAATGAATCAAACTCTTAATGACATGTTCCAACCACACAGAAGTCACACGATGTCTGCTAGGTCTTCTTCTGATAGTCCACCTGGATCACCTCCTATCAACACAAGGTATCTAGATGCTCATCAATGAGCTGAGAGACATCATAGGCAAGCTCACTCAGATACACAGTCATAACATGAAGACCAAAACAATGAATCTAGTGATGCTCATATTAATGCAGCTAATGTATCTAGACATTCAAGACAACCTTCTCCACTTAGAGACACCTCATGATACACAAGTGATAGGTTGAGGTGAATTGAGAGGGAGAAATAAGCCTTCTTGGATGAACAAGCTACTAAGGAAGAAAGGTTCAAACAATTGGAGGATGAGGAATGAGCTTTGTGAGACATAAGGAGAAGAGCTACACAAGAAGAATGAGATAGGCTCCTAGCGCAACAACTCCATGATCAATTCAACAATAGGGGTACCAATAGTGGAACCAAATCTCCACCATCTACTCCCTCACCAAGTCCAAGAGCTAGAAGAAGATCAAGGACCCCATCAAGATCACCTAGTCCTAGAGGAAGAAGGACTTCTCGGTATAACCATCATAGGAGACAATCACCTCCTAGATATTTAAGACAACCCTCCCAATGAGCTCATCATGGCTCTCAACATGGAGGAAGTAATGCCAACTTTGAAACTATTGGTTTTATGACAATGCAACAAGAACCATCCTTCCAACAATATGTGGAGAAGTATGTGGAGCAAAATAAGGATCAGTTCTTAGAAAGTCTAATCAATAAGGGTGCAAAAGTCTCATACAACTTTGATGTGGACCAAAAGATTAAGAAGCAAAACCCTTCAACTGATGAGGTGATTAAGTAGATGCAAAAGACAATGGAAAAAATGATGGCTCCTAAGAGTACCTTCAACTTGGACTCCATATGTCCTAATCCCATTGAGAAAAGTGTGGTTATGGTAGATTTTCCTAGAAAGGTTGAAATCCCCACATATGACAAATATGATGGTAGTGGTGACCCTCATGACCATGTACGATAGTTCTATATCATGAGCTTTGAATTTCATCATGAGGACTCCTACCTTATGAGATTATTCCCAAGGAGCCTTAAAGGCCAAGCAATGGAGTGGTTTACCAACATTACCCCTCCTGTCAAAACTTTTAAAGAAGTTGTCCAAAGATTCATGCAACATTTTGCATATAATCTATCAAGGTCAGTCACCATGCTTGATTTTTGTAAATTAAAATAGAATCAAGGGGAACCCTTTGTGACATTTTTAGAAAGGTGGAGATGCTTATGCTCCAAGTATTCTAGGACTATCCCTGAGGAAGAAAGGATTGATATCATCATGAGCAATCTAGTGCCATAACTAAGATATGAAGTTAGAAAAATGGTGTTTAATTCTTTTGATACTATGGTAGAAACTGCATGTCGCATTGAGGATGTTTTAAAAGAACAAGGTATTTTGGCCAAACAAAGTAACAACAACAATGGCCAAAACAATAACAACAACAATAAGGACAAAAAGAACTCATATTGGAACAAAAATAAGCACATAGTCAATGATGAAATTGTTGACTCTCCACAAGCTAAGGAACAAGGAGTTCTTAATTTATCTAATGCAGTTCAAGCTATGAAGCTGCAGACATCCTCAAAATAACAAGAGCACAAGCCCAAGTATCAAAATAAGCCTAAGTCAGGAAAGAGGCAATTCACTAAGCTTGGAGACTCTTATGCAAACATTTTTAAGACCTTGATTGCTCATAATTTGGCACAACCTCAGGATCCTACATAGTTTCGCATACCGGATCCTAAACCTTATTGGTGGAATGAGAAAGCTTACTGTGTATACCACAATGGGATTGGACATGACATTGAAGGTTGTTTTAAACTCAAACATCTTGTTCAAGACCTTATTGAGAGTGGGAAATTACAAGTTGATGGGTTGACCACAAACGTAGACCACAAGGCCTTTAAGGAGCCCTTGCCTAAGTATGAGAAGGGGGAGACCTCTCAAAACAAGAATGGCAAGGCCGCAATCAATTATACCTATACAGCTATAGAAAATGTCATTAATATGCTTGAGGTTGTGAAAAATGATGTCAACATGATGAGAGGGAATAATCTCCATGACTATGATGTAAGATCACCTCCATTATTTGATGAAAGACCCATTGTTGTGCTTAGAGGTCCTCAATCTTGAAGGTCATCTCAACCTCTCAATATTGTTACTAGGGGTCAATCCCAAGGTCCTATTATCATTAGAGGTCCTAACACTAGCAAGTCCAAGCAACCAGTGTCCAAAAATGTTCCTTCTAAGTCTGCAGTTGGTCTCGATATGAGTTACAATATTGTTGATCAGTTACAGCGAACACCAGCGCAAATTTTCATTTTTGAGCTATTAGAATTGTCTCCTAGACACAAGCGTGTCCTTGAGGATGCTTTGTGTGCAACAAATGTCCCTAATAATATAGATGTTGACCAATTCCAGAACATGGTCAACCACCTTGCTAGCCCACATTACCTTACATTTTCTAAAGAAGATGATAAAGCCTTGAGTCATCCGCACAATCTTGCCCTCCACATTGAAGTCATGATCCATAAAACTTGTGTTAGGTGTGTGTTGATAGATGGGGGTGTTGGGCTCAATATTTGTTCTCTAAGTCTTTTGAAAAACCTGGGTTACTCAAAGCATGCCATTGATACCAGGAAGAAAATCACTATCAAAGCCTATGATGAGGCTGAGAGAAGTTCTAAGGGGTTAGTTGTTCTTCCAGTCAGAATTGGTCCTGTTGAAAAGGGCATTTTATTTCAAATCATTGATGTTGGTGCTCTAGCATACAACATCCTACTAGGTAGACCATGGATTCATGACATGCAAGTAGTACCGTCTACCTATCACCAATGTGTTAAGTTTCCACACAATGGCGTAAAAGTCTGCATACCAGGTGATAGTACCTTATCTATTAATGCCATTTCAGCAGGGGCCCATGTTCCCTTAAATAGAGAAGCAGACAATTTTGGGGCAACTCTTGAGTAATGTAAAGATAAATTCAAGTCCATAGACCTTGGTATGGGAGGATATCAAATTGACTCCTTTACAAAATTGCCAATTTCACCTAGGTCCTATGGTAAACCATCACAAGAGATGCACCCCTCATCTTCAGCCATGACTCTATTCGATACTTTTGTAGAGTCTTCAGTACCTATTCAGCATGAGAAAGAAGAGGTGGTTGTCAAAGATTGGATATACAAAGAAGAAAAGTACCTACATAATGAAAAATTTTCTCCATCTCCTAAGACTTATGGGAGAGGATACACTTTGGTCACCAACATGGGCTATCCAGGTCATGGCCCTCTCAGACACAGGTTAGATGCCAAGGATGAACCACTCAACCATGCTCTTTTTGGTTGTAGGACTAAGTCAACAGTTGGCTTAGGTTTTGAAAATGAGAAACAAACAAGCATCCCTATCTCAACTGTGACGGACAATGACAATGACTCAGACTACACACCTAATCTTTCTAATCAGCAAGACATGTCTGATGATTGGGTGCCTTCAACAGCTCTCCTTTGGGGAGATTCAAAAGATTTGACAATTAATAGTCCTCCTATCCTAGCTGCAATAGATAATGACTATTTGAATGCTAGATTGACAATGAAAAGCATTTCTATCCTAGCTGCGATAGATGGTAACAATGTTAGTGCGAGAGGAGGGGAGATCCTTCCCGACCTTGAGGCTTCCACATCATGAGGCCCAAATACTGATTTAGAGACAGACTCACATGAGTTCCAATGGGACTCACTTTCAGATGCAATAGTTGATTTAGACATGGATTTTGTCCACACCTATAGTACTCAACCCGATGCGGCCAACGAACCTAGTGTAGAACTAGAGGATTGGACTCTTCAAATTGCCTTAGTGGACAATGCTTCGTTTGGTAGGACAAGTCCTGATTTGGGTATCTTAGAGGGAGACTTGATAGATCCTAATTGTGTGATCACCAGAGATACTACCTTTCATATTAATAATATTGAACCAATCATTGACTTACCCCTTGTCAACCATCATTTGATCAATTGGTCACAACTTGGTCAAGAGCCTTTGCTTCTCACTTTTCACAATGACTACGAGATAGCTTGCTACCTAAATGCTCTTGAACCCGTAGTCTCTTCCACTAGTGAACCTACAACAAGTATGACGGAGCCGGATATTAAGTACCTCAATCGCAAAATAAAAGAAAAGAAAAAAAAGAGAAATGGTTCTGATGGCGAAAACCACTATGTGGCGATGTCAAAACCCAAAAAAGTAAAAAGAAAGGATGTATTCGAAGGTGAAAACCTCTTTGAGGCACCTAAGGATGGGGTACTTAATAACCTACCGAGTTATTTCCAAGGCAGGTCATCAGTTCTTATTGAGCCTACGCAACCAATAAATTTGAATACAGAAGAGGCTCCACAAGTGGTACATCTAGCTCAGTCTCTGTCAGTGCAAGAAAAAGAGGCATACACAAAGTTCTTACAAAAGAAGAAAATCAATTTTGCTTGGACATATTTAGACATGCCAGGGCTTGACACTAATCTTATTATGCATCACTTATCTATAGCTCCAAGAATTAAACCAGTAAAACAAAAGTTGAGGAAAATGCACCCTCATATAGCTCTCCTTCTTAAGGTTGAATTAGAAAAGCTCTTAGGAGCAGGATTTATTAGAGCTATCGACTATGCTGAGTGGATCTCAAATATTGTTCCAGTTTCAAAACATGATGGGTCCATTTGTATATGCATAGACTTCAGAGATCTTAACAAAGCTTGCCCAAAGGATGAATTTCCACTCCCTAACATAGACATGATAGTGGATATGACTGTGGGCTATGAGATATATTCTTGAATGGATGGTTTTTCCGGTTATAACCAAATAGCTCCTGAGGATCAAGAAAAGACAGCCTTCACATGTGCATGGGGAACCTATTGTTGGAACGTCATGACATTTGGATTAAAAAATGCAGGAGCCACATACCAAAGAGCTATGACCACAATATTTCATGATATGATGCATAAAAACATGGAATATTATGTGGATGATACCTTGGCCAAGTCTAAGCAAAGGGATACACACCTACAAGATTTGGAAGTAATTCTAGATCGAATGGAGCAGTTTCAGTTAAGATTGAATCTGAAAAAGTGTGCATTTGGGGTTACCTCAAGTAAACTTCTAGGATTCATAATTTCAGCCAAAGGAATAGAGGTGGATCCCGAAAAGGTTCAAGCCATATTAGATATGCCACCTCCTAAGAACATTAGTTAGATGAGAAGTTTTCAGGGATGACTCCAATCCATACGGAGGTTTATTTCACAGATTGCAAATAGAGCACAACCATTCAACAAGACATTACACAAGGGAGCCACATGTGCTTGGAATGAGGATTTCCAAAAGAGCCTAGATCAAATAAAACAATACTTGGCTAATCCTCCAATTTTGATGCCTCCTATCCCAGGAAAACCATTGATTTTGTACATCTCAGTGACATAATCTTCCTTGGGGGCATTGTTGGCTCAACTTGATGATACGGGGAAGGAAAGAGCCATCTACTACATTAGTCATACTCAAGTATCTTATGAGATCAATTATAATGGTATTGAAAAATCTTTTCTTGCGGTAGTGTTTGCTTCCCAAAAGTTGTGACACTACATGCTTGCCCATACTATACATCTTGTTGCAAAAATTGATCCTCTTAAGTATTTTCTTAGTAAGGCTACTCTCACAGGTAGACTTGCTAAGTGGATGATGGTTTTGTCAAAATTTGATATAGAGTACATTGAGCGTAAGGCTATAAAAGGGCAAGCTATTGCAGATCAACTTGCTGATTTCCCGGTCAAGGATAGCATGCCTATTCAAGTAGAATTCCTACATGAGCATATCATGCACATGACCACGCGTACTTGGAAAATGTTCTTTGATGGTTCAAATATGCAAAATGGATCAAGAGCTGGAGTGTTGTTTGTTTCCCCTCATGGGTGTACTATTCCCAAGTCCTATAAATTATTGTTCCCATGCACAAACAACATTGCTGAATATGAGGCCTTAACCAATGGATTGAAAATGGCCATAGAATGGGGAATTACAAAGCTGCATGTCTTTGGGGATTCATAATTAATTATCAACCAAGTAAATGAAGAGTACCAAACTAAGGATGATAAGCTAATACCTTACAAAAAGATGGTTGATTCATTGCGACGTTATTTCATATTTGTAATATTTCAACATATCCCTAGAACATAAAATAAGGCTACAAATGCTATGGCTACATTAGCTTCACTCCTTCAGTTGGAACAACATGAATCAAGATTTGAATTCTTGGTGGAAGAGCTACACCATCCCATCTTTGACTCCTCTGAAAGCCATGTCATTTGTGTGTGATGGATTTGTGTCACACTTCTGTGAATCCTTGCATTCAAGAAGACTCAATAATGAGCTCTCAAATATCGATTCACAACTCTCTATCTGTGGAGTACATGAATTGTTATGAGGCCCTCAGATTGATTGAGTTGAACTCATGCAAGTACACCACAGAATGAGAGATTCAAGGATGAGAAGCAAGAATGCTAATCTCCATTGAATCATCAAGTTCTTGCATGCAAATGAAATTAATCTATATGATTGCAATGCAAGAAAATAAACTACTTTATTGAAATGGAGATTAAGCTAAAACAATGAAATAAATTAAATTAAAATGCTATGAATATTAATCTATATGTAACTATACAAGCTAAAACAATGATCTCCAAAACTCCAATGTCGCCAAGAAAACCTATAGCATAACAACGGTATAAAAATTCTAAATTTTTAATTGAGAAGGAGAGGGCTCCTTATATAAGAAATTGTGGAAGATATTGCATCTCCAAGATCAATGTGGGATTAATGTAAAAAGAGGAAAGAAATCTGATTTTTAGAAAGTATGGAGAGAAAAGGAAATCTCTTTATTTTATTTATTTTTATTTCACTTATTTCCTTTTTCATCACAAAAGATCTTTTGAGAAGATTTTATTTATTTTAAAAGAATAATATCTCTTGTAATAAAATAAAATAAGATTATATAATTTAAAGATGAATATTAATAAAATAAAATAAAATCATTTAATTAAAAATGGATTTTAATTAAATAACATTATTTCATTTAAGGAATATTAATTTCAATTAAATAACATTACTTTATTTATTTAAAAAGGGATTTATTTATTTTAATTAAATAAAATTTAATGAAATATTCAAACCTTAGGGAGAATTGAAATAATTGAAATAATTATGATTTGATCAAGGAAATTGATTTGAATATATTGTAAAGCATTGATTTAGAAAATTGATATTTGACAAATTGAATAAATGGGGCCCAAAGTCTAGGTGACCATTTGAGGGTGCATACATTTGCCCCTCTTTGACTAATGTGAGGTCAACTCGGGATCACATGTAGTCAAAGAATGAAATTGAAGTGTGAGATCGATTTGGGATCACAAAACAACCCAGATGTGTGTTCGACGGATGGGAACACATCAGGACATAGATAAGAAGATGAAAAAGACAAGGCCCAACACCTGTGAATAGGTAATTGTCAAGTCTCAAATAAGAGATAAGAATCTCAAGCAAGGTTTCCCCAAGAGAAGCAATTGATAAATTTGATAAAGCTGAATCAAGCATTGAAGTTTGGTAGGTACTGCCCCCTCGTGATCAAAATCAAAATGAGATAGAGGAGAAATAGTAAATTGATAAATTTGATCAAATCGAACTAAAGATAAGGTTCTTGATGTAAGATGAAAGATATAAGAATCACAGAACTAAGGTGGCTTACCAAGAAAGATTATGCCCCAAGGTTGAATTAGAAGAAAAGAAGTGGGGTGAAAATGAATGGAAGATAGAAGTTTGGAAGAAATGGAAAGAAATGGAGAGAAGAAAGAGAATTTGCCTCAAGAAAAAAGATGTCCCAAAATCAATCAACTGTTTAAGATAGGGAATTTTGATTGAGATCACAAAAGAAGATAAGGAAATGCAGATCAAAATGTGACCACAATTGACTAAAAGTCCACAAGAAAGATGAAGGAAACCCTCTCAAACTCATAATGCAGCCTAAAAGTGCAATTTTAACATGAAGTCTAAATAATGCAAGCTACATGAAAATGCAAAGGTGTACTTGCAATAGTGTAACATAGGATTTTTGTGTTCATCATTCATTAGAGAATGTAAAAGAACTTATTTTCATCATAGGGCCATTATTACCGGACATCGGATGATCACACAATCAGCACTAGTCACAAGTGCAACTATGAAGATATGAATGTGATTTATATCAGATTGGAATGTGGAAAGATTCTAACATGAGCATCAAGGACATAAAGGTCAAGATGACTGCAATGTTAGCTTACCCAATTTAATGTAGCAAAACCACACTCGCATCAAGGCATAAACACCAGGATGACCATAAGAACGGTTGTGAAAAAACTATCAAGGATGATGCCTTAAATCTCCTAAGTGTGTCAAGGAGACAATAAGAGACACTAAAGAGGTTCAAGATGACACCCACAAGCAGAAAGCAAATAAAAACATGCCCCATGCCCCAAGTCTTCTAGCTATGCATCATGCAGAGACTTATTAGACAGGGACACTCAACGAAAATCAATAACAGTCAGCACACAAAGAAAAAATTCATGACATAGCTCAAGCATTAAGTGTTACATTTAAAAATTTTAAGTGTGTAAATTAATACTAAGTTCTGAGGGTAAGGATCGAATGCTTGCAAGTAGGTAAGATCACATGACAAAATTGGATAAGACCAAATTGATAAGTGTTGAAAAACACTCGATGTCGGGGGTTGTGTTGAAAAACACAGTTGGGTTGGTGTTGAAAAACACCATTTACGAGGTGTCCTAAAGACAAGCATATCCAAGAGACCAAAGCTAACACAGTGATGCCCCCTAGACAAAGACAAAGACCAATTCCAAACCAAGGCAACAAGGACAAGGTATGATGGAGAAAGGCTAAGTGTCGAGGATGCATGCTAAGAAATAGGGGTGCAAAGGCCTCAAGTAGTGCCCATTTCCATGTTTTCACCACTTGGAAGACTTTTTTCAAAACTTTTTATAATTTTTTTATATTTTTGCTATCAAGGCCCCTGTTTCTAGGTTTTCACCAAGGCACTTTTTCTATTTTTTTGAATTTTTTGAATTTTTGATTTTTTTTTTGTATTTTTTCAGCATCATATATGAATTTTTTTTTTTGAAATTTTTTCAGGATCAATAAGGTATATACAAAGGATGCCCCCAAACAGAATGGGCATCAAACTCCCAAGCAAGATCACATCGTGTAGTCCCAATGTCTAGCAAGGTGAGGGACAAGATGGATGAGCAAGCTGGTCAATGAGATGGAGGAAAGGAGAATGAAAGCGAATGGAAGAAAGAAATCCTCAAGGTCAAACTCTTCAAGAGTACCCAAGTGAGAGAAAAATTGTCATGTAAAGCGCATTTGGACAAGTAATGAAAGGTTAGCATAGGATAAGTAACAAAATTATAATGCAAAAGAAGGAAAGGATGCAATCTAAAGGAGTAGACAGGTCGAGGCTTCATAGCATCGTGTTTTACTCTCTTTTATTAGATCAAGACCAAAGGGGAAAAGGATAGCGAAAGGCTAGAATGAATGGAGGAAAATAAACATGAAGGCTAAATAGGAAGGGAATGAAAGCAAGATCATCGTAATATAGCTCACAAGATAGCCAAATTTTTATGTATAGGTCAACCTTGTCAAGATCAAAGAGAGAAGGCAGGATGGATGAGATATGTAGAAGAACTATGCATGATGCCTGATTGCCAGGTTTTCATCATGGTACTTATCCAAGGCACCACAAGGGAGTGGTTTTCACCATAGGATGAATTTATTTCTCTTTACTTTTGCTACCAAGGCGCCTGTTTCCAAGTTTTCACCAAGGCACATTTTCAATTTTTTCATTTTATTTTTTTTTCATTTTTTTGGAAGGCAAGATTTTTAGATAATGCTCCTTGAAAAAATAAATCAGGAGATGCAAACGATTCAAGATAATATGCTCAAAGATGTTGATAGGGAAAGGAAGATGGAGGAGAAAATGGAGGATAAGGTTTTATGTAAAGCGAGTGGAGTTGGAAGATAGGAGGAATATGCAAATGAGGAAAAATGATAGAAGGCAAGAGAATAATGAATGGAAGGATTGTGAAAGAGTAGATGGAAAGGAAGGCAAGATCAACATTGAGCACACCTTGGAGGGTGGCAAGAGGATAGAGGAAACTTGAATGAAGGAATACGTGAAGGAATATGATGAATGTTTACCAGATGTTGTGGTTTAGGTGCATGGAATGAAAGATTGTTTTTAGAAGAAGATGAAGCAGAAGCCTTTGGAAGCTTGAATGTCAATTTAAATTTTTGGTCAACATTAGACTCTTTCAAGAGAGACTTTGGAATCCATATAGCCTTAGGCTTTTCATTTCTTTTTCATGATCTAGAGAGAATATCTTTAATGATGGATTTTGGAACCCATACTTGTAATTTTTTTCTTAGATATGTCTTTTGACTTTATGGCCCCATGTCGATTAGAGGAGACATGGTGATCTTCTTTCTTTGATGGATTCTTGTCTTGTTTCTTTTTCTTATATTGAACATTCAAGTTACTTCCAAAAGACTTGGGATGTGTGGAAGAAGGATAATATGACTGGTGTAGATGGGTGGATGGATGAAAAGGATTCAAAGGTATGCATCTATGTTGATCTTAAGGAAAGATAGGACATGGAGGGACATAAGGACCCAAGATAGATGATGAATTAGGAGAGTTAGGAGGGGAAAATGAAAGGACATAAGGACCCAATATGGAAGGAAGATGTGAAGTCCTTAGTAGTGGTGGAAGAGGTCCAAGGATGGAAGTCGAAGATGCAAAAGGATAATCAATAACTTCATCAGCATCTATATGACAACCAAGAATATCAACATCTTTAGAGTGAGCATTAGAATTTTCAATAGGATCCTGGACATCTTGAATAAGAGCATTTTCTTTGATAGGATCATTCAAAGCTTGCGAAGACTTAGGAAGAGTAGAAATCAAAAGTGAACATGGAATGGTAGAACAAGAAGATGGAAGACTTTGATCTTGACAAGGATCGTTGGATAGCACAAGTGCAGAATTTGTCTCTTGAATAGGCTTAACATCAGAAGTAACAACACCATTTTTAATAACCTTAATGGAAGTATCATCTTTGGAAAGTGCAAGCCTGGTAAAGTTATTTTCATTATCAGTAAGCTCAACGGTGTGGGTAGTAGCTTGATCTTGCTTCAGAGAAGACTTAAGACATGGTGGAATAAATGAGGAAGGGCATAAAGGATCAAAAGAACCATGACGCAGATAGACAATGTCATGAAAAGGAGTGGATGACATGGAGGGTTCTTGATCTTGATCTTTCTTTATATTCTGTTCTGTATCATTTTTAGAGTCCTCTTGACATGAAGCCACTTCTAAGGACAAAGAAGCATGTTGGAATTGTATGGAAGATTTTGGAATAGATGGTGAAGGACTAGCTAAAGTAGGCATTATAGCACATAAAGGCTTAGGCTCTTTAGATTTAGCATTATCAAAAGTATTTGCAACCAAGTGAAGGTTAGCTTGGGTATCTTTAAGAGATGGCCCTTGAGGATAACTATAGGGAACTGCATGGAAAGCATTAGAATTAATGTTGGATGTAGGATTTGTGAAAGATTTGGAAGACTTGGTGACTTTGGGAGATGTATGTTAGGAATAAGGTGTCTCAACCTTGGATAATTCCTATTCTTATTATTTTTTTTGTAAATATATTTTTTGCAAATAATGTAATTAAGTGTGAGTGTACATGTCTAGTTGGCATGTTGATGTGTCACTCCACTTGATGTGTCGGCATCTTGTTATTAAGGAGATCATGACTGAAATGGTCATGACAAATTCCTATGATGCATAAGAACTATTTATGGAATGTGCTATGACAGGTGTAAGAGCATCTTATGACTTGAGCCTATTTGGGCGCCCAAGAAGAAGTGGTTGGTGTGTGTAAGAGAATATGCCAAAAATAGGTTGGTATGACAGATTCTCTTACACTTCTCTTGTGACCATTATTTTTGGTGGATTCTATGACAAGCTATCATAGTCTATTCTAGGGATGGATGCCTATTCTTGGGATTACATGTAACAACTGTGTACATGTGGCTTTGTGCATGGGTCTTGGTGGTTGTGCCTATTTTTGGGTCCAGAGGAGTCTATATATATGATGCTGCTCCTATGGGAGAGATATAACAAAAATTTAAGTCTTGTTGGCTTTGTCTCTCATTTCTTGAAAGAACTTGCATTGCAAGTGTATTGTAATCTTTGTGTTGAAGATAATACATTGTGCAAGTTTTGGAGTGCTGGGGTTTTTTACCGAAAGGTTTTCCCCAGGGTATATCATTGTGTCATTCTCTATTTTTCTGTATGCATGGTATGTGGTTGCAATATCTTTGTTAAATTAGTTAACGAATCTGAAATTGTAAGGATTTATAAGAATTTGCACAATACTCTCCTATCAGAGATTAGCGTAGGAAGCTATTTCCGCACCTGAGTTTCCTTACAAGTGGTATCAGAGCTTGATCAACTTTTGATCCTAGTTGTTGGTTAGGGTTTTTTGAGCTAATCTCAAGTTTGAGTGGGAGTTTTGTGCAGAGCATTCTGAATCTTATTTGCAGATTGAGATGGCAAGTTCATCATATGGAAGAATGGAGGTGGAGAAATTTAATGGCACTAATTTTGAGTTGTGGAAACTCAAGATGGAAGACATGTTGGAAGATCGTGACCTATGGGAAGTGACTTCAAGTGCTATAAGACTAGCAACTATAGCTCAACCAGATTGGGATATCAAAGACCGTAAAGCTAAGGGTCTCATAAGACTCTGTTTAACCGATGCAATCCTTCTAAATGTTCTAGATGAGAAAACCGTAAATAGTTTGTGGGAAAGACTTGCGGCCGTGTATCAGGCCAAATCTCTGGTGAACAAGTTGTTCCTAAGGAAGAAGTTGTACTCTCTATGAATGGAGGAAGGTGGATCCTTAACGGATCATTTAAATGAATTTAATCTGCTGGCTGCACAATTGACATCAGCTGGTGTCAAGTTAGAGGAGGAGGATCGTTGCTACACACTTTTGTGTTCTTTATCGAATTCATGGGACCATCTTGTGATGGCTCTCAGAAGCACTTTAGTCACCTTCAAAATGGATGATGTGGTGTCTTCACTGCTATCAGAGGAGATGCAGAGAAAGGCTTCCATTTCGAAAAAATAAGCCCTTGCTATTCATGGGAGATCCACTGAAACAGAGAAGAAAAATGACAATAAGTCTGACAATAAGGGTAGATCCAAATCCTGTGGGAAGTCAAAGACTTCCAATAAGTCCAAGGCAAAATGTTGGAACTGTGATAAATTTGGGCACTTTCATAAAGACTGCAAAGAGCCAAAGAAGAAGAAGAAAGGTTCAGATTCAGCTTCAGAAAGATCTCAAGAAGATGGTGATGCATTCATCGTAGCTTTGGTAGCCCATGCATCTGATGATGTGTGGTTGGTTGACTTGGGTGCATCTTTTCACATGACCTCTCATCGAAACTAGTTCTCAAAATATGAAGAGTTTGATGGTGGAAAGGTGTACTTGGGTGATGATTCTCACCTAAAGATAGCTGGACACGGAAGGGTCACTATCAAATTTCCTGATGGACGAGTAAAGGGAATCAACGGAGTTATGCACATTTTGGGTTTGGCAAGAAACCTATTATCTGTAAGTATGTTGAATGATGTAGGTGTGCAAGTTGTTTTTTTGAAAGAAGGATGCAAGATGATGAGAGGATCGATAGTGCTTGCAAGGGGTACTAGGAGAGGTACCTTATTTCAGCTAGATGCATGTATTCCTCTATGTAATAGTTCTTCATCCTCACCATCTGAACAAGCAGTGAAGAAATCTGTGGCTATTGGTTCTGATGGTAGTGCAAACACTTTGGAAGGTAAGCTTCCTGCAGAAAAGACAATGTTGTGGCATATGAGATTTGGCCACATTGGTGAAAAGGGTCTCAGAACCTTGAAAAATAAAAATCTCGTTGAGGGGTTAAATGATTGCAATCTCAAGTTCAACTTCTGTGAACACTGTGTCTATGGTAAACAAAATCATGTTTAGTTTTACTCTAGTTCTCACAAATCTTCTGATGTTTTGGATCTTATTCATTCTGATGTATTTGGTCCTGTAAAAGTTCCTTCAATCTCCAAGTCTGTATTTTTTGTATCTTTCATAGATGATTACAGTAGAAGGACGTGGATTTATTTCCTTAAAAGTAAGACACAAGTCTTTAGTTGGTTCAAGGAATTTAAAGCTCTTGTAGAGAATCAGACTAGTAAGAAGATTAAGTGTGTGAGAACTGACAATGGTGGTGAGTTTTTCTCAGTAGAGTTTGAACAGTTCTGTAAAGAAAAAGGTATCAAGAGGCATAAGACAACTCCTTATACCCCACAGAAAAATGGAGTTGCAGAGAGATTGAACAGGACACTGATGGAGAAGGCTAGGAGTATGCTTAGTGGAGCTGGTTTAGAACAAAGGTTTTGGGCCGAAGCTGTGGCCACTGCTTGCTATCTGGTTAACATATCTCCTACATCAGCCCTTGTTGGTAAGACACCCATGGAGGTGTGGTCTGGTAAGAAGCCTTCAATTAGACATCTTCATGTTTTTGGTTGTGAAGCTTATGCACATGTTCCAAAGGAGAAAAGATCTAAGTTGGAAAACAAAGCCGTTAAATATATTTTCATCAGATACAGTGCTGGTGTGAAAGGATACAAGCTTTGGGATCCCGTGACTAGTAAAGTGTTGTATAGTAGAAATGTTATTTTCAGAGAGCTAACATCTTCTCCTATTGTGCTACAACCTGATGAAAAATAAAAGGAAAAAGATGTTGTTTAGTTGTCCCCTACCCCTGAGAAGACTGAACAGAGAGACCATGTTGGGTCTAATGATGAGGAGAGCTCTAGCAGCTCTGATAGTTTGGAAGAAGAGGAAGAACAACCTCAACCTCAGCCCTTGAGGAGATCCATGAGAGAAAGAAAGCAACTAGAAAGAATTGGTTATTCTATGTTAGATTCTAGTTGTGCCTTTGCTTTGATTACTAACACTAATGAGCCTAGATCTGTGAAAGAGGCTTTGGGCATGGAAGATGCAGGTTCCTGGATTGAGGATATGGATGATGAGATGGCTTCATTGGAGAAAAACAAAACTTGGGACCTTGTACCTTTGCCTAAAGGGAGAAAATCTATTGGCTATAAATGGGTGTTCAAGAATAAATTATGTGCAGATGGCAATGTTGAAAGGTATAAAGCTAGATTGGTTGCAAAGGGGTATTCACAGGTAGAGGGAATAGATTATGGTGAAATATTCTCTCCTGTTGCAAAGTTGACATCCATTAGATTTCTGTTATCTCTTGCTGCATCATATGATTTAGAGATAGAATAGATGGATGTGAAGACAACTTTCCTTCATGGTGAGTTGGAGGAAGAGATTTATATGTCACAGCCTAAGCACTACATTGTTAAAGGTAAAGAATCCTTAGTTTGTAGATTAAAGAAATTTCTATATTGTTTGAAGCAATCTCCTAGGATGTGGTACCTTAAGTTTGATGCCTTTGTGTTGTCAATTGGATTTGTAAGATCAAAATTAGATCATTGGGTTTATTTCAGAGTTGAAAATGATCACTTTCTTGTTGTTGCATTATATGTTGATGATATGTTGCTATTTGGGAAGGGTAAGGGTATGATTTCTGATTTTAAATCTCAATTGTCAGCACAGTTTGAGATGAAAGATCTTGGGGCAGCTAGGTACATCTTGGGTATGGAAATCAGTAAAGACAGGTCTAACAGAAAACTTTGGTTGAGTCAGAGTAAGTATGTGAAGTCTGTGTTGGACAGGTTCAGCATGGCAGATTGTAGACCACTATGTGTTCCTATTTCTGTGGGAACAAATTTATCTGTAGATGATTGTCCAAAATCTCCTAGTGAGGTGGAGGACATGAGTAGAGTACCTTATGCTAGTGCAGTTGGCAGTCTTATGTATGATATGGTCTGTACTAGACCAGACATTGCCCAAGCAGTGGGAGTCCTGAGTCAGTTTATGGCTAATCTTGGATGGGTACATTGGGATGTAGTTAAGCGAGTATTCAGATATTTGAGGGGTACATCAGATTACTCCATATGTTATCATGGTAACTCTTCTGGATCTCTGCATTCAGTTTGTATTCATGGGTTTGTGGATTCAGATTGGGCAGGTGATATTGATAGCAAGAGATCCACCAGTGCTTATGTGTTCACTATGTTTGGTGGTGCTATTAGTTGGATGAGTAAGCGACAACCTGTGGTTGCTTTGTCCACTACAAAAGTTGAGTACATGGCTGGTACTCATGCTTGTAAAGAAGCCATTTGGCTTAGAAGATTGTGTTCTGATGTTGGTGTTGATGCAGAACAAATTACTATTTGGTGTGACAGTCAGAGCGCTATTTGCCTTGCAAAGAATCCAACTTTCCATGCCAAAACAAAGCACATTGATGTGCAGTTTCACTTTGTGAGAGATATGGTGGAAGATGGAAAGGTAAATTTGGAGAAGGTAGATACTATGAAGAATGTTGCAGATGCATTAACGAAACCAGTGGGCACTGAGAAGTTTAGATGGTGTTCGGAGTCTATGGGCCTTTTAGCCTATAGCGGTTAAAGTTCCTGTTATGTTCTTATTGCTCTACAAGGCGTTCGACAAGTGGGAGAATGTTAGGAATAAGGTGTCTCAACCTTGGATAATTCCTATTCTTATTATTCATTTTGTAAATGTATTTTTTGCAAATAATGTAATTAAGTGTGAGTGTACATGTCTAGTTGGCATGTTGATGTGTCACTCCACTTGATGTGTCGACATCTTGTGCGTAAGGAGATCATGACTGAAATGGTCATGACAGATTCCTATGACGCGTAAGAACTATTTATGGAATGTGCTATGACAGGTGTAAGAGCATCTTATGACTTGGGCCTATTTGGGCACCCAAGAAGAAGTGGTTGGTGTGCGTAAGAGAATATGCCAAAAATAGGTTGGTATGACAGATTCTCTTACACTTCTCTTGTGACCATTATTTTTGGTGGATTCTATGACAAGCTGTCATAGTCTATTCTAGGGATGGACACCTATTCTTGAGATTGCATGTAACAACTGTGTACATGTGGCTTTGTGCATGGGTCTTGGTGGTTGTACCTATTTTTGGGTCTAGAGGAGTCTATATATATGATATTGCTCCTATGGGAGAGATATAATAGAAATTTAAGTCTTGTTGGCTTTGTCTCTCATTTCTTGAAAGAACTTGCATTGCAAGTGTATTGTAATCTTTGTGTTGAAGATAATACATTGTGCAGGTTTTGGAGTGCTAGGATTTTTTACCGAAAGGTTTTCCCCAAGGTATATCATTGTGTCATTCTCTATTTTTCTGTATGCATGGTATGTGGTTGCAATATCTTTGTTAAAGTAGTTAACGAATCTGAAATTGTAAGGATTTATAAGAATCTACACAATACTCTCCTATATAGATTAGCGTAGGAAGCTATTTCTGCACCTGAGTTTCCTTACAATGTAGGGGTATTGGAAGAAGTAGGGGATGGAATGGAGCCATCACAAGACAAAGGTCTAGCATTAACATGATCTTGCTTGAGAGTAAAATCTTTATTTTCAGTAGGAGAATTTTTAGAGGAGACATGCTCATAGTATTTATGTTTATAATTAGCACGGAAAAATTTATCTTCCTCAATAGAAGTAGATGTATCATTTTGGTCACAACAAATATCATAATTTCTCTCAAAATCAGAGTCATATGGATCACCATCCCGATCTATCCAATGGGATGCCCATTTCCAGTAAGCACAAGCACACGGCTAGGAGGACTCTTATGAATAGAAGCATCATAGGTATGACTATAGGGTTCATCATCATAGCCATCATAATAGTCATCATAGTCATCATATGTGGGTGTGGCACTCTTCATGGAAGAGGTATCACAAGTATTATCCTGTTGCTCATTATGGTATGTCTCGTGAAGAGAAGTAAGACTCTTGGGAGAAGTAGAAGGGGAATGAGATCATGAAGAAGAGGAAATTGAAGACTTAGTGTAGGAAGAAGACTTGGATAATGATGAATTTTAATAATGTTTAGAAGAGTCATGATAAAATTTGGAAGATGGAGAATACGAATAGTGTTTGGAAGAATCGTGATACGACTTAGAAGATTTAGGAAATGAAGAATGTGAATAGTGTTTAGAAGAATCGTGATAAGATTTAGAAGATGAAGAATGATGAGAACACTTAGAAGATGAAAGACTTTTGGAAGAAGGAGGTTGTGATAGGATCATACGTATAATCCTAAAAAAAGTGGGTGACTTCTTTAATCTTTTTTCTATTTTTATCTTAAGTTTATCACCTTTGCGATATCTAGAAGGACTATCAGAGGAACAAAACTCTTCGAATTCAGCAATGAGTTCAAGATCATCCATTTTTAAAAGAGGTTCCATAGCAAGATATTTGTAATTCATGGTTCTGGAAGAAGAAGAATCAACCATGGAAGCGACAGAAGAGATGAAATAGAAGAAAATAGACTAGATGGTAAGAGGAAAAGAATTAGGAAGATGAGAAGAATATCCCATGTGAAGAGAAGACTTTAGAAGAAAAACATGGGAAGGGAAGAATAAAGAAGAAGACCAAGAGTCATATTGTGTAATTGATACCATTAACGTTTGTTTGGATGTTGATAACATGAAAACACCTAGCATCTAACCTAGACTAACCAAGGAAGACTGAGAATTGAAGACGCTTGGTGATAAGATGGCCTCACAAAATGTCAACACCAAACTAGGATAATCAAAGTTCTCTAATGTCCAAAGGGAGATGGTAACATAGAAATTGCAAAAGGTGTTACCAACACTGTCAAATAGGTGCCTCAAATCAAAGGGTGACTACCCTTACACTTTTGAATCAGGAGGTTGGACTAGGCCAAAATATAATTGAAATTGAATTTGATGGAAATGGTTTGGACAAAAAAAGTACTAAAATTCTCCAAGAATGTGGCTAACAATTCTAGAGATAAACTTTCTCACCATGAATAGTCTTTTAACTTGACAAATATTTCCAAGGTGACTTTGTAAACCAAATGATGCTATCCCTAGAGGACAAAGACAGGTCTCTAATGATAGGATAGAAAATCAAGCAAGCTATAAAAAGGTTGGTGCTTCAACTCAAGAACTCAATTTTTGTGTTCATTTTAAAAGATCAAGTACATCAATAGATTTTTATCATTGATCAAGCACATAAGACAGCAATCAAGGAGTTCAAGCAAGCAATTTTCTTCAAACAATGAACAAGGGGCAAAGCAACCTTGTACATGAACAATTAAGTGACTTAGTATGCTACTCAAAGATTCTACTTGTGTATGTTCTTGAAAATGTTTTAGCAGGCACGTAGAACACAACATCTTAGCAAGTTGTCTACAAGGATATACATGGCTTTTCTAAAGGGTGCCTTGATATATGCAAGGTACGTGAGGCACAAATCTATAGATGAGAAGAATCAGAAATCACACAGCCGGGGGGAGACGGTAACCCAAATCTCCTCCTTCACTTCTCAAAGGTATAAAGTTCTTTGAGGCTTAGCCAAGAGTGAAATCTAACTTATTCCCAAGAGAGGTGTCTTTGGATTCACCTCACAATATTTATACCCTGCTGGAACATAGGAGTTAAGGTCATCCCTTGAGGTGATGAAATCCCCAAGCAGGCCTTCTAAAAAATGAAAAGGTAAGTAATTCACTATCAAAAAGTATTGGAAAGCACTAAAGGCGGTACATTTAACCCTTCAAGTAAATGTGAGGTGAGTCCACAAAGTGGTGCATTTAACTCCTCACACAAACTCAAAGTGAGTCCACACCCTAGAAAACTAGTGAGTTCTAAAAAGCACAAAAGGGTTGCCTGGTGGAACAATTAACGCTTCTTTCTATGTAGACCCCTCCCCTTTAATGTGGTGCTAACCTTGCAACCACGGGGTGGAACGAGGGGCCGATAGATGAGTGAGTCCAATAACCCAAGATAGCAATCTAGATCAATCACAAGTAATCTAAGACTGCTAATCAATACTACTCATAAGTGCAAGAGGGTTTGAATCATGGAATATTTAACTTTCCAAGTAAACATGAAGTGAGTCCACAAAGTGGTGCATTTAACTCTTCATGTAAACAAGGAATGAATCCATGCTCTAGATTACTTAATGAGATTTTTTTGATATTTGAAACCAAGAATTACTTAATGTTAAAAGACAAGCATGCACTTAAACATAAACTTCTATGAAAGCAAATCTATGTTCGTTTATTTCCCATTAAGAGCATAAAAAAAAATGTGTTGTAACACTCAAGCCAGACACGAGAGCTTAATTTTATGCCCAAACCAAATGTTATAGGGATTGTGAGAATGTACCTTAGGTCCAAAGATCTACACTCCAGCATTTAGCACACATAAAAAAAAAAAACTCTAAGATGGTTAGATATGAAAATCAATTGTTAGGAGTTTGATTTAACATTGCTGTCTTCAAGACAGTCCTTAAAGATTGATTTATTTGACCCATAAAATTACACTATTAAAATTTATGGAAAGAATGAAGTTTTTAGCCAACAACAAGAACTACCATTTCCCAAAATTACAAGGTCTCATGATTCAATTTGGTTCCTCAACCAATAACCTTTTCAGACTGCAATTTTTCTATCATAAATCAGTTTTAAAACACCAAACGCTGCCTAAGGAATCACATATCTTTCTCAAAAAGAATCCAAATGAAACCAAAAAAATTTCAAAGAAACTATTAATGAATCTAGTTTCCAAATATGTAAGCCATTTATTTTTCCCATTCATAAATTATTTTCTAAGAGAAAATCATTGCCTACAACTCCAATGCAGATTGTTAAAAACTAGTTTTCACTCAAATGACCGTAACTTTCACAAATCTACATAAAAATGACTCAAACCAAAAGGAAATGAAGGATAATTCATGTATCTTTCCAATTAATATTATTATAGGTCTTGATTCTTCACAATTTTTCTATACCAGATGTTTCAATCTGACTATATTCAGAGAATCTTAAATTTGCAAATACCCACTTTCACCAAAATGATCATAACTTATTCATTTATTTATAAAAATGAACCAAACCAAAAGCATGAGAAAGATAATTCATCATTATATCCATCCATTACTATATTACAGGGTTTCCAATCTTTACATGGCCGTACAAGGCCTGAAACCAATACTAAAACTGAAAAATCAATCAAGAATAAGGCCAGAAATTAATCTTTTCTACCCCACGGTGGGTGCCAAAAATGTGTGATGGGTTTGTGTCACACTTTTTTGAATCCTTGCATTCAAGAAGACTCAACAATGAGCTCTCAAATATCGATTCATAGCTCTTTATTTGTGGAGTGCATGAATTGTTATGAGGCCCTCAGATTGACTAAGTTGAACCCATGCAAGTACACCATAGAACGAGAGATTCAAGGATGAGAAGCAAGAATGCTAATCTCCATTGAATCATCAAGTTCTTGCATGAAAATGAAATTAATCTATATGATTGCAATGCAAGAAAATAAACCACTTTATTGAAATGGAGATTAAGCTAAAACAATGAAATAAATTAAACTAAAATGCTATGAATATTAATCTATATGTAACTATGCAAGCTAAAACAATGATCTCCAAAGCTCCAATGTCGCCAAGAAAACCTGTAGCATAACAATGGTATGAAAATTCTAGATTTTTAATTGAGAAGGAGAGGGCTCCTTATATAAGAAATTGTGGAAGATATTGCATCTCCAAGATCAATGTGGGATTAATGTAAAAAGAGGAAAGAAATCTGATTTTTAGAAAGTATGGAGAGAAAAGGAAATCTCTTTATTTTATTTATTTTTATTTCACTTATTTTTTTTTTCATCACAAAAGATCTTTTGAGAGGATTTTATTTATTTTAAAAGAATAATATCTCTCGTAATAAAATAAAATAAGATTATATAATTTAAAGATGAATATTAATAAAATAAAATAAAATCATTTAATTAAAAATGGATTTTAATTAAATAACATTATTTCATTTAAGGAATATTAATTTCAATTAAATAACATTATTTCATTTATTTAAAAAGGGATTTATTTCTTTTAATTAAATAAAATTTAATGAAATATTCAAACCTTAGGGAGAATTGAAATAATTGAAATAATTATGATTTGATCAAGGAAATTGATTTGAATATATTGTAAAGCATTGATTCAGAAAATTGATATTTGACAAATTGAATAAATGGGGCCCAAAGTCTAGGCGACCATTTGAGGGTGCATACAATTTGTACCTTGGTCACTCACGAGTCTTCCCATTATGGTGCCATCTATTCATACCTTCGTGATGGCATCATTCCCGAATCATTTAACCGATCTGAAAGAAAAAACCTTGTCCGTAATGCCTCTTTCCATACCCTTATCTCTGGTGATCTGTATAGGAGGGGTTTAGATGGGACACTTCTTAGGTGCTTGGAAAAGGATGAGTCCGACCGAGCATTAGTTGACATCCACGAAGGCATTTGTGGAGGACATTCCAATGGTCTTGCCATGGCCTGAAGGTTGCTTAGGGTGGGGTACTATTGGCCCACAATGTAGATGGATGCTATAGCTTTTGCCAAGTCTTATGAAAAATGTGAGAAACATGGAAACCTGATTCATGCTCCAGGTAGGGAGCTTATTCCTTCTATTTCTCATTGGCCATTTTAGCACTGGGCCTTTGACCTTGTTGGGCAGAAACATCCCAACTCATCAAGTGGACATAAATTCATAATTACTACTACTAACTACTTTACCAAATGGGTAGAAGTCGTTCCACTATCTGTTGCTTCAGGCAAGATAATTTCTTTGTTCATATTGAATCTCATCATTTGTCAGTTTGGGATACCTTCTGAGATAATCACTGACAATGGAGGTCAGTTCAAAATCAAGGACCTTACACACTTCTGCAAGAAATTCAAGATAAAATAGCATTGGTCCTCCATTTACTTCCCACAAGGAAATGGACAAGCAGAGGCCTCTAATACGACCATTCTCAAGATTCTCCATAGAACAGTTCACAAGAATGGTTGAGACTGACATTTACAGATCAATCCAGCCTTATGGGCTTATAGAACAAGTATACATACTCCTACAGGGGTTACTCCTTTTGCCCTCACTTAAGGTGCTAAAGCAGTATTACCTTTAAAAGTAGAGATTCCCTCACTTAGAGTCTGTCTCAAAGGTTTCATTATAGATGAAGATTATCGTGCCATGAGATTGCAAGAATTGGAACTTCTTGATGAGAAATGAAGAGCATCTTTTGATCACATGAGAGTCTACCAAAAGCATATGTCCAAAGCATTCAACAAGAAGGTTCACCCTAGAGAATTTTAAGTAGGAGATCTCGTCCTGCATGAGAATCCTAAGAACCAACAACATCGAGAACAAAAGGGAAAATTTGAACCTAATTGGCTTGGACCATACATTATTACTATTTCTTTTGGGATAGGTGCTTACTTGCTATCTGATGAATAGGGGGAACAGCTCCCTGACCCTATTAATCTAGGGGCATCCTTTGTACATATTTATTGATCCTGAAAAAATTTCAAAAAAAAATAAAAATTCATATATGATGTTGAAAAAATCCTAAAAAGCATATAAAGTCCTGAAAAAATACAAAAAAATAAAAAAATAAAAAAAGTACCTTGGTGAAAACTTGGAAACAGACACCTTGGTAGCAAAAATACAAAAAAATTGAAAAATCAAAAAATCTCCAAGTGGTGAAAACTTGGAAACAGGCGCTACTTGAGGCCTTTGCACCCTTGCCTTTTAGCATGCGTCCTCGACACTTAGCCATTCTCCATCATGACTTGACCTTGTTGCCTTGGTCTGGAATTGGTCTTTGTCTTTGTCTAGGGGGCATACCTATTCGCATAGGTCCTTTAGGTGCATTTGTCTCTTGGGGCATTTCAAAAATAGGTGTTTTTCAACACCACCCCAAACTATTTTTTTCAACACTACCCTAGCGTCGAGTGTTTCTCAACACTTATCAGATGTCTTACCCACCAGTCTAGTATGATGCGATATCACTCATTAGCAAATTTGATACTCAAAGTTTGACTCTATGACCAACACACACACACTTAAACACTTGAATTGTTGAGATATGTTGACTTTATTTATTTTGTGTGCTGTCTATGATGATTTCTTTAATGAGTGGTCTCTCCCTGAGAAGTTTTCAATGATGCATAGCTAGAAGACTGAGGGTATGAGAACATGTTTTATTTCTTTATCTACTTGTGGGTATATTTCATTGATCCTAACTATCATGAGCATTTATGCTGGTCCTACTTAACACTAGGGATTGACAAGGTATTATCCTTGACTATTTTGCGAGTGCATGCTTATAGCCATCTTGACCTTCTTATGTCTTGATGCAAGGATAATCTCGCTATAGTAAACTTAGGTAATCTCACTGCACTAGTCATCTTGACCTACATGTCTTTGGTGCCTAAGTGGGATTCCCACATTTCTATTTGATATAGATCATATTCATATACCCATAGTCATACTAGTGAGTATTGTATGATCTTACGATGCTACCAATAAAGCTCGATGATGATAATTAGATGTCTATAAGCGTTGTGACCTTGCAAGTCAACCACTTTTCATAGTACATTGCATTCCTAGGTTCATATTAGTTTAGTTTTGCATCTTGCATATGGAGAGAGCTCTCCTTTTCATCTTACATGGACCTATTGGTCAACTGCACTCATTTTCCCTTTTTTCTCGATCATGTCTTTCACTCTTTGTCTTTCATCTCAAACCTGTTCCTGTCATCACAAGGGGTTAATCTTATCATCATATCTATATCTCAAAATTGTCATTTTCAGAAACTTGAGTCTATATCATACAAATTAGAATTAAATATACATCTATGAGAGAGAATATACATGAGCATATAAACATACATTTTGAGCAAAATGATAAGAAAATACATAAACTGATACATCCATCACAAGTGAGACGTAAACATAAGATATATCAAACATCTAGTAATCTCATATATAAATCAATGTCATCATACAACATACAATATGAGATCCCAAAATCTAGATCACAAGTCTCAGGATATCTCTCAAAACATCTAAACCTAAGCCCTAACCCTACGTCTGACTCTCCCCATCCCATGGTGGTGGTGGAGGTGGTGCTGCTGCCCTGTCTGGCACCATATCTGATCTGCCCACCCTCTGAGAGTAAGATGGCACTCTTTTTCCCTTGGGTATAGCCTATAGGTAGAGTCCATGATAATAGGCAGCTCATGCTGTCTCTCTCCAAATCTCTACTGCGTCTGCCTATGTTGCCTACTCCCGACGTGCTATCTCTACCCTAAGATCAGTAATCTACTGATCTCTCTCTGCCCTCAGGTCCACTAGCTACTGGTCTCTCACTATTATGGTGATCCTCAGCTACTGCATCTCTACCTCTAGATCCTGTATCATGGCTCTCAAGTCATCCCCTCCTGCAAGATGATCCTATTGTACCTCTTCCTGTCGGTGAGTTGGTCTTGCCTCATCCTCAGGGGTCACCGATCTCTGTCTCCATGGTCATTTTTGGCCACCTAATCCTGATCCCTCCCCCTGCTCCATCACTCTCCCTCTATCTTCTCTTTCTCCTCCATCATCCCCATCCCCACCCTGAGTTGCTACTAGAGCATCAGGTACTATGAAACGAGGGAATGGTGCCCTCCGCTGCTTAGCCCTGTATGCTACATCTGATCCTACATCTACCATATCAAGAAGGTACTCCCAAGGCTCCCTCCTGATGTCATCTATATCTGCAATGGTTTGCTAATAATCTAACATGGGTAGCCATCCATGTCCCTCCTCATCACATGCCCTGGCATAAGTAGTAGTCTCTATGGAGACTCGCTACTGCTGCCCAAACTATCACCACACCCATGTGATGCAGAACCTCTCAACAATCTCAGAGTGTCAACCTACCAATGGTTGGCTACACAGCATGTAGCTCAACTCATTGTCTACATCCCCCCATGCCTCAACATCCCTATATGGCCTCCATGTGAATGAGGTCATCTCATCTAAGATCCGCCTGTAATATGTCACATCCCCAGTATGGGCATCTGCTATGAATCCTCTGTACCTATATATGTATGGGTATCTCCGCTCCCTCGGTTGAATCTTGGGCCGTATCATAGCAATGTGATCCCAAGCCCACACCTGTGCTAGGATGGAACCGCAAGCCCATGTCTGACCATCCCTATAGATGATCTTGTGTAGCTCATGATACATCTTTGCAAGTATGGCAGGTCCCCATGCCATGCACTGAGGTCTACCTACCAAGTCCACCAATAGTCTACCCCATCCGAGAGGGAATCCCTTCTGACTACGATAAGTCATCAGGGCCTATGAGATGATGGATGCCACAATGCATGACACTTATTTTCTTATTTTCTTATTGGAGGATACTTGTGCACATGGATTGCTCTTCTTTGATGCTCCACCGTTGATTAAGTCTTTTGCCTCTTAATCTCCATGGTCCATTCATTTGTATTTCCTATAAAATGAGAGCTCTCTTCCTCATTTGCATATATAGATCATTCATGTTTTATGCTAATGTTATGCTGCAAGTTTTCTAGGTCATTTGGAGCTCTTTGAAGACATCCTTGCATTCAAGTTTTGAAGACATTGTTGTTGCATCTCATTTAGTTTGCTTTCATAGTTGCATAATCATGGCATTCTTAGTATAGATTTCCTTTATGCAATAGATTAATCTCACATAGCTTAATTAGGAAGGCTTGGTAATACTTGTACTTGTATGCACCCTAAAATGGTCGCCTAGACTTTGGGCCCCATTTATTCAATTTATCAATCCTGAATCATTTTTATCAATAATCAATATTTTCAACAATATCAATTTCTTGATCAAATCCTAATTTCGATCATATATTGGATTTTTATCCTTGGGCTAACCATTTATCCTAAGTCTTTATTTATTTAAAAAGAATATTTCCTCCCCTTTTGAATAAAAAGCCCACCTTTTCCTCTTATCCTAAGTTGCACAAATAAAGTATTATTCCTATTTTATAAAAAGGAGAAAAGCACTTTTTGTCTTATATGGACATAAAGTCAACTCTTATTTTCCTATTGGAGGATACTTGTGCACATGGATTGCTCCGCCGCTGATTAAGACTTTTTGCCTCTTAATCTCCATGGTCCATTTCACCTCATTTCTTATAAAAGGAGAGTTCTCTCCTTCATTTGCATATATCCATGTTTTATGCTAATGTTATGCTGCAGGTTTTAGGTGCATTTGGAGTTTGAAGACATTGAAGACTTGTTGCATTTCATTATAGTTGCATATTTCCTTTCTTAGTTGCATGATCATGGCATTCTTAGTGTAGATTTCCTTTTATGCAATAGATTAATCTCACATAGCTTAAATAGGAAGGATTTGTAATACTTGCATATTTACTTTCATAGCCTAGTTTGCATCTTTCATTCTCATAGATTAGCTTGCATTGCATTGCATATTTGGATTCTTGGAGATATTGGCATTGTTTCCCTTGTCTTCACTTGAATCTCTCATTGTATGGTTGACTAGCAAGGTCACAAGCTTGTAGCTCTAGCTGAGAGCAATTTTCAATCTTGCAACTCCATACATAGAGAGCTATGAGCCGCTTTGTGAGGCCTCATTCTTGAGCAACCTTGCATGTAATGGTTCATAGAAGTGCACCATTTTAGTGTGTACATTTCTGGCGCCCACCGTGGGGCCGAGTAGATAGCTTTGTCCTTTCATTTGATGCATTTTTCGTCATTTTCAGATTAATTTTCAAAAAAATCTATGTTTTCTGGTTTTCTGTCTCAGATTATCGCGCGACACTTCTCAGAAGTATCGCGCGATATACTTTCTATCTTGGCGCGATAGTTCGTGCGAAAAAAGTATTGCATGACTGTATTGACGTCTATTGCCTGGCATTGGGCGAAGTATCACCTGGCGTCGGGCAAAGTATCGCCCTACTGGAGAAGTATCGCTCGGCTATAGGAAGAAGTATCGCGCGATACTGTTTCTGTACCCGACAGTGAGCTATTTTTTAGCTATTTTATCTATCTTGCAAGTTCTGGGTTCTTAGCTATCTTTTTGAAATTTTTTGAAATTTCTAGCGTTTTCAAATCCGTGCCACTCTGGAAAATGGGTGCCCATTTTTTTTGAAATTTTGCAAATGGTATCAAAAGTTTAAGTGTGATATATTATTGGAAAGGTCTTTCCGAGCCTAATCCAACCATGATGGTTTCATTTTCAGATTTTATCATTTAATTAGTTATTTTTGTAGATTATCTAATTTTTCATGTACTAATCATTGGTAGATTTTGGATTTTGCTTCTCCTAACTCTTGTTGGTCTAACAAGTTGTGGTTGTAGGTGCTCTCATTACTTAAAATTTGTCAAAAGAACGCATGTCAAAGAGGGCTACTAATAGTTTTTGTAGGGCTGCCCAAGCATAAAAACAAAAAAAAAATAAAAAAAAATCTTGCTTGTTTATTTGCTTTCCTTTTTAAGTGTGGCAAAAACTAGTTTCATTTATTAGGCACTTAAGATCTTGTTGTAGGAATTCTTGGGTGGTAGGAGAAGTATGCTCTTCACCATTTTGGTGAACCAGAAAATCTTGACCCATCTTTGAATTTTGAAAACAAGAGGGTAAATGAACTTTGCTTGGTGTGTTTGGGAGAGATTCTTGAGATAGGGGAGTATGCTCTTCACCCTTGTGGTGAATCAAAAACCTTGAACCTCAAGATTTGATCCATTTTTGTTTAGTTTAGGAATCCTTTAGCGGGCCTGCTCTTGAGCAATCAAGAGGAACGACTCAAGTGGGGACAACCTTGTCATCATTTTCCTTGGTGGCAAGTGATTCCAACTCACTATAATCTCAAGGCTATCAAGGATACCAAAAACCTTGATAGACATAACACTTGTCTTCGTTTGATGTGAGTAGCTCATGGGATTGTGATCATGGGGAAAACATTGAACAAGAATGCTTAAGGTACTCTTGAGGCCGCGAGGTCCTAGTCCTTTATGAGGAGCAAGAGGGGTGTTATGAACGGAAGCCCTTACTAAGAACCATAGGTTAGAGGCCACCTTATTTAGCCGCTTATCTTCTTAGTGCAAGGATTGATCCAAGTGGTTTACCCGGATCACCTTAAGATACTCACCATATGTGTCCCTTTGGTTGTGTCGTTTGACACTTCCACGACAAAGCCAATATCTCTTGTGGGTAACCACTTGGTGTGAGGCAAGGGGGCATCAAGTTGTGGGCTAAGTTGGTAAGTATTGAGCCTTGTCTTGTAGGTAGATATTGCTTGAAGTGTCTTCGATTGTGGGATACTAGTGTAAACATTCTCAACATACAAACAATCGGTAGCATTCATAGGGTGCAATTTTATTTTTGATATCATAAGTGTTTGTCTTGGCAAGGTTGCTTTTGCCCTTGTTTCAAGTGTTTGAAGACATGTTTGATCCTCTACTATTTGCAAACCTGTCCAAATGTTGTTGAATTTGTGATTGAAATCAGACATTAAAAACTCAAAATTTTGCACAAATTGGTCAAGATCAACATCAGTATCACATTAGCCAAAGAGAAATATCGCATTAGAAGGTTGTTCTTGGTGAGAAAGTTTATCTCTAGAATTGTGAGCTACATTCTTGGGAAATTCTCATACTCTTATTGTCCAAATAATTTTTATTTCATCTCAATTTCAATTATATTTTGGCCTAGCCCAACCTCCTGGTTCAAAAGTGCAAGGGTAGTCACCCTTTGATTTGAAGCACCTCTTTGACAGTGTTGGTAAAGCCCCTTCTTCTATCTTTTCATTTCTCTTTGGACAATAGAGAACTTTGATTATCCTAGTTTGGTGTTGACATTCTGTGAGGTCATCCTATTACCAGTCTTCCTTGGTCAATCCAGATCTTAGATCCTAGGTGTTGTCATGTTGCTCAACATCTCAATGAACGTTATGGTATCAATTGCACAAGATGGCTCTTAGTCTTCTTCTTTCTTCTCCATTTCCCATGTTCTTCTAAAGTCTTCTATTCCCATGGGAAATTCTTCTTCTTCTTCTTATTCTTTTCCTCTTATTATCTAGTCTACCTTCTTCTATTCATCTATTCATTTCCTCCATGCTTGATTTCTCCTCTTTTGGAACCATGAATCTTGACTATCTAGCTTTGGAACCTTTATTAAGAATAGATGATCTTGAGCTCATTGACATATTTGAAAAGTGTTGTTCCTCCAAAATTCTCATGAGTGATGAATTTATAGCAAAAATAAAAGAAAAGATGATTAAATCAGATGCCTTTGCTAGAATCATAAACATGATCATATCACGATCTTCTTCTTCCAAATATTCTTCATCTTCTAAATCTTCTCATCATTCTTCATCTTCTAAATCTTATCATGATTCTTCTAAACATTATTCACATTCTTCATCTTCCAAATCTTATCACGACTCTTCTAAACATCATTTTAATTCCTCATTATCCAAGTATTCTTCTTCCACTAGGTCTTCACCTTCCTCTTCTTCACAATCTCATTCTTCTTCTACTTCTCCTAAGAGTCTTACTTCTCTTCAGAAGACATACCATAAAGAGCAATGTGATAGTCCTTGTGACATCTCTTCCACAAAGAGTGACACACCTACCTTTGATGACTATGATGACTATGATGATGGATAATGTAACAATACTTATGGCACCTCTATTCCTAAGAGTCCTCCTTGTCGTGTGCTTAGGATTACTAAAGGGTCATCCTATTGGATAGATTGTGATGGTGATCCATATGATTCTGATTTTGAGAGAAATTATGATATTTTTTGTGAACAATATGATACATCTACTTCTATTGAGGAAGAGAAAGCTTTCCGTGCTGATTATAAACGAAGATACTATGAGCATGTCTTGTCTAAAAACTCTCATGCTGAAAATAAAGATTACACTCTCCAGCAAGATCATGTTAATGCTGAACCTTTGTCTTGTGATGGTCCCCTTCCATCCGCCACTTCCTCCAATACCCACACACTCCCTAAAGCTTCTGAGTCATCCAAATCTTTCACAAATCCTTCATCCAACAAAGATCCTAAGACTTTCCATGCGGTTCCCTATAGTTATTCTCAAGAGCCACCTCTTAAAGATACTCAAGCTAACCTTCACTTGGATGTGAATACTTCCAATAATGCTAAACCTAAAGAGCCTAAGCCTTTATATGCTACAATTCCTACTTCAACTAGTCCTTTGCCATCTCTTCCAAAGTCTTCCATACAATTCCAACATGCTTCCTTGTCCTTAGAAGTGGCTCTATGTCAAGAGGACTCTAAAAATGATAAAGAAAAAAACATAAAGAAAGATCAAGATCAAGGACCCTCCATATCATCCAATTCTCTTCATGATGTATCTTCTCCATTGCATGGTTCTTTTGATCCTTTACACCCTTCCCCATTCATTCCACCATGTCTTAATTCTTCCTCTAAGCAAGATCAAGCTACTACTTACACCGTTGAGCTTATTGATAATCAAAATAACCTTACTGCACTTGCGCTTTCCAAAGATGCTACTTCCATTAAGGTTATTAAAAATGGTGTTGTTACTTCTGATGTTAAGCCTATTGAAAATCAAGAAAAAAATGATGCGCTTATGCTATCCAAAGCAACTTGTCAAGATCAAAATCTTCCATCTTCTTGTTCTACCACTCCATGTTCACTTCCGCTTTCTACTCTTCCTAAGTCTTTGCAAGCTTTGAACGATTCTATCAATGAAGTTGGTCCTACTCAAGATGTTCATGATCCTATTGCAAATCCTAATGCTCACTCTAAAGATGCTGATGTCCTTGGTGGTCATATAGACACTGATAAACTTATTGATTATCCTTTTGCATTTTCCACATCTATCCTTGGACCTCCTCCACCAATACTAAGGGCTTCATGTCTTGCTTCCATCTTGGGTCCTTATGTCCCTTCACTTTCCCCTCCTAATTCTCCTAATTCATTATCCATCTTGGGTCTTTACGTCCCTCCATCTCCTATCTTCCCTCAAGATCAACATAGATGCATACCCTTGAATCCTTTTCATCCACCCACCCATCTAAACTAGTCATATTATTCTTCTTCTTACACAAGTCCCAAGTCTTTTGGAAGTAACTTGAATGTTCAATACAAGAAAAAGAAGCAATATAAGAATCCATCTAAAAAAGAAGATCACCATGTCTCCTCTAATCGACATGGGGGCATAAATTCAAAAGAGATATCTAAGAAGAAAACTACAAGACAAGTATGGGTTCCAAAATCCATCATTCAAGATATTCTCTCTAACACATCAAAAGAAAATAAAAAGCTTAAAGCTATATGGATTCCAAAATCTCTCTTGAAAGAGTCTCATATTGAACAAAAAGTGAAATTGACATTCAAGCTTCCAAAGACTTCCACTTCATCTTCTTCCAAAAACATTCTTTCATTTCATGCGCCTGAACCACAACCTCTGCTAAACATTTTCCATATTCCTTCTCGTATTCCTCAATTTACATTTGAGAATTATAACAAGCACACCAATCCTCTTTTCGAAGAGTCACATAGCAATAATGAACCAGAATATGGTTTGCATTTGGACTAGAATATGGTTTACGTTTCTTCCATTTTTTTCCATCACCCTTCAAGGTGTGTATTGACGTTGATCTTACCTTTCTTTCCATCTACCTTTTCACATTCATTATCCTTCTACCTTCTATCATTTTTTCCCTCATTTGCCTATTCCTTCTGCGTCTTCCTTTCCCCTTCAGCATCTTTGAGAATATCATTTTGAATCCTTGACATATCATGGTTTATCCTTTCAAGGTGCATTATCTAAAAAGCTTGCCTTCTTCCAAAAAATTCACAAAAAAAGAAAATTCAAAAAATTATAAAATTATAAAAAAAAAATGAAAATGAAAAAAATTGAAAAAAATTTGAAAATGTGCCATGGTGAAAACCTGGAAACAGGCGCCTTGGTAGCAAAAGTAAAGAGAAATAAATTCATCCTATGGTGAAAACCACTCCCTTGTGGTGCCTTGGATAAGTACCGTGATGAAAACCTGGCAATCAGGCATCATGTGTAGTTCTTCTACATATTTCATCCATTCCATCTTCTCTCTTTGATCTTGACAATGTTGACCTATACATGAACATTTGGCTATTTTGTGAGCTATCTTACAATGATCTTGCTTTCACTCCTTTCATGTTTCGCCTTTGTATTTTCCTTCATTCATTCTAGCCTTTCGCTATCCTTTTCCCCCTTGGTCTTGATCTAATAAAAAGAGTAAAATACGATGTTATGAAGTCTCTTGACATGTCTACTCCTTTGGACTGCATTCCTTCCTTCTTTTTCATTACACTTTTGAGGCTTATCCTATGCTATCCTTTCATTGCTTGTCCAAATGCGCTTTACATGACAACAATTTTTTCCCTAGCCTGGGTACTCTTGAGGAATTTGACCTTGAGGATTTCTTGCCTTCACTCTCCTTCATTCTCATGTCTTCCATCTCTTTCACCAGCTTGGTGATCCCTCTTGTCCCTCACCTTCCTAGACATTGGGACTACATGATGTGATCTTGCTTCGGAGTTTGATGCCCATTCTGTCTAGGGGCATTCTTTGTACATATTTTATGATCCTAAAAAAATACCAAAAAAATTGATATATATGATGCTGAAAAAATCCTAAAAAGCATAAAAAGTCCTGAAAAAAATACAAAAAAATCAAAAAAATCCAAAAAATCCAAAAAAATGAAAAAATGAAAAAAGATTCCAAGTGGTGAAAACCTGGAAACAGGCGCTACTTGAGGCCTTTGCACTCCTATTTGTTAGCATGTGTCCTCGACACTTAGCCTTTCTCCATCATGCCTTGACCTTATTTGGCTTAGTCTGGAATTGGTCTTTCTCTTTGTCTAGGGGGCATACCTGTTAGCATTGGTCCTTTAGGTGCGTTTGTCTCTTGGGGCATTTCACAACAAGTGTTTTTCAACACCACTTCCAACAGTGTTTTTCAACACTACCCTTGCGTCGAGTGTTTCTTAACACTTATCAGATGTCTTACCCTACAGTCTAGTATGCTGTGATATTTCTCATTTGCAGATGTGATAACCAGAGTTTGACTCTATGACCAACACACACGCACTTAAATAAATCAACTCGTTGAGATATGTTGACTTTATTTTTCTTTGTGTGTTGTCTATGAGGATTTCTTTGATGAGTGGTCTCTCCCTACGAAGTTTTCGATGATGCATAGCTAGAAGACTGAGGGAATGAGAACATGTTTTCTTTCTTTATCTGCTTGTGGGTATATTTTGTTGATCCTAACTGTCATGAGCATTTATGCTGGTCCTACTTGACACTATGGATTGACAAGGTATTATCCTTGACTGTTTTGCGAGTGCATGCTTCTAGTTATCCTGACTTTCATGTGTCTTGATACAAGCATAATCTCGCCATATCAAACTTAGGTGATTTCACTGCATTAGTCATCTGGACCTACATGTCTTTGATGCCTAGGTGGAATTTCCACATTTCTATCTGATAAAGATCATATTCATATCCACATAGTTATGCTAGTGTGCATTGTATGATCTTACGACGCTACCAATAAAGCTTGATGATGATAATTAGATGTCTATAAGTGTTGTGACCTTGCAAGTCAACCACTTTCATAGTAGCTTGCATTCTTAGGTTCATCATAGTTTAGTTTTTGCATCTTGCATATGGAGAGAGCTCTCTTTTTTTTTTATCATCTACGGACTATTTGGTCAACTGTGCTTATTTTCTAGTTCTTCTTGATCATATCTTTCATTTTTGGTCTTTCATATCACATCATTTTCTATCCATTTTTGGACTTGAAATTGAAATCTGAGTCGTGTTTCCAAAATTTTCTCATTCTTCTATGCAGTTGACTGACCTTTTGAGGCATAATTTGATTTTTGGTGGAATTTCTTCCTTCCATGTCTCTCTAATTTTCTAGTCTTTCATCCACTTTTCTAGTCTTCTATTTCTATTCTTCTACTTCCTCACTGGGGCATGTTTTATTGCCTAATGGTTAACCTATTTGACCCTTACATTCGATTGTGATTTCATTCTGATTTGATCAAATCCTTATCGATTTGTTGTCTCTCCTCTACTTGATTTCAATTTCGATTCCGAGGGGGCAATACCTATGGGATTCTCATCCCCAATTGCTTGATTTTCCTGATTCAGACATCTTTTGTGAGCTTTCGCTCAAATTTAAGATTCTTATCTCCTACTTTGAATGTGATCCCAAATCGACCTCATGTTCAAAGGCCTTTTGTTTATGCTTTGTCCAGATATGATCCCGAATCGACCTCATAGCTGAGTTGTTTTGTAATCCCAAATCGATCTCACATTTCAATTCTTCTTTGACTGCATGTGTTCCCAAATCGATCACACATTAGTCAAAGAAGGGAAAATGTATGCACCCTAAAATGGTCGCCTAGACTTTGGGCCCCATTTATTCAATTTATCAATCCTGAATCATTTTTATCAATAATCAATATTTTCAACAATATCAATTTCTTGATCAAATCCTAATTTCGATCATATATTGGATTTTTATCCTTGGGCTAACCATTTATCCTAAGTCTTTATTTATTTAAAAGGAATATTTCCTCCCCTTTTGATTAAATAAAAAGCCCACCTTTTCCTCTTATCCTAAGTTGCACAAATAAAGTATTATTCCTATTTTATAAAAAGGAGAAAAGCACTTTTTATCTCATATGGACATAAAGTCAACTCTTATTTTCCTATTGGAGGATACTTGTGCACATGGATTGCTCCTCTTTCAAGCTCCGCCATTGATTAAGACTTTTTGCCTCTTAATCTCCATGGTCCATTTCACCTCATTTCTTATAAAAGGAGAGCTCTCTCCTTCATTTGCATATATCCATGTTTTATGCTAATGTTATGCTGTAGGTTTTAGGTGCATTTGGAGTTTGAAGACATTGAAGACTTGTTGCATTTCATTATAGTTGCATATTTCCTTTCTTAGTTGCATGATCATGGCATTCTTAGTGTAGATTTCCTTTTATGCAATAGATTAATCTCGCATAGCTTAAATAGGAAGGATTTGTAATCCATTGATATTTCCATTTCATAACTTAGTTTGTACTTCCATTTTCATAGCATAGCTTGCACATTTGCATCTTCATATAGCTTGCATTACATCTTCATAGTGATTCTTGGAGATATTGGCATTGTTGCCCTTGTCTTCACTTGAATCTCTCATTGTGTGGTTGACTAGCAAGGTCACAAGCTTGTAGCTCTAGCTGAGAGCAAAACACATCATAGTCCCTTGCAACTCCATGCATAGAGAGAAATGAGCCGCTTTGTGAGGCCTCATTCTTGAGCATCCTTGCATGTAATGGTTCATAGAAGTGCACCATTTTAGTGTGTACAGTACTTTCCTTTCATAGTCTAGTTTGTACTTTCCTTTCATAGATTAGATTTCCTTTCAAGCATTGCATTGTTATCATTTAGCTTAGCTTGCATACATCTTAATCTAGTTTTCATTGCATTGCATACATCTTGATTTCATTAGAGATATTGGCATTCTTTCCCTTGTCTTCACTTGAATCTCTCATTTTGTGGTTGACTAGCAAAGTCATTAGCTTAATAGCTCTAGCTGAGAGTAATTTTACAAATCTTGCAACTCCATACATAGAGAGCTATGGATCGATTTGTGAGGGCTCATTCTTGAGTTTCTTTGCATGTAAGGATTCATAGAAGTGCACTACTTTTATGTGTACTATTTGATATCCATTTGGCATAATCAATAGCTCTTATAAATCCTGCACTGAGGAGTTTTTCTAATTCTGCCTTGACTAAAAAAGCAATGTGAGGATGAATTTTTCTCAACTTTTGTTTGACTGGTTTTATACCTAAAGCTATGGACAAGTGATGCATAATGAGATTAGTGTCCAACCCTGGCATGTCTGAATAAGTCCAAGAAAAATTAATCTTCTTTCTCTGTAAGAACTTGGTGTATGTTTCTTTTTCTTGTATTGACATGATTGAGCCAAATGTACTACTTGTGGAGCCTCAGCTGTACCCAAATTAACTGACTGTGTAGGCTCAACAAGCACTGAAGATCTATCCTAAAAGTAACTTGGGAGATGATCAAGTACCTCATCCTTAGGTGCCTCAGAGAGGTTTTCACCCTTGGATACGTCATTTATTTTTACTTTTTTAGGTTCTGACATCGCCACACAGCAGTTTTTGCCATCATAACTCTTATTCTTTTTTTCTTTTCTTTTTATTTTTTGACTGAGGTACTTGATGTCAGGCTCTATCATGCTTGTAGCTAGTTCACTGGTGGAAGAGACTATGGGTTCAATGGTGTGTAGGTAATAGGTTACCTCATAGTCATTTTGGAAAGTTAAGAGCGTAGGCTTTTGATAACGTTGAGACCAATTAATGAGGTGAGGATAAGCAAGGGGTAAATCAATGACTAGTTCAAGATTGTGGATACGGATGGGGTCATCTCTGGTGGTTGCAGAGTCAGGGTCTGTCAAGTATCCTTCTAAGTGACCCAAATCAGGATTAGTCCTACCAAGCAAAGAATCATCTACTAAAGCAACCTATGGATTCAAATCCTCTAATCCTATGCACGACTCGTTAGCTACCTCAAGTTGAGAACCATAGGTATGGATGATATCAACATCCTTGTCAACTATAGAAGAATATGAGAGAGACTTCCATTCATATTTGTGTGAATCTATATTTGAATCTTGACTAGGATGTTTACACCATGCATGTTTACGATGCCTTGAGGTAGAGGCTCTAATGTCACCAAGGGTAACATGTTCTTTGATAGGATCTTCTGTCTGATTCTTCTTATTCTATGCTTGAAACTGTTGCATGAGCAACTAGATTGTCTGAATCTCCCCAAAGGAGATTGGTGGAAGGGACCCAATCTTCACACATATCCTATTGGTTTGTCAAATTGGGCATATACTTGGATTCATCTTCACTATCCATCTCACCAAGGATAGGAGCAGTGTTCTTTTTAGGATTCTCAAATCCTAGGCCAACCATCTTTTTATACCTACATCCAAAAAGAGCATGATCAAGAGGTTCAGCTCTAGCATCTAGTTTGTGACTAAGAGGGCCATGTCTTGGATAGTCCATATTTTTGACAAAAGTGTACCCTCTTCCATAGGCTATAGGAGAGGGAGAGAAGTTCTCATTATGCATGTATGTATCTTCTCTATAGATCCAATCTTTGACAACCACTTGTTCTTTCTCATCCTGTATAGGTACTAAAGATTCTACAAATGTACCAAATAAGGACATGACTGAAGAGGAAGGTCTCTTTTCCTATGAGGGTTTTCTATAAGACCTAGGTGAGATTGGAAGTTGTGTGAAGGAGTCAAGTTGATACCTCCCCATACCAAGGTCTATGGACTTAAGCCTATCTTTGCATTGTGCTAGGGTCGCATTGAAATCATTTGCTTCCCTATTGAGAGGAACATGAGTCCCTGTAGAAATTGAATTGACAGATAAGGTGCTATCCCCAGGTATATAGACTTCTACTCTATTGTAGGGGAACTTAACACACTAATGATAGGTGGATGACATCACTTGCATTTCATGGATCCATGGCCTACCAAGTAAGATGTTGTACACAAGAGGACTAGCATCAATAATTTGAAACAAAATGTCCTTCTCAATAGGACCAATCCTAACAGGAAGAACAACCAACCCCTTGGAACTTCTTTCTGCCTCATCATAGGCTTTTATAGTGATCCTCTTTCTGGTGTCGATCACCTGCTCAGAATAACCCAATGTTTTTAAAAGACTTAAAGTACAGATATTGAGCCTAGCACCCCCATCTATCAACACATGCCAGACATGGGTCTTATGAATCATGAATTCAATGTGAAGGGCTAGATTATGTGGGTGGCTCAAAGCTTTGTCATCTTCCTCCGAAAAGGTGAGGTAATGAGGGTTGGCAAGATGGTTGACCATGTTTTGGAATTGATCGACATCTAAGTTGTTAGGAACATTGGCCATGCATAAAGCATCCTCAAGGACTTGTTTGTGTCTTGGGGACAACTCTAAGAGCTTGAAAATCAAAATCTAAGCTAGGGTTCACTGCAATTGATCAACAAGATTATAGTTCAACTTTGGATTAACCGCTGATTTTGAGGTGGCAGTTTTGGAAGCCACTGGTTTTGGTTTATTGGCCTGACCTAAGTTGGGTCCTCTAATGACAACAGGACCTTGACTTTGGGTGATGACATTAAGAGCTTGGGAAGACATCCTAGATTTGGGACCCCTTAGCACCACAATGGGTCCTTCATCAAAGATAGGAGGAGAGTCATTACCATAGGGATCTTTTCCTCTCATCATGTTGACACTTTCCTTGACAACTTCCAGTATGTTAACCACATTCTCCAAAATTGTGTATGTGTAGTTGATCATAGCCTTTCCATCCTTAGGTTTAGAGGTTTCCCCTTCTCATATTTAGGCAAAGGCTCTTTAAATGCTTTGTGATCAGCATTGGTGTTCAACCCATCTATCTGAAGCTTCCCACTTTCAATTAGATCCTGGATGATATTCTTAAGCTTCCAACAATGTTCGATATCATGTCCAATACCATTGTGAAATTTGCAGAAAGCTTTCTCATCCCACCAATGTGGTTTTACATTAGGAATATGGTGCTTTGTAGGATCTTGAGGATGCATGAGATTGTTGGCAATAAGTGTTTTGAAAACATCCTCATAGGAATCACCAAGCTTTGAAAATTGACGCCTCTCTTTCTTAGGCTTGTCTTGATATCTTGGTTTATGCTCCTATTGGTTGGATGTATTAAGCTTCATTGCTTGGACACCACTAGATAAGTGAAGAACACCTTGGTCCTTAGGCTGAGAAGAATCCACCACTCCATCATTAACCACTTGCTTGTTCTTATTCCAGTGCAAGTTTTTCCCTTTATCCTTATTAGCATTGTGGTTATTTTGACCATTGTTGTTTTTGTTGTTGGTCAAAATTCCTTTCTCTTTCAAAACATCCTCAATTCTGCATGCAGTTTCGACCATGGTGTCAAAGGACTCAAAGACCATTTTTTGAACTTCGTACCACATCTCAGGAACCAAGTTGCTAATAATAATGTCAATCTTCTCCTTTTCAAGAATGGTCCTGGAGTAGTGAGCACACTGACATCTCCACCTTTGCAAGAAAGCAACAAAGGACTCCGCTTGATTTTGTTACAAGTTACATAGGTCCAACATGGTGACAGATCTCAAAAGATTGTAGGTGAAGTGTTGGAAAAATCTATGTACCAGTTCTTTGAAAGTTTTAATGGGGGGAGTTATGTTGGTAAACCACTCCATTGCTTGACCTTTGAGACTCCTTGGAAATGACCTCATGAGATAGGAGTCATCGTGATGAAATTCAAAGCTCATGATGTAGAATTGGCACACATGGTCATGTGGATCCCCATTACCATCATACTTGTCATATTGGGGGATCTCCACTTTCCTAGGAAAATCCTTCATATTCACACTCTTATCAAAAGGATTGGGCCAAATTGAGTCAAGATTGAATGAGCTCTTAGGTGCCAATAGCTTTTCCATCATACTCTTCATTTTTCTAATCTCTTCTTCTTGAGATAGATTTTGCTTCTTGATCTTTCTATCCACATCAAAGTTGTAAGGAACTCTAGCACCCTTGTTGATCAAGCTCTCTAGGAACTTGTCTTTGTTTTTCTCTAGATACCTCTCCACATATTGTTGGAAGAGTGGTTCCTGTTGCATCCTCATGAAGTCTTGAGCATCAAAACTTGATTTACTACTTCCATGTTGGGAACCATGATGAGCTCCTTGCGAGGGTTGTCTTGAGTTCCTGGGAGGTGTTTGTCTCCTATAGTGAGCATGTTGTGAAGTCCTTCTTCCTCTAGGACTAGGGGATCTTGAAGGGGTTCTTGAGTGCCTTTTTATTCATGGGGTCCCTGAAGGTGTAGATGGTGGGGAGTTGTTTCCACTATTGATACCCCTATTGTTGAATTGGGCATTAAGCTATTGGGCCAAAAGTCTATCTTGTTCTTGTTGAGAGGCTTTCCTTTCCAATTCTAACAAGGCTTGTCTCTCTACCTCTAGGAGTCTAAACCTCTCCTCTTTTTAGCTTGTTCATCCAAAAAGGCTTTCTTTTCATGTTCAATTCTTTTGAGCCTTTCACTCGTATACCTTGAGGTTGTTTGAAGTGGAGACCTTGGTCTCGAATGTTTGAACAAGTCATTGGCATATGCTGCATTCACATGAGCATCACAAGGTTCATTGTTCTAGTCTTCATGTTGTGACCATTCATCTTGGTGAGCTCATCTTGCATACCTTTCAGCCCTTTGATGGGCATCTAGATATCTGGTATTGATAGGGGGTGATTCTGGCTGATTGTCATGAGAGGAATCACCAAATAGAATGTTGTCTCTATGTCTTTGAAATATGTCATCAAGATTTTGATCCATTACTTCCCTCTCCTTTCGAGTCATGGTATAACTCATGTCCATATCTGAGTGAGAAGGTACTAAGGATGTGCTCAACTCACTAGGATTGCTCTTAGGTTTAAACCAAACTTTAGACTCACTCCTAGGTGATTGGTTAAACACAAGCTCACTTCCTTTACATCTTTGGCGAGTTTGAATAGGGGGTGATTGGTTAAAGACTATCTGAGGTTGTTTCCCTTGACTCACTTGATACCTTGTCGTAACTGACATGAAAGGAAAAAGAACTCGGTGATAAGATGACCCTATGAAATGTTGGTATCAAACTAGGATAGAAAAAGTGTTCAAGTGTCCAAAAGAGAGATGGTGAGATAGAAAATTGTAAAAGGTGTAAATCAACACTGCCACGGAGGTGCCCAATCAACGAATAAGTATCCTAACACATATGGATCAGGGTGATGATTTTAACCAAGTTATATTTGATTGAAATTGATTTTGGGTGGAAGTGAATTAGACAAGAGACTACTAAGACTCTCCAAGTGTGTTATCAAAGAATCCAAAGGTTGGTCTTTTTCAACAAGGGTGATTTCTAATGCACCGATTCCAAGAAAGATCACTTATAAAATCAAAGGTTACTAATCAAAGGGTCAAAACAAAAGAATCCCAAATGAAAATAGGCTTCCAATAGTAGGGTAAGCAACCTACTAAAAATCAAGATCAACCAAGGGAGACTAAAACAACGCTAATCAGCTTCAAGTTGCAGACAACTGTGAGACAACAAAATAACTCTATGCGATAGTTTTCAGGGTAATAGGGCGATACAATTTTCTAGTGTGATATTTCACAAGAAGCAGTGTGATATTTTCCAGGTAGTGCATGCAATGTTATCCAAGCAAGTAGTGCAATAGTTGTGCAGCAATGAAATGTCACACGATAATTGACCAATCAGTGTGTAAATATCAGTTTTGAAGGCAATTTGGCCAAAGTTGCAATTTGATAGTTGAATTTCTCGATTTCAAACACAGTGACAATAGTAATCAAACAATTTTTTAGATGGTAGGTGATCAAACATGTCATAAAACACTTGCACAAGGGAAAAAGAAACCTTGCCAAGACAAGCATTTGGGATATCAAAACTAAAAAATCCTATAAGCACTACCATGATGTTTAATGTCCAAGAATGTTTACATGGGTAGATCACAATGAAGACAATCCAAACACTTACTAGCCTAAAAATACAAAGGCTCAATACTTAACAACTTGGCCCACACTTGATGTCCTATTGCCTCACATAAAGTGGTTGCCCACAATAGATATTGGCTTTGTCGTGGAAGTGTCAATGACACAACCAAAGGAACACAGATGGTGAGTAGTCTTGGGGTGATCCAGGTTAGTCCACTAGGATCAATCCTTGCACCAAGATGTTAAGTGGAAAAATTGGGTAGCTTCTATCTATGGTTCTTAGTAAGGGCTTCCATTTGTAATACCCCTCTTGCTCCCCAAAGGTACTCCTTACCTTGCGGCAAGTAATAGACCTCGTGGCCACAAGAGTACCTTAAGCATTCTTGCTTAGCATTTTCCTCATGGTCACAATCCCATAAGTACTCACACCAAGTGAAGACAAGTACTATGTCTACCAAAGTTTTGTGTCCTTGATAGCCTTGAGTTTATAGTGGGTCAGAATAGCTCGATATTAGCTTGTCCCCACTTGGGTCATTCCTCTTGATTGCTCAAGGGAAGGCCCGCTAAAGGATCTTAAACTAAAAAAAAAGTGGATTAACCTTTGAGGGTTAGCATTTTTGGTTTACCACAAGGGTGAAGAGCATACTCTCCTCTTTAAAAAATCTTTCCCAAACACACCAAGCAATGTTCAATTAGCCTCTTGCTTTCAAAATCTAAAAGTGGGTCAAGATTTCTAGTTCACCACAAGGGTGAAGAGCATACTCTCCTACCACCAAAAGACTCCTACAACAAGATCTTAAGTGCCTAAGAAAGGAACAACTAGTATATGCCACACTTGAAATGAAATAAATGAACAAACACTTGATTGTTTTTATGCTTTTGGGCAGCCTTGCAAAGAGGATTAGTAGCCCTTGCGCATTTGAAGCTTTGACATGCATTCTTTTAGCAAATATTCAAGCAATGAGGGCACACCTACAAGCACAACTTGTTATCCTCACAAGGATTAGTGCATCAAAATCAAATATAATCTGCAAATAGAACCCAGTCCTAACACAACAAATTGAAACCAGCAAACTAATAAACCAAATCTTGTCAAAAGAAGAGCCAAAATCATTCACTGCTAGGCCCAAGTGACAGTTCTATTAGTAGACGAATTGCATGATACTTTGCAACATACTGATGTGATACTTTCTTTCGGGGTGATACTTCATGCTACCTATAGATGACAAAGAGTAATATGATAGTGTGATAGAATCCTGCAAGGGCATATGATACTTTAATTGGTAAAGTATCACACAGGCATACAAAAGACTATTGTACGATTCTGGTAAACTATAGTATGATATTATGTTAGGAAAAATATAGAGAAATAGTCAAAACAACAAGCTAAATAATGATGAATAATTTGTGAAACTGCATGAAAATAAAGGACAAAATAGAACTGTTCTGCCCCACGGTGGGCGCCAAAAATGTACACTCAAAATGTGCACTTCTCTAAGTCATTACTTCCAAGAGAATCCATGAATGGGAAACCTTGAGAAAGTGACTTAGAGCTCCCTAAGCATGGATTTGCAAGGATATTTAGATTGCTCTCAGCTAGAGCTATGAAGCATATGACCTTGCTAGTAAACCACACAATGGGAGATTCAATGAGACAAGGGTAAGAATGCCAATATCTTCAAGAATCTTGAATGAAAATGCAATGCAACTAAGCTATGAAAGGGAAATGAAAGTATTAAAAATCCTTACTAATTAAGCTATGTGAGCTAAACTAGAGCATAAAAGAAGCTAAACTAGAAATTCCATGAAAGCTAAGCTAAAATGCAATAATGAAGACTAAATGCAAAAAGATCTCCAAAGCTATGAAAGAGAAATGAAAGTATTACAAATCCTTACTAATTAAGCTATGTGAGCTAAACAAGAGCATAGAAGGAAAGTAAGCTAGAAAATCAATGAAACTAAGCTATGATGCAATAATGAAAGCTAAAATGCACGAAGATCTCCAAAGCTCCAAAATCTCCAAGAAAACCTGTAGCATAAGATTAGTATTCAAAAGTGGGATCCTAGAATGAGAAGAGAGCTCTCCTTTTAAAGGAATTGAAAAGGAATGGACCATGGAGATTAAGAGGCAAAAGAGTTGATCAAGGGTGAGTTTGAAAGTGTGATCAATCCATGTGCACAAGTCTCCTCCAATGAGAAAGAAGTGTTGACTTTTGTGCCCCATGTGAGACAAAAAGGCCTTTTCTTCTTTTTATAAAATAGGAATAATGCTTTATTTGTGCAACTTAGGATAAGAGGTAAGTGGGGGCTTTTTATTTAATAAAAGGGGAGGGAATTTCTTTTAATTAAATAGAGACTTAGGATAAAATGGTTAATCCATAGAATATAATTAAATAAATGATAGAATTAGGATTTGATCAAGGAAAATTGATTTGAAAATTGCCAAGTGTTGATTCAGGAAATTGATAAATTGAAGAAATGGGGCCCAAAGTCTAGGCAACCATTTTAGGGTGCATACAAGGTCAACCTCTGTTAAAAGGATTTTGATTGTTACAATGATTAGAAAGTAGCAGTAGTAATGATCTGAAAAACATACAACTCACTTTGCAAATATCAAATCCAATTCCGTACACATATACTAGTTTACTGACTGTGAATCTTTGCCATCACCATCACCGATCTGCTTGGTATTCTCCTCAAGCAATCATAACTCTTCTCCTTCAACCTTCTCTTCTTTTACATTCAATAACACCTCCAGTATCCTCTGTCCATGTTCAACCTCATGCTTAGGTTCCCTAAATACAACTTCATTTAGGTCAATACATCTTTTGTCGCTTGATCTCCTTCGTAGATCTTAGGGTTAGGTCAGATTCATTGAATCTACTTGCTTTATGTTCTTTGTCTTCTTTTTCTAGAAACATCTCAAATATCTTAAAGATTTATAATAAAATATTTTACAGTGCATTAAATGCTTTCATACAATCAATAAATAGAGTCAACACATTTTACATAATCCAAGAATTCAACAATGTTGGCTGGAAATTTGAATTCCCCTCAAATGTAAAAATACTAACACTCGGTCAATACTGTGTTCAACTTCTCGGTCTATACTAGAAAGCTTGGTCAATACTAAAAACTATTTCCTTGACTAACACTGTCTTTCTTGGCAATTATCTGATGTTCGGTCAACACTAGATTTGCTCGGCATACACTAACTCGATCGACACTAACATCAGTCGGCTTAAACTAGATTTGTCCTCTTTTTCTCAGTTAAGCCTACTAGTTTAGTCTTCATTCTTACTAAGATAAACAATACATTATCTTATCATTGTGCAACATAATCAAGTACTCATTGTAGTATCAAGATAACTCAACCTTTCCTTAGGTGCTATTGTTACCAACTTTGCCTATCCTCTTCTCAACAATCAAATAGATATAGTACTTTCCTAAGTAGCAATAGTCTTACCAGTTAAGGTTTGACATCAATGACAATACAACAATTGCTTCAATTGTAGTTTCCAACAATCTCCCTCTTAGGCATTGATGGCAACACCATATGATATCACATGAATGACACATGGATTACCAACCAATCCAAAAACTTATCTGTCAATCAAAAATATTTGTAATATCCTTAGCTTCATTTTGATTCAAAATCTATTAGCCTTGCTTATGTGACTGTCTAGAAATTTCATCTTTTTTCCTCTTCCTCAGGTTACTTTCATCTCTATCATGTGTTATTATCATCTCTGTTCATCTCCCTCTTTGACAAAAATGCCAAAGCAGCAACTAAAACATACATCCTCTAGATGTAGATATTATCTGTTCAATTCAGTATTCCTCCCTCTGTCATCTTGCTTATGACCGATTCTTGGCATTTCTCTTCTTTTCACAACTCTAGGCTAGTCCTAAAGTGTGACATTCTTCTACATCAACTTGTCAGATATTCTTTGTAGCACATTTGATGCAGTGCTCCTAGCTTAACTAGGCAACCTCAGTTAGGGGAAGGACCCCTAATTGACTTCTCAAATATTCATGTGCGTCTTTAGCTAAATCTTTAATGAATATGTCTACTAATTGTTCCTTTGTATTCACATATTCCATTCGGACCTCTTTATCTTGTACCAACTCTCTCAAGTAGTGATACTTGATTGCAATGTGTTTGGTCTTTGTGTGCATCACTAGATTCTTAGAGATGTTGATAGCACTTGTGTTATCACAGAATATAACAACTAGTTTAGTAATTTCTTCTTTCATACCCATCAACAATTGCTTTATCCATATCAAATTTGAACAATTCATAGCTGCAGCCACATACTCGGCTTCAGCAGTAGATTGGGAAATGTAATTTTGTTTCTTGCTTGTCCAGGAAACTAATCTCTATCTAAGAAAGAAAGCTCCACCACTAGTACTCTTTCTATCATCTACATTTCCTGCCCAATCAGCATCTGTGTATACTCTCTATTCAAAATTTTCATCCTTTTTGTAATATAACCTATAATCAGTAGTTCCTTTCAAGTATCTCATTATTCTTTTGATAGCCATCATGTGTGTTTCCTTATGATTAGTAGAGAATCTCTCCATAATCCCAACAGCTAATGTAATATTTGATCTACTATGTACAACATATTGTAGTTTTCCAATCATAGATCTGTACAAAGTCTGGTTTACTTTTACAGCTTCATCATTCTTAGACAACTTTTGTCTAGTAGCCATGGGAGTACTCACTGGTCTAGAATCTTCCATTCCAAAAGTTTTCAGTATCTCATGAATATATTTAGACTGTGTAATGAAAATTCCTTTTTCCATTTGATATACCTGTAAACCAACAAAAAATTTGATCTCACCAAACATACTCATTTCAAATTCTATTTTCATTTCATGTGAAAATATCTTACACAAGGCATCTTGTCCACCAAAAATAATATCATCAACAAAAATCTTTTCCAACAAGATTCCTTTACCTTCTTCATCTTTCATGTACAGATTGCTTGTATCATTTGTCCTTGAGAATCCAATCTATATTAAGTAGTTATGCAATCTCTCATACCATGCTCTGGGAGCTTGCTTTAATCCATATAGTGCTTTGTTTAGTTTGCAAACCATGTGTCTTCTATTTGAATCAACAAAACCTTCTAGCTGTTCAATGTACACTTCTAATATACCATTTAAAAATGCAGACTTAACATCCATTTGGTATACCTTGAAATATTTATAAGAAGCATATGCAAGTAGAGTTCTTACTCCTTCCAATCTAGCTACAGGGGCAAATGTCTCCCCATAATCTATCCCTTATTCTTGTGTGTAGCCCTTGCATACTAGCCTAGCTTTGTTTCTTGTGATTTCACCATGCTCATTCAACTTATTTCAGAATACCCACTTTGTCCCAATGACATTTTTATTTTCAGGTCTCAGTACCAGAGTCTAGGTATCATTCTTCTCTATTTGGTCTATCTCTTCATTCATTGCTTGTATCCAATCTTTGTTCTCCAATGCCTCCTTTGTTGTCTTAGGCTCAAATTCACATAGTAAACATGTTGGATCCTTTGTCTTGCTTCTAGTCAAAACTCTAGTATCTTTGTCTCCAATTATCTATTCAGGCTTGTGATGTCTCCTTACATATTTTTCCAAAATAGGTTTGGCTCTCCTTTCCTCTAATTCATCAGGTTCCCCAACATGATTGTCAGATTCGGCTTCTAAATGCTCGACAATCACTTCCTGATACTCAACACATTCTTCTTCTCTCTCAACACTATTTTCCTGATGCTCGGTATTACTTACCCGAGACTCGGCATCAGGTGCAAGTCTGTCACTTGCCTCTTCTTCCTCTACATACACAAAAGATCTGTAATCTTCTGATTCTATTTTACTATCAACTTCATTTCTTTCTACATACTCATCAATCTTGACATTCACACTTTCCACAATTTTGTTAGTGTTAGAGTTCAAACACTTATAAGCTTTACTTTTTGTGGAATAGCCTAGGAATATACCTTCGTCGCTTTTAGCATCAAATTTTCCATTCCTATTTTCCTTTAGTATGTAACATTTACTTCCAAAGATTCTAAAGTATTTTACATTTGGTGCATACCCATACCATAACTCATAAAGTGTCAGATTTGTACCTTTCTTTATCTGTACTCGGTTAAGAGTGTAAACAACAGTACTTACAGCTTCCTTCTAGTACTTTTGTGCCACATTCTTTTCAATCAACAATGTCCTTGCACAATCCAAGATAGATCTGTTCCTCCTTTCTACAATACCATTCTGTGGAGGAATCCTTGGTGCAGACATCTGTCTTTTGATCCCTCTATCATTGCAAAATAGATTAAATTCATTGGATATAAATTCTCCACCTCGGTCAGATCTCAGACACTTCAGGTTTCTTCCTGTCTCCTTTTCAACCTTAGCCAAATACCACTTAAAGAATTAAAAAGCATCAGATTTTTCTCTTAAGAACATTATATGCATCATCCTGGTATGATCATCAACAAACAAAATAAAATGTCTAGCACCACAATAGCTTTGTACACCCATAGGTCCACAAAGGTCAGTATGAACCAAATCTAAAGTATTCTCAAAAGTAAAGGTTTTGCTCTTGAAACTTGACTTAGTCATCTTTCCTAACTAACATTCTTTGCACATCACATTCTCAGGTTTCTTCAATCTAGGTAGACCTCTCACTTTATTTTTCTTACTAATCTCTACCAGATTATCAAAGTTAACATGACATAGCCTCTTATGTCATAACCAAATATCATCAAGTTGTGCAATCATACAAGTTTCTTTAGATAGGTCAAGATAGAACAAATTACCTCTAGTTTGTTCTCCACTTTCAATCAGTTCACTAGTGGAATTAAATATTTTAGCCTTTTTGTGATAAAATTCCACTTGGTAACCAGTACTATTTAGTTGTGCAACACTCAGCAAATTATAGTTAAGACCCTCTACCCAATATGCATTTTCACAAGAGATCTTATTAGTCAGCTTAATCAATCCTTTTCCTCTAACAGGACATGGTGCATCATTACCAAATTTTACACTTTTACATTTATAATGATGTAAGGTATCAAACTTACTCTTGTCACCAGTCATGTGATGTGAACAACCACTGTTAATAATCCATTTATCATTCTTTTTCACATAGGAAATCAATGCAGTTTTCTCATCCTCATCAAACTCATCTTTCATTGCAACATAGACAACCTTAATTTCAAAATCATCACTATTAGTGTCAGTCTCTTCTTCAGCAATGTAGCAAGATTTTTTACCTTTACCTTTGTAGTCCTTGTACCTTTGGTAGCTTCTATCATCCCTTTTGTCTTTGTTCTTGTTATATCTTTCTTCATCCTTATCATTCCTGTCAGGACATCTAGCAACTCTATGACCAACTTTATTACATGAAAAACATATAATAGGAAGTTTACCTTTGTATTTTCCTTTTCCCCTTCTCAGTCTTCTAGCCATAAGAGCTTCTAGATCCTCAAGTTCTTCATCAGATGTGTCACTTTCACTTTCACTTTCACTTACACATTTCTCTTTTTCCTTCTTTGACTTGCTCAGAACCATTTGTGACTTAAAAGTAGATTCAACATTACCAATATTACCAACCATGAAGTTATCATAGTTAGAAAGTTCAAAAGCAGTAAGCTTGCCGACCAAACTTTCCAAAGTAAGATTGTTGTTAGGGATACATCTAGATTCCTGAATTGCTAAAATTTTGATAGCATAAATAGGACGCAAAGTTCTCAATACCTTTCCAATTACAGTTTCATCATTAATAGTTCCATTTGCTCCTCTACTAGCATTTACAACTTCTTTTATTCTACCACAATATTGTGCAATATTCTCACCTTCTTGCATTTTCATTTCATCAAATTAACCTCTTAGGCTCTGACTTTTGCTCTTAACACATTTATGTCACTGCCATAGATGGTTGCAAGGGTGTCCCACATTTTCTTTGTAGTACTGCATTCTTTGATGTCTTCAAATTATGGATAACTTAGGGCAGATGCAATCTCCAACATTGCTTGGTTGTGTTCTTGCTTAGCTTTCATTTCCTCGACAGTCAGGGGTGCAATAGGTGTGGTATACTCATGCTCAATGTAATATTTTGTAGAATCTCTAATGCCAGCTAGATGTAGCTTCATCAAACTTTTCCATGTAGGAAAGTTCTCCTTATTCAGCTTTGGTACCTCCTTCTTATACATCCTGATCATTTGCTTCAAGTACCTTCAAACTTGTTCTTTGTAAGCACCACAACTCTGATACCAATTGTTAATATGATTTAGAACAACAAAGAGGGGGGGGTGAATCAGATGTTCTTAGGTCCAGATGTATAAAAAAAACATTACAACTCTTCAACAAATCAGATCTAACAAACAACAACTACTCGATCATTACTGATTGCATAATAGAAACATATAACATTGCAGTCCACTACCCAGTTGTATCTAACTTGTAAAACACAGAAATGTTTAAACCAAAACATTCACACAAGTATTGACACTAGGATTTATAGTGGAAACGCAATTTGGGAAAAACCACTTTGTAACATGCTACTATTATTTTCACTCCTCTGAAGTGAGCTCGATTAAAAGCCAACCTTGTCAAAGGTTACAAACACACTGTCAAGTGTGACCCGGTTAAAGGATTTAAACCGCTTTGTTAAAAGTGCGCCTTGTTATAGGACTTACATACCCTCCATTAGAATGCAACCTTGTTTAAAGGATTTAACATATGACTGTTAGGTCAACCTCTGTTAAAATGATTTTGACTGTTACAATGATTAGAAAGTAGCAGTAGTAATGATTTGAAAAACATACAACTCACTTTGCAAATATCAGATCCAATTCTGTACACATATATTGGTTTACTGACTATGAATCTTTGCCATCACCATCACTGATTTGCTCGATATTCTCCTCAAGCAATCATAACTCTTCTCCTTTAGCCTTCTCTACTTGTACAATCAATAACACCTCTAGTATCCTTTGTCCCTGTTCAGCCTCATGCTTAGGTTCCCTAAATACAACTTCATTTAGGTCAATACATCTTTTTCCGCTTGATCTCCTTTGTAGATCTTAGGGTTAGGTCAGATTCATTGAATCTACCCACTTTATGTTCTTCATCTTCTTTTTCTAGAAACATCTCAAATCTCTTAAAGATTTACAATAAAATGTTTTATAGTGCATTAAATGCTTTCATACAATCAATAAATAAAGTCAACATGTTTTACATAATCCAAGAATTCAACAATGTTGGCTGGAAATCTGAATTCCCCTCAAATGTAAAAATACTGATGCTTGGTTAATACTATTTTCAACTTCTCGGTCTATACTAGAAAGCTTGGTCAATAATAAAAACTATTTCCTTAGCTAACACTGTCTTTCTCAACAATTATCTGATGTTCAGTCAGCACTAGATTTGCTTGGCATACACTAACTCGATCGACACTAACATCAGTCGGCTTAAACTAAATTTCTCCTCTTTTTCTCGGTTAAGCCTACCAGTTTAGTCTTCATTCTTACTAAGATAAACAATACATTATCTTATCATTGTGCAACATAATCAAGTACTCATTGTAGTATCAAGATAACTCAACCTTTCCTTAGGTGCTATTGTTACCAACCTTGCCTATCCTCTTCTCAACAATCAAATAGATATAGTACTTTCCTAAGTAGCAACGGTCTTACCAGTTAAGGTTTGACATCAATGACAATACAACAATTGCTTCAATTATAGTTTCCAACAGTCTTTGGTGATGATCTCCAACATGATAAGTCATTCCATCTGCAAAGTAGACTCTTTTAACTCAATCCCATATGTATGAGTAGCATCGAGGGAAACATTGAGGAGACTCTGGCATTCTTCAATCCATTTATCTTTTAATTTTCCTTTCTAATCAAAAAAATTACACATCCCCTATTTGATTACACATTTGATTTCTTCATACTCTTCTTCTAATTCCTTATCAAATTGTTCATGCTTTGCAATTGCTTTGTTTACCTCCTCAAATTTTTTTGTATCTTCTCCTTCCAAATTCTTCTCATGCAACTTTACCCCAACCTATTCATAATTTTGTAATGGGATAGGGAATTATCTTTATTCTTTCTATATGCTTTCCATAGATTTTCCAAAGCAATTTTCACTTTCTCAAATCTTTTGTTTAATAGAAAAGAAACAAAATCAATCCTTATAGCTTGCATTTGCTTATTTAACTTTTGGTTCTCACTTTGTATCTCATCATGTGCTTCTTTTTCCATTTTAAATTATCTGATGAAGTCAACATAGGCACGAGTGATCTACTTCCTTTTATGCTTTCTTCATACCTTGCCTTGTACTAATCCCTTTCCCTCACCAGTATGATCATTTGTGCTTTGTTCAACTTGGAAGTTTCTACACCTATATCTACAGAGGTGATTGGATCGATTTCTCCAACTTTCAATTTCACCATGTGTCCAAAAGCCTTGTCAACATCAATCATATTAGACCAAGGATTTTGTTAGTGGCGATTATTCATCAATTGGCGAATATGTCCCATGGGGCGTATACAAATTGGTGAAAATTGTCCCGTCAGGTGTATAGACCGGTTCGCCCAAATTTTATAAAAGACACATATAGTGTTCGGCTTGTTCACCACTATGTGAACATAAGTTTACAGTAGTCAGGTTATTCTCCCATTTTTATATTGTATATTTTACTATTATTCGCCATGGATTAAGGAAGGGTGTATTTATTGAGAATCACCATTCACCAAAGGCCCATTGTTCCAAGTGAAAGTTTTATTTGCACTAGGACCCAATTCACCATGCATCATACATAATCATGTCCCAAATTCCCACCCTATTTGCCTAGTCAATTACTTGAAATTATGCAGGGTTCGCCAAATATTAGTTGTTATTATATACAATTGTCGGCCCCTTCACCAAAATGGATGATGGAGATTATGAGGCAAAATCTGATGGTTGATATGAAAATAGTTTACTTGTCTATTTAAGAGATATGAATTTCATTATTGAAACATGTCAGAGAGAAGGAGACTACATAGATTTCAAGAGATTTAGTAGTACAAAAATTCAGTTGATTCTGAGCTTACAATTGCGATCAGTAGCGAACCAGAATGACTACGAGTTTGTAGTATCTTATTCAAGTAAAATTTTATTGCAGCCTTAATTTGTTGGAGATGTCATAGTCAAATAAATAGGAAGAGGACTATTGAAGGTGGAGATGTCCAAGAGAGGCCAATGAAATGCAGAAATATATCTTCATACTTTGGTGGGGGCAGACACAATGGTGTTGGTCAAAGTGAGGAAGGTACATTATCAGAGGAACCTGTACAACTTCAAGGTTATCAACCTACATAGGAGTCTATTCAACAAATTAGGGAGCCTAATAAATATGGTGATGAAGTTGCGGAACCTGATGTCTTTGATGAAGATGACCTTGAAGAAGAATTTCAAGTAAATAACCAGTACCAGGATGAATCGATCGACTTCAGTGATGATGATGGTTTAATTAACAATAACACTAAAGGGATAGGAAAATCAAAAGAAAAAATTGATCATCAATGGGAGATATCTAGGAGATTTGATTGGGTGGAAAAGTATCCATTCATTGAGCTCATGGACAATCCAATTATAGGTGAGCCGCCAATAGAATGCAAATGTACGATTTGTAGTTGGAAGTATAAAAAGGAAAAGCGGTTGCAGCTTAAACTAGACACCATAGATAAACATGTTGGTAAGGTTTACGAAACCTCAACTGTAGATGGAAAGGAAATAAAAGTGGTAATATATAAAATAAAGGAGTAATGTCAACATAAAAGGAATGCTGAGGAATATTATCTGTTTCAAAAATTTAAGATGAAGCTTGGTGAAGTTCAAGGTTCTATTAATGCTATTTTTGCAAAAGCAAGTGAAGTAGAAGAATGTGGAAAATTTGTTCAATTAAGTAATGTTTTCCATATTTTGAGCAGAGGGCGTCCAATGACAGACTATCCAGAAATGAGTGGTTTGTTACACATTTTGAAAGTTCCTAACTATCCTGTCACTCATTGGTCAATAAGCAGTGGATGGGAATGGGCAAGTTGTATTGCCTAGATTGAAATAGAGGATGTACAAAGAAAAATAAAAGAGTCAACCTTTATTGCATTGTCCTTAGATGAAGTTACGGCAATAGATAATATGTCGTGGGTTTGCATGCATGTTTATACTATACAGAATAATGTCCACCAACCACATCTACTAACTATTACAAAATTGAGGGACAATGCGACATCAAAAATATTTCAGTTAGTAAAGAGCCATTTAATTGAATATGGAGCTATGGATGAATTGACAATAGCGAAGAAGTTGATCTGTGTTGGAGTGGATGGAGCTTCAATAATGAAAGGTCAAAGGAATGGTATTTGCACAAAAATGAAGGCTTCTTGTTCACGATATGTTGTTGGCATTCACTATATGGCCCACAAGATGAATCTTGCTTTTAGAGTTGTGAAGAAGTTTCCTTTAGTAAACAAGGTTGAAGATTTAGTAAGAAACTTGTACTCATATTTTTGTCAAAGTCCCAAACATTTTAGGGAATTTCAGCACTCTGTTGATAGAATTACCAATGGAAACAAGCTTCTTAAAGATGTTGATACCAGATGGATCTCCTTGGATGGACCAGTGCATCGAGTTTTTTTCTGAATGTCAATCTTTGATTGGACTTATGTACAAAAATTGCGACAATGCATAAAATCAAAGATGTGGCGACCTACTTCAGAGGTTAAGCAATATAGAGACACTTTTGACTTTAGCATCTCTTCTTCCCATGCTAGAAGAAATGATGTTCATTATGAAAAAAGCCCAGCAAAGAGCCATGTATATTGTAGAATATGCTTACTTGCGAAAAATGTCATGCCAAGCCCTTGATAGTTTGATCGAGAGGCTAGGATAGACTAGCTTAGTCTATGCCTCTGATCCACTCTAGGATCCAAGTGTTCTTCTAACACTCCTGATGGTCTATAGGCTTCCTCATCTCTCTAAGGACCCCCTAACCTACCTAACCTACCCACCAAGTCAAGCTAGCTCATCTATCAATATATCAAGCTTAGCTCCTAGATACTATCCCTTACATAGGCTCAATAAGGGTATTTTTGGCTTTCAATTATATCCCACACTCCAATAGTGAATTTGATAGGTTCCAAGATGTTTTTAAGGCATTAGAAACTTGTTCATGACATTGGCTTAGTTGGGTCTTTATCCAATTTAGGACTTGCTTTGTATTTTAGGGCTACAAGGAAGTGCCAATTAGGCCTCCTTCTGGATTTGTAGGGCCTATAACTCTTCCTCCGTACAAAATGAAAATTCCTATCCTAAAGAAATTCCACTATAAATGCCTCACTCTCAAGGATTTTTGAGGTCTTAGGTGCCCATTTGGTCATACAGTGGTTTTGGCAATTTAGAGGGTTTCAAGGGTTTGAGGGACTCCTCACTGTCCTAGTCTTCAACAGCACCCTTCCATAACTTTCCAAACCTCCTCCTTCACACTACTTCACCTTCTAACATTTTTCTTCACTTCCCCAAAGGGATTTGACTTGTACCTCCCTTCACTATCTTGGAGAGTTCTTTCACTGCTGCACATCCCTAGCTGAACATCTCATAGCTCACCTAGGACTTCTACAAAAAAATGTTTGCACTTCTTTTCAAGGACCTTGCAGTTATATAAAAACAAAGTGGGGTTTGTACCTTCAATATCCAAGGTTCCATGGAATTCCCATGGTGGACATGAAAGCTACAGACCTATAAACCCATGCCTCTCCAAACTGGCAAAGAATGGTCTAAACCAAAGGAAATAAACAAAGACTACTAACACTCAAACTGAAATGAAAACACACACACACAAATGAAAATATAAACACTCAAAACAATATACACAATAGGGATTCACACAAATTTGATTGTATTCACAGATATTCAGTTCCTCAATAGTGACTGTTGCACTCAAAACACCAGCAGACTGGTCCTCTCATATTGTGCCATACACAATGCAATCCAACCTTGAAATTAGGGTTAGAAAGGTCTTAAATAACTTTTCCTCGAAGTGAGTGTTTTGGTTTTAGGGCCTTTGAGCCTCTTAGCATAGTTAGGCAATACAAAGGGAAAAGTTGCTAGCAACTTTTGAGCAACTTTTAGTTGCTTGAGCAGCCTTTGCTCACACATTCCAAAAGACCATTGCTAGGCCTCCTAAAGCACACATGTGCTCATATCATAACCAAACACTAACTCCTAGACCTCTAACTCATAGTAAAACAAAGATCTCAAGATGACAACATTCCTTGAGTCAATGTTCCATACCAATTAGAAAGACTAGTGAACTTCTAGGACTTAAACAATGCCTAGACACAACAAAAATGAGCCAAACTCCTTGTTGACTCTTATTGTAATTACATAGCTTTATCTTAGAGGATAAACACACCAAAAAAAATGAGATGGTGAGGGCCCTCATAGGGGTGCTCCTGCACCATACTCCCCTCAGCACAAGCTAAGGCACTTTGGGATCTAGAAGAGCTAGATCAACTCCAAACTTTTTGAATTGTCCTTCCTCTATCCAGGTGGCTTCAGATTTAGGCTGACCTATCCACTTGACCAGATGCTCCATGTAGACTTGATGTTTAGTTTATTTCTTCACCCTAGATTCTAAGATCTTCTCTGCTTTGGCTAGTTCTTTCTTAGGCATGGCATTGGTGTCTATATCCTATAGTACCTTTGGTGGAGTTGTACCATGCTAACTGATATCCCCCTTGAATCTGATTAGGTCTACAACATTGAACACCAATGAGATGGCTAAGTCTGATGGCAAGTCCACTTTGTAGGCATTCTCTCCATATTTAGCTAGAATCTTGCATGGGCCTACTCTTCTCATCTGTAGCTTAGTGGGCATGCCCTTCTACATCCTTGCTTTGTTAAGATGGACCATGACATAGTCCCCAATCTAAAACTGTACTTCTTTCCTCTTTTCATCCACTCTAGCTTTGAGTTTATGAGTGGATTCCAAAATAGTTTTCTTCACTTGCTCTTGAACCTCCTTGATAGTTTGAGTGAAATCTTTAGCTTGTCCACTCTTCAACTCCATGGAACCTAAGTCTCTCAATTCACACACTCCTCTAGGGTGTCTTCCATACACTATCTCAAAAGGACTTCTTCATGTGGTCCTATTTACACTATCATTGTAAGCATATTCAGCCTGAGATATCACAAGATCCCAAGTCTGCCCATACTCCTTTGTCAAACACCTTAGCAAGTTTCCAAGCACCCTATTAATGCCCTCAATTTGACCATCAGTTTGAGGATGGTATGCTAAACTGAAAGAGAGATTAGTTCCTAGCCTTTTCCATAAGGTTTGCCAAAAATGGCCCATGAACTTGCTATCCCTATCTGACACAATGCTCAAAGGGAGTCCATGAATCCTAACTATCTCCTTAAAGAGGAGATGTGCTACATAGCTTGCATCATGAGTAGTTCTACATGGAATGAAATGACTCATCTTAGAGAACCTGTCAACAACAACATAGATGCTATCCATACCTGATTTGGTTTTAGGGAGTCCAACAACAAATTCCATACTTACACACTCCCAAGGCCTATTTGGAATTGGTAGAGGTTGATAGAGTCCTACATTGCTTGAACCTTCTTTAGCTCTCTGACATACTCCACATTGCTCTACATACCTCCTGACATCCCTTGCTAACTTAGTCCAAAAGTAGTATCTCTGTACTAACTCCAATGTCTTGTTTATGCCAAAATGTCCACTTAGGCTACCATTATGCTTCTCTTGGATCAAATTTTCCCTCATGGATCCTCTAGGTACACAAAGCTGACTACCTTTGAACAACAATCCATTTTGAAGGGTGTAATCTGCAAACTCACCATGAAAATGGTTCTCAAACTCTAGGCACACCTTGTAGGCTTGTGAGAAGTCTTCATCCTCCTCATATAAGTCTTTAAAACCTACTATTCCAATACTTTGCAGCTGTACCTCTTGGACAGTCAATAACTTCCTACTCAAGGCATCTGCTACCTTGTTGAGCTACCCTTTCTTGTTCTTGATTGTGAAGGTAAAGGATTGGAGATACTCCATCCACTTCAAGTGCCTGTTACTAAGCTTCTCCTAAGTGTTGATATAGCTTAAAGCCTGATTATCAGTAAAGACAACAAATTCTTTTGGCAAAAGGTAATGCCTCCACTTCTTGAGAGATTGTACCAATGCATACAACTCCAAGTCATAAGTTGAATACTTCTTATTTGCTTCATTGATTTTTTCACTAAAGAATGCCATAGGCCTTCCTTCTTGACTCAATACACCCCCTACTACTATACCACTTGCATCACATTCAATGGTAAACAATTTGTCAAAAGTGGGTAAGAGTAGGATAGGTTTAGTAGCTACCTCTTGCTTCAATGTTTGGAATGCTTTCTCAACTGCCTCAGTCCATTTGAACTTAGTTTTTAGTCCTCCTTTGATGGTTTCTAATACTGGTGCACATATCCCACTGAAGTTCCTCACAAATTTTCTATAAAATTGTGCCAAGTCATGAAAACTTCTAACTTCTATCCCTATTTTTGGGGTAGGCCAATTCAAGATTGCCTCCACCTTGCTTGGGTCCATTTTCAGAGTACCCTTGGACACTACAAATCCTAAGTAAACCAGCTCTTGCTTCATGAAATCACACTTTTCCAGGTTGATGGCTAATCTCTCTTCATGTAGCTTCTTCATAACCAACCTTAAGTGCTCAAGATGCTCTACTTTTGTTTTGCTATAGATGAGTATATCATCTAGATATACCACCACAAATCTTCCTGTGAACTCCTTCAAGACCTCATTCATTAACCTCATGAAGGTGCTTGGGGCATTGGTAAGCCCAAATGGCATTACAAGCCATTCATACAAACCATCTATGGTCTTAAAAGTGGTCTTCCACTCATCACCTTCCTTAATTCTGATTTGGTGATAACCACTCTTCAAATCCAGCTTAGTGAAATACATAGCACCTCCTAAGCAATCCATCAAATCTTCTATTCTTAGAATTGGGAATCTATACCTGATAGTGATCCTGTTGATAGCTCTTGAATCTATGCAAAGTCTCCATTTTCCACCTTTCTTGGATGCTAAGACCACTGGGACTGCACATGGACTAATACTCTTCTTGATCAACCCTTGATCCAATAACTCTTGCACTTGTCTTGCCACTTCCTTATTCTGGTCTAGGGCAAGCTTGTAGGCTGCTTTATTAGGTATAGATGCACCAGGTACAAAGTTAATTTGATGAATTATAGCTCTTCTTGGAGGTAAGGTGGCAGGGGTTCCATCACTTACTATATCTCTGAATTCTTCCAGCATTTGCTACACTTCCAATGGTGTTTCAGCTTTGAACTTCTTGTCTTCCTCCTTTGGCTTCACCATGATAGCACATCCTATGGTCTCCTCATAATGCAAGGCTTGTAGGAACTCTTTACCACTACTAAGAAACACACTAGGTGTCTTAGAAGTTCCCTCTTCATTCTCTGTTAAGGACTAAATTTTGAAAGTCCTCCCATCCTTCTTAAACGAAATGGAGTTTTCCTCTCCATCATAGATCATCTTCCTATCAAATTGCCATGGTCTTCCCAATAGAAGATGGCATGCATCCATGGGCAAGACATCACAAAGCACTTTGTCTTTATAGCCTCCAATGGAAAACTCTACCCATGTCTGCTCATTAACTAGCACACTTTGCTCCTGGTTCAACCAAGTCACCTTGTATGGATTTGCATGTGGAACCTTTGTGAGTTTAAGCTTCTTTGCTACTTCCTCTGCTATAATGTTATCAGTAGACCTTGAATCTACTATAACATTGCATACTTTGCCTTGTATCTTGCATCTGACTCTAAAACGAGCCCTCCTTTGCTTTGGTTCACCTTGATTGGGCTGCCTTATGAGTACTCTCTTGAACATCAAGTTCTCACCCATTTCTGACTCTAACTTGCTGACTTCATTAGTGCATGAGCTGCTACTGTCTTCTTGGGTATAGGCTACCCTCTTCTCATTATTTGAGGCTGATGGTTTATCAGGACACCTATAGGTAGGGTGTCCAAGCTATCCACATTGATAGCACTTCATGGTCGCAAAGTAGGAGCTACTCCTTCCTACTCCTCTTCCTTTGTTTCCTTGAGGACCTCTTCCTCTACCATAAGATCCTCTTGTACTAATTTTTGAGCTTTGTTCCAAGATTATACTCTCCCCTTGGCTTCTTGATTCACCACCTCTACTAGATCCTCCTCTTTGACCCCCTCTAGAGTCTCTACCTCTTCCCCTATTCTTGGAATTAGGTTCTTGCTTTCTTCTTTGTTTATCTTCAAGTTTTTGTGCCATATGCTGACATCCAAGTATGGTGGTGGGAGTGAAAAAACTCATCTCCTCAGCTATGCTCCATTTCAAGCCACTTAGGTACCTTGCCACTTTGACACTTTCTTCTTCTTTGATATTGGATCTCAAGCTCAACTTGTGGAACTCTTTAGTGTAGGTGGCTACATCCATCTCTTTTTGTCTGAGATTCAATCTTTTCCTATGTTACTAGATTTCATAATCAATAGGTAGGTATGCTTCCTTTACTTTGTTAGCCATTGCTTTCCAATTGGAGATTGGGTTCTTTCCCTCTTTCTCCCTTTCATCTTGCAAGTAGTTCCACCAGGTTAAAGCTTGTCCTCTCAACCTAGATTTGGCCACTTTGACCTTTTGTGCCTTTGAGATCTCTTCACATTCGAAGTGATTCTCCATGCCTTCAATTCATTGCATCACAAACTCTGTATCCATCTTGCTAGTTAGTAATGGGACACCTTCAAGTGCCTTTCCTGTGATAACCTTTAGTGCTTTAAGAAATTTCTCATCTTGAGTTGGAGGCTCAGGTGTAGGTACATCTGTTAGCTTATGGTGACTAATCAAGAAAGTACTATCCAGGAAAGTACTGTACACTTTTCCTCTTGACCTCGCCGGGGTTCGGGGCCGGGCTGGGCCCCGAGCGGGGGTTTGGGGGCAGCAGCCCCCAAGAGCAGGGGTTCGGGGGCGCAGCCCCTGAGGAAATTTTTTTTGAGGCCGACTACTTTTTGGTTATTTGGGCCGACTACTTATAACTCATTCTAACCCTAAAGCGGGAAAATATTGTATAATATGGCTTAGGGTTAGGGATTTTTTATTATGTATGATTTTAGTACTTGCGGTAGAATTGGGCTGTAAGGGATTACGGATTGTAATCAGGTTGTAATCACTGGATAATAATAATATTGGACTCGCTGTTGGTGGACGTAGCCCAGGGATTGGGTGAACCACATTAAATCTGTGTGTCTTGTGTTCTATTATGTGTGGTTTATTATTTTCTGATATTAGTTATATTTGCACATAATTGTTATTTCTGCCTTGTTAATCCTAACAAGTGGTATCAGAGCGAGGTTATTTCATTTGTTCTTTCATCTATTCTCTGAAGCAGGTCTCACAAGTTAGTGGGAGAGTCTCTCGATTAAGTGGGAGAAATGGCAGACAAGGGTAGGCTGAAGGTTGATAAGTTTAATGGGCAGAACTTCCAGTTATGGAAGATGCAAATGGAGGATTATCTCTATCAAAAGGATCTATGGCGGCCATTAGAGGGAGTAGCCAAGAAAGAGCAATCAATGTCTCAGGAAGATTGGGATATTTTGGATAGGAAGGCACTGGGGAGTATTCGTCTATGCCTGGCACAATCGGTGGCATTCAATATTACTGAAGCAAAGACAGCTAAAGATCTGGTGGAAACCCTAGCGAAGTTGTATGAAAAGCCTTCAGCTTCAAACGAGGTATTTCTTATGAAGCATTTATTTAATATGAAAATGGTAGAAGGTGGATCAGTTACTAATCATTTGAATGAGTTTAATACAGTTACAAGTCAATTAACCTCAGTTAAAATTACTTTTGATGAAGAGGTTAGGGCTCTCTTGATTTTGTGTTCTTTGCCAGAAAGCTGGAATGGCTTGGTAATGGCTGTTAGTAATTCTATTTCTGGTTCTAATACCCTAAAGTATGATGATGTTATTGGTGTTATATTGAGTGAGGAAATTCGTAGGAAAAGCTCAGGGGCATCCACATCGGGTAGTGTATTGAACACAGAAAGCAGAGGCAGAACAAGAGATAGAGGAAACAACTTTGGAAATCATGGGAAATCAAGAGGAAAATCAAAGGGAAAGAGGTCTGAATCTAAAGGGCCAAATGATTGCTGGTACTGTGGAAAACCAGGTCATAAGAAGAAAGATTGTTGGTCTCGGAAGAAAGATCAAGGAGACAAAAATGATGGAAACAAGGAGGCAAATGTGGTAAGTAACAAATCCGAGGAGGATGCTTTGCTCTTGTCCTTAGAAAGTATTGATGATTCATGGGTTTTAGATTTTGGGGCTTCATTTCATGCTACACCCCATAGAAGTTATTTTGTTGATTATGTCCAAGGGGATTTTGGGCTAGTTTATTTGGGAGATAATGAACCCTGTCAGATTGTTGGAAAGGGAAAAATTAAGATTAAGTTGCAGAATGGGAATCATTGGCTACTACAAGAGGTAAGACATGTTCCAAGGCTGAGTAGGAATTTAATTTCAGCAGGGCAACTGGGTGATGAAGGTTGCACAGTTACTTTTAATGATAAAAATTGGAAGGTTTCAAAAGGTTCCTTAGTAGTAGCAAAAGGTGTGAAAGTAGGCACCTTATATCTTTGTACAGGTCATACTATTCCTTCTACTTTAATTATTTCAGAAGATAATGAATGTTCAGGAACAGTGGCTGCAGTTGAGCAGGAAGAACATCAAACTGTTGCTGTAGATTTTGACACAGCACTGTGGCACAACAGACTGGGGCACATGAGTGAAAAAGGTATGAAATTACTTCATTCAAAGAAAGTTTTACCTGGTCTAAAATGTGTCAATATGGATTTCTGTGAAAGTTGTGTTTATGGAAAACAAAAGAGAGTTAGTTTTGTGAAGAGTGGGAAGGAAAAGAAAAATGAGAGATTAGAGCTTGTGCATACAGATGTATGGGGACCAGCTCAGGTATCTTCCCTTGGTGGCTCTCTGTATTATGTTACATTTATAGATGATGCAACAAGAAAAGTATGGATTTATTTCCTTAGACAGAAACTTGATGTATTTCAAACTTTTAAGAAATGGAAATGCTTGGTTGAGAATGAGACTGGTAAAAAGTTAAAATGTCTCAGATCTGATAATGGTGGTGAGTATTGCAGCATAGAATTTGAAGAATATTGTTCCTCTAATGGTATTCGTAGGCAGAAAACTATGCCAAGGACTCCACAAGAAAATGGAGTGGCTGAACGCATGAACAGGACAATAATGGAGCATGCAAGGAGTATGAGGTTGCATGCTAGGCTGCCCAAAAATATGTGGGCAGAGGCAGTGAACACTGCTGTTTATTTAATCAATAGAGGCCCCTCTACTCCTTTGGACTATGGTATTCCAGAGGAAGCATGGAGTGGTAAGAAGGTGAGTTATTCTTTTCTCAAAACCTTTGGTTGTGAAGCTTTTGCACTTATAGATTCTGAAAATAGAACCAAGCTGGAAGCTAAGTCAAAGAAATGTGTATTTCTTGGGTATGGCATTGATGAATTTGGTTATAGGCTTTGGGATTTTGAAAATCACAAAATTGTAAGAAGCAGGGATGTCATATTCAATGAGAAAGTATTGTACAAAGATCTGTTGCTGCAGCATGAGAAGAAAGAAAATGACTATGTAGTACTGGATGATACTCCACAAGTTCATGTTCCAGTAGTTCCTTATGCTCCACAAGAACAGCAACAACAAATACCACACACCCCAGTGAGTGTTAGACGGTCAACAAGGCTAAGTAGACCTCCAGAAAGATTTTCTCCATCTTTGTATTCTATTTTGTTAACAGATGCTAGTGAACCTGAATGTTATAATGAAGCTATGCAGGTGGATACAAAGCTTCAGTGGGAGTCTGCAATGATAGATGAAATGGACTCTTTGCTGAAAAATCAGACATGGGATTTATGTCAGTTACCTGCAGGTAAAAGGGCTTTACAGAATAAATGGGTTTACAGGATAAAAGAAGAGGATGGAGGTACGAAATGATTTAAAGCCAGATTAGTCGTAAAAGGATTTGCACAGAAACATGGTATTGATTTTGATGAGATATTTTCTCCAGTTGTTAAAATGACTTCTATTCGTACTATTTTAAGTATTGTGGCTACTGAAGATTTGCATTTAGAGAAGCTTGATGTTAAAATAGCTTTTCTTCATGGTGATTTGGATGAAGAAATATATATGGTTCAGCCACAAGGATTTGAGGTCAAGGGTAAGGAGAATTTGGTGTGCAGATTGCAGAAAAGTTTATATGGCTTGAAGCAAGCACCTCGGCAATGGTATATTAAATTTGACACTTTTATGAATGGGCATGGATATAGTCGGTGTCATTCTGACCATTGTGTTTATTTTAAGAGGTTGGATGATGACAGCTACATTATTTTATGTTTATATGTTGATGATATGCTTGTAGCTGGGTCTAACATGAATCACATTAAGGGGTTGAAACAACAGTTAGCAAAATCTTTTGCTATGAAGGATTTGGGGGCAGCAAAACAAATCCTTGGTATGAAAATTTGTAGAGATAGGAAAAATAGGAAATTGTCTCTATCTCAGGTTGATTATATTGAGAAGGTGTTGCAACGTTTCTCTATGGAAAATGCCAAAGCTGTCAGCACACCTTTGCCTGGTCATTTGAAATTGACTAAGGATATGTGTCCCAAGACACCAGAAGAAGAGACTAAAATGTCTAAGGTACCTTATGCTTCAGCTGTAGGGAGCTTAATGTATGCTATGGTATGTACTAGGCCAGATATTGCACACGCAGTGGGAGTCGTTAGCCGTTATATGAGTAACCCTAGTATTGAGCATTGGAATGCAGTCAAATGGATTCTCAGATATTTGAGAGGCACATCCAGTAAGTGTTTACACTTTGGGGGTTCTACTACTACTGTACAAGGCTATGTTGACTCAGATTTGGCAGGAGATATAGATAGCAGGCGGAGTACTACAGGTTATATATTTACTATTGGTGGGACAGCAGTGAGTTGGATTTCTCGACTACAAAAGGTGGTTGCTTTATCCACTACAGAGGCAGAGTATGTTGCTGCTACAGAGGCAACCAAGGAGATGATATGGCTTCAATTCTTCATGGAAGAATTGGGACATCCACAAAAGGATAATTTTCTACATACAGATAGCCAAAGTGCCATTCATCTTGCAAAGAATTCTGCTTTGCACTCAAAGACAAAACACATACAGTTGCGGTACCATTTCATTCAATCAATTTTGGATGATGGACAGTTAAGGCTGGAAAAGATTCATACTGATGATAATCCAGCAGATATGTTTACAAAGGTAGTAACAAGGGAGAAGTTGAACTCATGTTCAGCTTCAGTTGGTCTTCTAGACTAAACAAACCAAAGGAACAGCTGAGTCCAAGGTGGTTCAATCCAGTGGGAGCCTCATGTGGGTAGCGGTATTGCTACAGGATCAGTCTCCAAGTGGGAGGTTTTTTAGTATAGTGTGGATACTGATCAGTCACCAAGCGGGAGATTGTTAGCTTATGGTGACTAATCAAGAAAGTACTATCCAAGAAAGTACTGTACACTTTTCCTCCCGACCTCGCCGGGGTTTGGGGCCGGGTCGGGCCCCGAGCCGGGGTTTGGGGGCGCAGCCCCCGAGGAAATTTTTTTTGAGGCCGACTACTTTTCAGTTATTTGGGCCGACTACTTATAACTCATTCTAACCCTAAAGCGGGAAAATATTGTATAATATGGCTTAGGGTTAGGGATTTTTGATTATGTATGATTTTAGTACTTGCAGCAGAATTGGGCTGTAAGGGATTACAGATTGTAATTAGGTTGTAATCACTGGATAATAATAATATTGGACTCGCTGTTGGTGGACGTAGCCTAGGGATTGGGTGAACCACGTTAAATCTGTGTGTCTTGTGTTCTATTCTGTGTGGTTTATTATTTTCTGATATTAGTTATATTTGCACATAATTGTTATTTCTGCCTTGTTAATCCTAACAACATCATCATCAATGGTCTTCTCTTTTTCTTTGGCATCCTGCTCCTCCATTCTATATTTCACCTTATTTTCTTTTGCTTGGACATCATCCAAGAGTTGCTCCATTTGTATCAATCTTTCCTATAGGAGTCTATTAGCTTCCTCCTGATCTTCCACCTTCTTAGCAAGCTCAACATTGGTCACCATTTTCTTCTTTTTAGATGATCCAATTGATTCTTCTGGTGGTTGAAACATCCACCTTTCACTTCCCAAGCCTTAAGAGGCTCCGATACCAATCTGATGGGGAGGCTAGGATAGACTAGCTTAGTCTATGCCTTTGATCCACTCTAGGACCAAGGTGTTCTTCTAACACCCCTGATGGTCTATAGGCTTCCTTATCTCTCCAAGGACCCCCTAACCTTCCTAACCTATCCACCAAGTCAAACTAGCTCATCTATCAATATATCAAGCTTAGCTCCTAGATACTATCCCTTACATAGGCTCAATAAGGGTATTTTTGGCTTTCAATTCTATCCTGAACTCCAAAAGTTAATTTCATAGGTTCCAAGATGTTTTCAAGGCATTAGACACATGTTCATGACATTGGCTTAGTTGGGTCTTTACCCGATTTAGGACTTGCTTTGTATTTTAGGGCTACAAGGAAGTGCCAATTAGGCCTCCTTCCGGATTTGTAGGGCCTATAACTCTTCCTCCGTACAGAATGAAAATTCCCATCCTAAATGAATTCCACTACAAATGGCTCACTCTCAAGGATTTTTGAGGTCTTAGGTGCCCATTTGGCCGTACAATGGTTTTGGCAATTTAGAGGGTTTCAAGGGTTTGAGGGACTCCTCAATGTCCTGGTCTTCAACAGCACCCTTCCATAACTTTCCAAACCTCCTCCTTCACACTACTTCACCTTCTAACACTATTCTTCACTTCCCCAAAGGGATTTGACATGGAACTCCCTTCACTGTCTTGGAGAGTTCTTTCACTGCCGCACATCCCTAGCCAGACTGCTCATAGCTTGCCTAGGGCTTCTACAAACAAATGTTTTCACTTCTTTTCAAGGGCCCTACATTTATATACAAACAAATTGGGGTTTGTACCTTCAATATCCAAGGTTCCATGGCATTCCCACGGTGGACATGAAATCTACAGACCTATAAACCCATGCCTCTCCAAACTGGCAGAGAATGATCTAAACCAAAGGAAATAAACAAAGACTACTAACACTCAAACTGAAATGAAAACACACACACACAAATGAAAATTTAAACACTCAAAATAGTATAAAAAATAGGGATTCACACAAATTTGATTGTATTCACAGATATTCAGTCCCTCAACAGTGATTGTTGCACTCAAAACACCAGCAGACTGGTCCTCCCGTATTGTGCCATACACAATGTAGTCCAACCTTGAAATTAGGGTTAGAAAGGTCTTAAATAACTTGTCCTTAGAGTGAGTGTTTTGGTTTTAGGGATTTTGAGCCTCTTATCATAGTTAGGTAATACAAAGGGAAAAGTTGCTAGCAACTTTTGAGCAACTTTTAGTTGCTTGAGCAACCTTTGCTCACACATTCCAAAAGACCATTGCTAGGCCTCCTAAAGCACACATGTGCTCATATCATAACCAAACACTAACTCCTAGACCTCTAACTCATAGTAAAACAAAGATCTCAAGATAACAACATTCCTTGAGTCAATGTTCCATACCAATTAGAAAGACCAGTGAACTTCTAGGACTTAAACAATGCCTAGACACAACAAAAATGAGCCAAACTCCTTGTTGACTCTTATTGTAATTACATAGCTTTATCTCAGAGGATAAACACACCAAAAAAAATGAGATGGTGAGGGCCCTCATAGGGGTGCTCCTGCACCATAGTCTCTATCGAAATGACCCAAATTTATTCGATGAAAGATTTAATCACTGGCGGAAACTAACAGATTTGGACAATCCTGATAATTATTTAAAGATCATTGAAAATGGAGATTTATGTGTTTGTGTAAGGGGATTTCAGATACCAATGTACTACAGTGCCCCAAAGAAGCGAGCTACAAGAGTTAGAGGGGAAGAGTTTTCCAAGATCGTCAAGTTTATAACAGCTAATGCAAGGGACATAGCCTTTAAAGTTTCCTCTGAAATAAGATCCTGATTCCAATATGAACAACTACTTGAGGCCATGACAATTGTGTTCCCTCAATATTGGCACTTAAACTCTAAGGAAGATTATCATAATAGGCTATTGACTTTGATAAAGGAATTTTGTAAATCTGTAGAATTCAGTGGAGTGACTATCAATGGAATTTTAGATGAGGATCTTCTTAGACAACAATCAGGCACTTTTGCAAGAACTATGAAGCATCAATATCAATTAATCCATAACCCACATGAAGAGGGCTCAACAAAAAGGCTTTGAACAGAACTAAAATAGAGCATAATGTTGCGTGAAGAAATTTCAGAGTTCTTCAAGCTTGTTGATCTATGTCAAACCATGATATTGGGTTCAATGGAGGATGAGAGAGTTTTCAGTGCTTTGGGCTTCCTAAAATCAAAACTAAGAAACAAACTAAACAAGAATTTGGAAATATGCTTGAGGGTCTACACATCTAGGTATGATGTCAATACTTTTCCTTATAAAAAAGTAATGGAAATCTGGAAGAAAAGATGCAAAAGAAGAGGTTTGGGAAACACCATTAACCAATCTCTGACTCCGATTGGGACAACTACAGGTGGCGATGGGAGTCATAGAAGTGGAGGTCAAGGTGAAGAAGATACAAATGAAAATGAAGAGAACAATGAAGGAACTGGAATACCAGAATTAGATGATGACGACGATGTAGAGATGAATTGGAAAATTTAGGAAATTTTTGCTAAATTAGCAGTAGCAATCAATAGGTATTTTTTGAACTTATTAACTACTATATCCTATCATTCAATGTTCATTTTAGAAAACCAAGAATGTATTATGTTTCATCATTAAAATTTGAGAACAAAGAGTATTATTACTGTAGTTTGTATCATATCATCAATGATCATTCAAACTTGAATTTGAAATTCCTGAATGAAATTTTGTATTCTAATAGCATATAACAGAGTAAATAAACTAAGAATAACTCAATAAAATAGAGTAACTCAACATACATTGAAAATTAGATAGAGCACAATTTGTTTTTTATTCATTTGCAATATATTACAATTTATAGTAGTTCAAAATTCAAAGAAATCTTTGTAGGCCAGTCCAAACATCCTCTGATGGCAAAACAATTTGGTTCATAGTATAGTCACACTCCTGCAACTTCAGTAGCAATTCATATTTGGAAGTGTGACTTGACAACATTGTTGCTTCTAAAACTCCATTCAAAGTTCTCACTGGTTCAATGAAATCCATGAATGTATTAGGAGACATGTCTGTAGGAAGAAAGCATAAATCAATATTTATTTTATCCTGCAACCTTTTTTGTAAGATTTTGTTCCAATGAACTTATTTGCATCAAATCCCTTAGGCAAACCAAGACTTTTGAAATTCACTTTCCTTTGTTTCATCTTTGTGATCTTCTTCTTAGCTTTGTCATCCAATTCATGTGCTTCTCATAGCTTCTCACATTTTTGAATGATACTTGATACCTTTACTAAGGCATTAAGGCGGGTGCTAATTCCCTTGTTTGATAGATAACTATCACTCTTACTGTAGAGTTGTTGCATAATATCTTTTGCTTTCTTTTCTTTCTTGAGAACATCGATGTTCTATTCAATGTTCTTATGGTGCTTCAAATAACATACTCTCATACTTTGAATCGTTTCAAATCACTCACACAAGCTATGAGACATCCCCACTATTTGACCCCAAATGTGTTCGTTTGTAATCTTCACTCAATTATTACTAGTATTTGTTAAAGTTTGAATTGTATTATTGGTCGTCTTTACTGAGCCTGCAAAAAAAAAATGCTCACATTTCATTTTTCTCTTCCACTGCTTTGTGTTCCCAATTATTGGCTTTATCCATTTGAGAGTCCAATTGCTTTTGCAATTCCCAGTTGGAGGCAACATTACTCTCCACGGTTTTAAATAACTTTTATGAACTGACTCTTTCTTCCTCTATTTTTTTTACTAATTTCTGCCATTTTTCCCCTTAGCGCCCTCAGCTCTGCCTGCTCCTGTTCCTTCACTACTACCTTTGCATGTTCTTGCTCTGTATCTACTGATGTAGAGGTCAATTTTTTAATCTTTTTATGTAATTCTTTCAAACTATTCTCTAAAGCTTTCCTCTTTTCTTTTTCATTGGCAATGTCTACCTGTAACTTTTCTATAATTTTCTCGAGCTTGCTTTTCTCTCTTTCCAGCTTTAGCAGTGCACTGTAGACCACTTGGTTTATAGACTTTGACACATTAATTTAAACTTCTAGAGGGTTTCACTGAACTTGAAATTGCAAACAATTCTTTACGATCGAATGTCATTGATCTGGAAACCTTTTGCTTCTTGACACTATCTTCTTCAGTCCCACTGGCACTAGTGCCACTACCAGACCCAGTAGCAGTAGATTCCCCAATCCCACCCATGGAAATGGATGTTCTTGTGGGCATAGTGGTTCCTAATGAATGTAATGGGTCCATTGATTCAAACCCAATGCTGGCACCATGATCATGATCAATTTTTTGTGTCTCAATTGTATTCCAGATGCCTTCTCCTGTGGGACCCAAACCACCACCTTTATAACCCATTTTTTCCACAATGATTGCTCCTTTACTATATAATTTTTTTTGGTAGTCGCTGACTCCACTTTGACTCCTTGGAGTAAATACAATTGGTGGATTGTCACCCTCAGTGTCTGGATCACTGCTGTCGTATGCCATCTTGAGATGCTTCAAATTACACAATTTGCTAAACTCTATATCCTCATCTATTTCATCTAGATATTTATTGGTCTTTGGTTCACCAAGATCCTTTCTCATGCTCCAAAAATCATTCATTTTTTTTCTAGTCCATTTTCTATCCTTACAAGCTTCTGCTATTTTCTTTGGTATTTTTATGTTTGATGGATGAGCAGCTTTTTCGTAGAAATTGTAGGATATCCTAGGCTATACAATGCCTTGGCTTATTATTGTCATAATTTGTGATGACAACTGTTCAACTGAAATTTTTTCCTCAGCAGAAACTTTCTCCATCTCTTTTGTAACGTCATCCCAGCTATCCTTATTTTTCAACTTCTCTAGCAATGGTTTACTTTCATGTTGAAATAAGTTTGCAGAGTTCTTATTAGCAACAAGCATTTTTTGAATGACGTTGAGTGGATCATACTTCAGGTACCACTCTAAATCAAATTGAAAAATTTCTATAAAAAAAATTTCCACTTTGAATGCCTTTCTCTCAAATGTTAACCCTCCAATTGAGAAAGGTAAGGAAGGGAATATGCTCTTCTTCGACTGGCCAGCGAATAGTCTATCTATGCTCTCTAGTTGTACTACATATTCTACTACAAACAACCTATCTGTCACATGCATTTGAAGTTTGTGGGGTTGTAGTTCTGATCCGTAAAACCTTAGCACAGTGTATTCTTCCATTAAGTACTAGTCAACCAATTGAATTGTGCTTCCAAGTTGGATGCAATCCCTACATGAAGCAGACAATCTGGGCATTGGAGTGCTTGTTATTTTTTTGTACAATGGTGCCAAAAAGAAGTCTACAAAATTACTATAATTCCTTCTGTTATCATACATCCTTATCTGAGGTGTCTAGTTATATATTGGAGTACATGTCCCACTCTGAATTTCAAGCTTGTTGTCGTTGCTCATTAATATTGTAGCATGCTTGGCTAGCAGAAGATAACACAAGTAGGTTGTGAACCTAAATGTCTTAAAATTACCTCTTTTAATCAATGCTAATTGTTCTTGCATCGATTGAACCACATGTCCAACAAAATTATATCTTACTGGTTCATTGACACAATGGATATCCCAAATCAATCGAAGAATGCTAACACCCACTTCCCTATTATTTTCTAGTCCCAGGAAAAATGCTAGTGAGGATATAGTATCCTGAACCCACGGCACAAAAATGTTAAAATCATAAGGAGGCTTATGGTTCTCAACTAATGAAGCCTTTGCCTCTGCAACTATTAGACCCTTTACAAATGAATCTTTTGTGTTTGGCACGAGTGCCTCATATTGCTTTGCTAGCAATCCCAAGTCAATATGGACATTACAATTTTGTCAGTCAAACCCTAGGTCTAACAAATTGAGAAATTCTTCCTGGGTTATTAATAAAATTTCTTCCTAATTTTTTTAATTCACAATTGCGTTTCTTTCTTTATCATAATTTTCTGCACAAATGAAGATAATTTCTGGGCAAGGGAAAACTTCGGGTAACAGTATGCGACCCAAACCAACATCTCATGAAGCAACTTTATTCATTTTTGCACCTATCACTGGATTAAATTTTATAAATTCAGACCTCTTTGGTCTAGTTGCCTTACTGCACAATGAATGTCTAATTGCTATAACTCTCCTTTCACTGTCGATAGCAAGATCATAAACATCATGATACTCATTAGTGAAACCAAAGATTTCTAATAGTTTTCTCCAATCTATTAAAGTTTTCCCATCTGCTTGCCCTTGGCCTTGAGTTTTTTCTTTCCCCATTGTTCTTTGGAAGAATGAAAGAATACAAAATCATAAATATTTACTAACAAAATCATAGATAATAACTAACTAATTAAGAAAACTCCAATTGTACATGCAAGAATTAAAATTTCAAAATCAAGTTAAACTAAATTTTTTACATTACAGGGAAAACCCCACAATGCAATGGTAAGTTGTGAGCCTCTCATATGGGAGGTCTTGGGTTCAAATCTTCTTGAGCCCCTTGTTGATCTTGGCTTCGGCCTATTACCCATCAAAAAAATAAAAAAATAAAAACATTTTACATTACAAAATCGGGAAGCCATCAGGCTAGATATCTTACCAAAAATTAAATTTTGAAATCTCAATAGATAGAAGTTAGAATGGTCAAGGCTCTCACAAATTACAATCTTGAAATCTTCGGCGATGGTTCAACAATTCTTTTTAGCTCGTTGCTACGAGTCGATAGGTTTTTAAAAAGGAAATGTTAAAAACCTTTTGTTAAATGTAACATTTTAACCAAAATTATGGAATCCTTTTAATGTTTTATCTCAACATGATATAATGGTACATAATCTTTTCAATGAATTACACGTGTCATGTTTTTGGAGTGAGTTTGCAGAAAAGGTTTTTGAAACCCATAGTACTTCTGAAATACAACTTCAACCGTTCATCTCTCGTAATCCAACAATTGTCACAATTATCAAATATTACTAATTTAATACACACTAATGAATATAATCATTAACTATAGTCACTTAGAATTCATGCATTCAAGAATACATTATCCATGAAATTTTAACCAGTCACCATTAAATGATTAAGTTTCGAAACATTTAATTATTACATGAAACAAAAATGCAACACAATTTTTTTATATTATATTACACAAAATTTCATTACAATTCAAGTCAACTATGCCCATAGGCCATATCTATTAACGATTTTTATAATCAAAACAAAAAATAAAAGCACTTTGAATTTCTTAAAATGATTTCATAGTTTTTTAAAAAATACATGATTACAATTTACATCATTGCAAAAACCCTGGTAAGCTACTACCACCAGAGGGAGACACAGTAGAGACTAGGTAGAGTTAGGGACTATCTAGCTGAGGCTTCCTTCCTTCTGTGTGGAACTTTAAAGAGAGGATAATCTCAGAGAATTCTTCTATCCATCGATAGTCCTCGGTTTCCTCCAGTAGGTGCCACTTCTAGAGGAAATCCCTCCCAATCTGTGCCCACTTCCGATGACACGTGAGCTACTCAACATCAAGGTTCAATAGAAATGGTTGCCTGGGCACATTTACTCTTGGTTGTAGAATACTAAGAAAATCCTTTGCCCAAGGAATTCCAAACCCAATTTCTACAAATACGACAACATTCACATCGTCGTCGAGGTACTCTTCTCTGAAAACTTTCCTCAGAAGCATGATAATATCCACCTTTTCCCCCAGGTTCAATAGAGATGCCAAGAACTAAGAGGAAATATCAATGTTAACTCTATACCTATTTTCATTCTCCACAAATTCACGTCCTAACACCATCCTTATAGCCTCCTTGGTGAAGGCTTCCAACTCCATAGCAACAGATGCCAAGATTGGGTCTGTGACCAAGCCCAAAAAGGCCTTCTGATCCTCCAAGGCAGTGCATCTTAAATGAATTGGAGTGTCCATTGAAAATTGAAATTTGACAAAAATCAAAGAGAACCTAGCACTCGCGGACTATTTTCACAAATCTACTTTCACAATCATAAATTAACAAGCATATATCATCTATTTATAAGCCCCGAATCCTCATTGAAATTCTTTCTCTACCCTAAAGATCTAATTAATTTGTAAGTTAAATGGTAACCATCCTTCAAAAATTTCCAAATCTTTCATATTTAATGCAACGATGGGTGAAATTGGAAACAACACTTATGATAAGACATTTGCAATCTTGGGAATAACAAAGGCCGAAAGGATTGCATCATGCAGGTGGACATAACAATTCTTTATTATAAAAAAATCTTGAAACCTGTGCCCACTCCACATAAATAATAAGAAAAGTACATTAGCTACGAAATGGTGGTAGAAAATGAACCTTTACCATTGATGTAAGATCATCGAACAATCAGAAAATAATGTCCTTAGATGACATGATGTTTTCATTTAAGCCTTAACTTTAAGGCATTATTCTATCGAGGTCATTATGCTTTCACACATATCTGTCATTGAAAATTGAAAGGTGCCATCTAAGAAGCCATTAATTGTAATTACTTTAATTGATGTCATCTACTCATCACCATTAATTAATATTTCTATCTAATATTACCGAAGATTGCCAGTAGAATTCTACTTTTTGGTGTTAGAAAATGAGGTCACAGACTCAGTGACTCACACGTCTGTTGGATTAGAACATATCAATGGCCAAAGGTAAATTTTAGGCCTATTGTTGGTCTTCAAAATCTTTACGGCAAACTCTCAGCGGAATCATGACATGTGGTATGATTCATCAAGGGCTTATTGGTACGATCAATCATACCACGTGTCATGATTCGACTGAGAGTTTGTCATAAAGATTATCAAGACCAACAATAGGCCCAAAATTCATCTTTGGTCATTGATCTATGTTCTAATCCAATGGACATGTCATTCTATGACATCATAGTGATGGGACCCACTACACCGACAAGTGCAACTTCAACATCAAATCAGAACCATTGGATTAAGAGAGATGAACGATGGAAGGTGCATTTTGGATGGAATGTGGTGAGATAACTCCTTTACTAAAAACTCTCTCCGAAATCATCACATGTGTCATTCTTCAAGAATGAAAACTCGGGATTGAACTAAAAACTTAAATCATCTAGAATGTTAAATGTAATAATTATTTCCAATTATTCAATCCCCATACCAACTATAAATTTTTGAAAAACATTCGCCATGACAAATAAATTAATTCAAATATTTGGAAAATAGTTTCACCATATTTTTATAAAAATGGTATCCATTATTAAAAAAATTGCCACTAAATATCCATATTTTGAAATATAATTCTCCATCAATATTAATAATTTTCCTTAAAAAAATAATGTAGTCGCCATTTTTTTTTATAAAAATGGTATACACTATTAAAAAATTCACCACCAAATATCCATATTTTGACACAATTCGCCATCACTATTAAAATTTTTCCCTCCAAAACACATGATTCGCCATAATTTTATACTTTTCGGGAGGGGGGGGGTTTCTTAAAGTTATCCCTGTATTAGATCTCTTGTTAGAGGGGTATAATTCCCATAGAAGAAATGCTTCTTCATTCTCATCAAATCTCAAACCAATGAAAACATCATTGACTCCATCCAAATCTAACTTAAAATCTTTATTTTTCAGAATGCAACATTCTATCAAATATAAAGGAGGCACTAAGGTCCCATCCTAGAAATAAGATAATACCATCCTCTGTCAACAATTGTCTACCTTTATATGGGGTCATGGTAATTATCGCAGCATCAATATCATCCTTGAGTTGTTTCAACAACCTGGCCTTAGTCTTTGGCATTATATTTGGAATAGATTCTCTTAATTTCTTACCTTTGATATTATATGAGAAAGACTTAAATTCTTTGACTTGACAAACTCATCATCAGACACAAAAGAAGAATGATCATCTAATCTAGTATCTTTATAGATCCCTATCTTTGTTATGTAATCTTCTCATCTTTATCTGGCTCCTCCTCCACTTCTTTTGCCTGCATCCTAGAAATGGCTTCGTGTTCATCTGATCCACTTTCTCTCACCCCTTCTTGAGACTCAAGTTCTCTCAGTTTCTACACATTTTCATCTAGTTCTTTGTTGTATTTGTCAATCACTCTTTGTGCTTCCTCATCTTCGAGGTTTCTGAAAACTATCTTCAACCTCTACTGCCTCATGGGGGTAATCCCCCAAATTTTGCTTCTTCTTACAAGAATGTATGTATCCTTCTAGATCATAATTTTTTCTTGGACAGTTTTCAAACAAATTGAATTCATCCATTAAATTCTTCTCAATTTCATCATAATCCTTGGTTGAAACATTGAGAAATCGCCAAAACCGAGTGTTCTTGGAAGAAAAGGTGTATTTATGCAAATTCCCAAAGTGTTGTGCATTTGAAACACTCAATTATCTTATAATTTCCAAATAAGCTATTCTATCTAGAATAATCTTCGACAACATATATGGTATTCCTTCAAACCCATAGTTTCTAAAGCATGTAAAATTTGTAGAGACATACTAATCTCCCCAATTATGATCAAACATTTTTTGTTGATCAAAATCCTTTGGTCTCAAGAATGCCCTCACTTCATCAGAAATTGACCTATTACAAGGGAAACCATACATATGATAGGCAGGCTTCATGATCCACTCTTCAAAACTGATGCAGTGTGACCTCATTTATTTGGAATCCCATACGAATGTCCATAGCTATACTAGTTTCTCTTTTCCCTCTCTATTTCTGAGGCTCAATTTTAAATCTTTTAGCCACATGCCCATTTTGTGTCCATAAAAAAACACCAAATACATTAACAGAGAATAATGTATGAATCTTAAGAATTCACGAGTTATGAGATTCAGAAGACCCTCATGTAATATATCTACCAAATATGATGCATAATCAAAGGGCCTAGGTTCAAAAATTTGAATGTATGAGGCTAAAACCATTGGCCCAATACTCGTGAGGTCAGGTACTTCTAAAACCCCTAATTATCCACAAGACATGTAGGTATACTGAAAACATAGTCGAAACATATTCACATTAAAAGGTGGCCCATCATGAGGCATGAGTTTCCTAGACTCTTTTTTATGGACGACTAGCTTCCAACTAGTATCTGTAGTGTCCATTCTTTGGTACTCATCTTCCAATTCCAAAAAAGACAAGGGCAAGTTGCAACTAGGGTCTAAATTAAACACCTCATTCAAACTATCTATGGAGAATCAAATGAAAATACCTCCATTTGGGTCTTTAATACATCTTTCTGTTCGAACATAATTCCTCACCAAAATCTCTAGTACTTTCAAATTCACAAAGACATTTGGGATAATTAACTTACCTAAATTGGTCATCCATGGATTGCATAGCAACATCTCCTTATTTCTTCTCAGATAGTGAAATATAAAAAGCTCATAACCTCTAACCCTAGTCCATACACTTCCAACATCTTTATACTTATCTTCTATCTTATCTCTTTCTGCAAAATGTTGCTTTGATCTGCTCAACTTCAGGCCAAGAGCCTGCATTTGATCAATTATATCATGTTCAGTCTTCTAATATGAACATTCTCTTCTTTTTTAGTTTTCTTCACTTTGGATTCTGTACTCTCCACTGGTTTCCTTTTTCCTGAAGAACTGGATTCCTCCATTTATGAGAGTGTAATCCCTACAAATTACCCTTATGTTTTGTAAATTCACTTTGCCTTTGCAAAATTTTGTGTTGGATACCTTGATTTATATGCTGAGTGTACAAATTAGTCATCTTGCAATGATCAATTCTTCATAAAGTTACCTCGTATGAATCCTTGGATTTACTCGATGCAAGCATTTTAAAAATTTTATTTTCTTTAGTTTTTCATTTTCGAACTGATATGATGACTCTTCATCGACGTAGGTTTCTCCGTTACACATAATCTTTGGGCCCATCAACATAAATGTTTTCTTTGCTTCTCTAAAGTCCTTTGGTCACTTCCTGATCGGCATAGGTACTGCCGACAATTCTATCAGTTGTCAGGATAGCTCTTTTTGTGTTATAGCGATGGACATAAATACACTGATAGGCCCTTCGGTATAACCTTTCCCAATGCATACATTTTCTATCTGCCTTAGTCTCCCCAATCAATATGCTCTTAGCAGCCTAGGATAAGTCAAATATGTTAGTTCATCCCTTAAATATGTTGGTTCATCCCTGCGTCTTAATCTAAAAACATTACTTAACTTTGAACATTTTTTTTTGATCAACCATGTTGTTCCTTTTATGCATACATTTCCACTGAGCTACCCCGTCTTTGATAACTATAGAAACTAGTGAGGAAGTTTAGTGGTAATGTGAGGAAGTTTAGTGGTAATGTGCGATCATTAGAATAATTCCAACCATAAGATTTTTTTTACTTTTATATGTCATGTTTTTTCTGTTGTTGCTGATAGAGATGCGATTTGAAAAGAAAACTAAACAAAAAAATTAAATTTTGATTTGACAAGAGGAAAAAACCTTCACCCCAAGAAGAGCGGCTTGAAAAATAAACTCCACAAAGCTTGCAAGGAATACAACCAGTAAACTCCACAAAGCTCACAAGGATTACAATGGGTAATGAAAGCCAAGCATGTAGGGTTAAAAAGTCAAACTAGAGAATGCTGCTCAAGAAAATACATTGCCTTCAACTCCAACGTCACGCAAAGGGTAGAGGGGCATATTCTATTTTGCATTATATTCAAAGAAAAAATAATATATCTCAATATTTTTATATAGGAATGATAGAATTATTTTTTTATGTTAAAAATATTCTATATTCGAAATATATTATTATAAAAAAAAATATTGTATACATTATTATTTTTATATTTTATGCATATTTATTTGTTCTAATTTTATTTATTAATTATATTATTAATAGTATTAACTTTTAGATTTTAAAGTATTATTAGTATATAATATACTAATCTAATTATTTATTTATTATATTATTTATAGTATAAATTTTATTAGTATTTATTATATTATTTGTATTGGTAACTCCTTTTTGTATTAATAGCATTTGTTTATTATTAAGACATATAAATACAATGTATTCGCTTAAAAATATAAAAATAGATTCTAATTAATTTTTAAATATTTACTTATATATTTAGAATTTTTTAATATAAATAAATATTTTACGTATCTTGTTGTTTTATTACTCCTAAGGTGTTCTAATATGAATTAAAGAAATTGATTTTAGGCATCAATGGTAGAAACAATCATAAATGAGATGCAAAAGAATGAAAATAATTACAATTGTTGCATGTACTTTCACATTGGCTAGGGCTTATGGCTAGGGCCTAGGGCCCTCCACAGTCAATCTTATATGTTCTTTGTGCAACAGTTAATCTCATCTACAGTCAATCTATTTTGATAGCTATTTTTTATTTCCTCTAGGACCCATAAGGTGGGCACATTGCAATGAAAAGCCCATCCATACATGATATTAAGAAACCAGGTTCAGTGAATTGAAGCTCCTATGGTTTAAGTAAGAGCACACCTAGGCCAACGCCACATCATCTCGCTAAAAAAACATGCCTAAATTTTGTCACGGGTTCAAAAAATCAATTCAAGTTTGTCTCTAGTGACCCCTTATGTAACACTATTACTAATGTCGTGAGCAGGTCGTTAAAGACGTACACAATCCTCCCTCACATCTTATACTAGTATGGGAGTCAATAGAGGATGAAAATGCCCTCTACCGTTTGGTTGAAATAATGTAATTGAGAGATGTAGTAAAGGAGTGAATATACTTGGCCACAGTGAAATATTAAATATAAATATAAAACTATTATATTTTACATTAATATATCTTTATATGAAATAAATTAAATTAAAATATGTATTTAATATTATATAATTTAATATATAATATTATTAAATTTATTAATATATAGATCATATTATTAGATATTATATTTATATTTATTATTATATATTTAAATATTTATTATTATTGCATTGTTATATTCTACATTTATTATCATTATATAATTATATTTGTTATTAGATATTCATTATATTATTATTATGACAAAGAGAGAAGTACACAAAGAGAGAGTATGGGAGATAGAAATACAAGAGAAACAAGAGCTCTGCTAAGCTCGAGTCCCTGCCTTGTGTGGGGAGTGGGAAGTAGGTTTTGAAATTTTCAATGAAGAAGTATTGTGCTGTGCAATAGGATTGAAATTAAGATAATGATGCTAGTCACAAGTTTGTAAAATCCTTTCCATGAGAGCAATTAATAATTGGAAGAGCAATAGAGTTACTTAAATAGAAATAAAAATGAAAAGGCAAGTTAAGCTATTACCGTGTTTCAAAAATAAGAATTTTCCTTGAGTCAAGTAATGTAGTGGGTCTGTATCTTTTGGTGAATTACTTTGCAATGAAGACTCCATGGGTTCTATCTGAGAACCTACAAAATGCATTTATAATTATAGATGGTCGTCCATTTAGCTATATCTAAGTATATTAAAAAATACCAGTGCATAAAATAAGTAAAGGGAGTAATTTAATGAATCTACTCTTATGATTTAGCAAGGCATATTTATGAATTTTAGATTCTTCCTATTTTTAGGAGCTGCATTTCAAATATAACATAATGAACATTCTAACCATGAAAACAAATCTCTATTTTATTGGTGACAAGCACAAGCTTCATGATAGTGCTAAGTAGGCGGTACATGTATAAGATGTTTGGTTTTGTATATTTTAATCAGGAGTTATCAATACAAAATGAAACATATGTGTTTCATATGTACAGAACTGATAAGGTGATTGTTATTTATAATATAAACAAAGAGCAAAAGCATAGACTGGATAACATGTTTTTGATAATCTATTTCAATATAAGTCCTGTTTGCAAAAGTCTCAAAATTTGCTTCTTTTTCTACTTCCAAAAACCTGCAAAGGCAAGAAAATTTGAGACAAGTTAGTACTATTAAATTTCTACTCTAGCAGGGGTATCATTTAGCAAGGAAGAATAGTCTTTTGCAACAAACTATTGTTCGATTTAACTTATCTGAACCATGCATCTATATTGTGAGGAAAAACTAAATAACTAATGATATAGAGCATAACTATCCTAGATAAAATGATGGAGGCATATAAACTGGATATAAATTGTAGAAAAATTTACTGAGATGTCCACATTTTTGTTGTTGTAACATATTGTTTCTGATGCCTTTTAACTAGGATGTACCCCTTACACTTTATTCAATATTTCCATTTCTTCTTAAATGGAAATAAAGCACAATCATGTAATTAATACAAAATTATATTACATAACTTGTGTACAATGAATCACATGATAATACTTTTGAAACCTAAAAGCAATATGACAATTTGACTAGCCATGGAAAATACCTCCTACTTACCATCAACACTTTTTCCAGATATATTAACAAAGTCACTTTTTACAACTATAAAGTTGTATTCCTATTGAATGACAACAAACAGTTGCTACATTTTTTATTAGTGGATAATTTTATGACTGCATAGAGCCATAGAAACAATTGTAAAATCTGATTCTACATATGGGGAATTAGCAAAATCATGATTGCATACAATTATAAAGAGAAATGATGAATATCTCAAATGAGTGCATACAATGGTAAGAAATGGATATCTTCTATCCTTCAGAATTTTTTGACAATGGATAAAATTAACAGTGATATGCAGAAAAGTTTGTATGTTGAAAGAAAGTTGAGTTATGGGTACAATAATTCCACGTTGAATGTTTTCCTTAGGTAATTCTTAATGTTAAATGTTGTAATAAAGAAAATGAATTTATCTATTTTGCTATATGTGTGAATTGGTGTGTGCAGAATATTATCTTGGTGATAGGTAAGCAAGTTGGGCAAACAATACTTGCATCTGGGTTGCATCACAAGAGTTTTGTAAACAAACTGGCATATTGTAGTATTATTGAAAGCTATTTTTTTTGCAGTAATAAAAACATGTTTTTCATTTTTTGATAGTAAAAACTAAATGCACAAGTACAAAAGCATTGAGAACTTGTTACAAAATAATTAACTTTAAGCACATATATCAGAGTAAGGAAGAAGAACATACAACTTCTTTAGATATGATGGCAAGCTCCCTAGATTTTTTGCTTATTGTTTTATTAATTATATATTTTATCAATAAAAATTATTTGTTTGCTCAACACAGTTTGAAACTAGAACATTTATATCTAATAAAACCATGTTCTTAAAAGAAAAACAACCATAATCCATCAACAATTTTCAGAATAAAAATTATTTGTTTGCTGTGCAGATTTAAGCCCTAGCTTGACAAATTCTCTTGTAGAATAACCCTGCAAATCAGTCCATAAAAGTCATTAATTCCTTGATTATTCAAATTATGCATGGACATGAGAACAAAAATAAGTTGTCAATGAATTGCCCTATTAATCACTATTAATCACCTAGGTAACTGGTATTGCATTGCACATATATGAAACTGTATCAACAATAGTAAAACCATGAAACAATTTAATCTCTGTCATGCTTCTGTATATTTATACCACTAAAGCTAAAACATCAACTGCTACAACAAAAAAAAAAAAAAAAACTAGTTGCCAATGAGGGGAAATAAACAAATATCTTATTATATTGCAAATGTTTACATTGCCATTCTTCTTTTTTATAGAAGATTCGTCAGACCCAGACTTAGAAAGAAAAACTACAACTTAATTACAAGCCTAATCATACCATTTTGGGATTGGAGTCAAGCATTCTTTTAATTAAGTTCCAGGCACCGGACAAAAGCCATTTGGACATTTGAAATCACTTTCTGAAATCTGTGAAACCCATTTCATCTTCCTCAACTGCCTCCTAAAAATGAAGTTTCAGAGCATTTCATTAATAATGTGCTTAACAGTTAACATAAAATAATTGGCATTGCCTTGTAATAAAGAATATATGGGTAAGAAATTAAGTATCTGCCTCTATGATAAAGAAGTGCAAGATTTCCATCGTCACATGGAGAACAAGGAGAAGTATGTCACAAGACCATAAATTGGTGGTAGCCCCATCATCAATCACTTGTACGAGTCCAAAATATTAAAACAAATCTAGTCACCTTCCAAAATAATAACCTTAACAAATCTAGTCGCCTTCCAAAATAATAACCTTAACAAATCTAGTCGCCTTCCAAAATAATAAGCTTAAAAAATCTAGTGTTCACCTTCAACATATGTAACCTAAAAAGCTTTCAGCTGCTCTTTGCCTACATAGGTTGTATATTGTAGCAGCTCTTCTACCTACAAAGAGTGACAATACAACGATATCAGATAGCATTAAAATGCGACTGCACAGAAATTATGTCAATAATTTGTTGTAAACATACCTCAAACTGATGTGGCAACACACAGAGACCAAAATCGACAGAGACTTTGACATTTCCATTGGCATCAATAGTCCATGATAACAATATAATAGTGTAGTGATATTTTCATAACATTTTTTATTGAATATAAATGCAAAGCATAAATTAACTGTAATAATTTTTACATCAATCTTGATCTAAAAATTATTAGGCAGTTAAAAAAATTATTATATTATTATCATGGCATCATATCTGTCACAATGGAAACCAAATTCTCCTTGAAAATTGAGGGAATTTTTTTTTCCCTTTGACGACCTGTTTACTATCTTCTTGTTTTCTATAATTGCATTTGTGAAAAAAAAATGTTTTTCTTTTGAAAAAATATTTGAATTTTCTTTAGCATTTGACTAAATGACTTCAATTTCAATCTTCTGGTATAACATTTCATCTATTTTTTAAGCAACATTTTTTTTTGGTTGATGCTTTTACAACAGGAATCACTGGAAAAAGAGAGTAACGATGAAGAAAAGGTACCTGAATTAATATGAAAACCAAAAGCACCATGAATCCAAGAAAGAGAATGGGTCCCAGAAAGCTGAAATTGTGACCTTTTTTTGAAGCCCAAAATATATATATTGTCAGATTTATCACTACCACAGCTGTTAAAATTGCCGGCTCAAGTATCACTTTTCTTGAAAGCCAAACCCCGCAAGATTTTGATAAATTTCCACACAAATCAACGGTAATAATAAAATCAAAAATAAAAAAGATTGCCATAAACACAGAATTAAAATTACAAAAAGGAAAATTAAAAGAAAAAGCCCTAGAAATTATAAAATGGAAAATACTAGAACAAAACCCTTGCCATAGGTGAAAGCACAGGTTAGGCTGCCATGAACACAAAACTAAACTTATACTAAGGAAAATATTAGAACAAAACCCTTACCGACAAACAAATCTTGTGGCTAAAAAATCATTTTTTCCTTTATGATTTAGCATGTTTTTTCCACAACCCTACAAACAAATACAAACCTTCAAATCCCTCTGCACATCTCAACGCAAACCAACAAGTATGAAACCAACTAGACTAACACAAGCATTACTGGGCATTTAATGTCCAGAGATTTTGGCATGAATGCTAAAAGACATATTTGATTTCGGATATAATCTATACATACCCTTAATTTTGGATATAACTTAACCCTAACTTCTAATAAACATTTTAATATCTTGACAGGACAATAGTTTATCTAACCCTATTGTGTGGTGCGTGTAGTAATAACTTAATTGATTGACATAATATCTTATCATAAACATTTATCTTCCACTTACAATTTCTAAAAGTAACAACACCAAAGTTGTTCTCTATACATATCAGCATTGTCATGAAAACAAACTGACCTACAGAAAATAAATTAAATACAATGCAATTTACCTTGTATACAACGCCAAATCCATCCTCTCCAAGCTTGTTAGATCTCTAGTTGCAGTTGCAGCTCTTAATGTTTCCAAATTAAATGTCATTTGATGATGCAGACTAAATGTCCACTCTTCTCCGCCCACAATTATATCAGTAAGAGGGGAAATTTGAATGCATTTGCAAGAGACTTGCAGGAATAATGAGTAGGAAGAGATACTTGCATTAAAGACGTTGAGGTGCATTGATTTTAAATAGCAACCCTAACCCTAACAATACTAGGAGGGTTACGAAGCAGCCAAGCGAACCAAGAATCATGCGTAGACTCTTCTGCATTGCCGATTTCACAAATAGAATACATGAATGAAAAATAAATATAGTCCAGTTAAGCACCAGAAGGTATTACTTCATCGTTGATGTAGAAACACAAAGAGGGAATGTTTGATAGAAGTGAAACCAGAGTTTCAGACTTGGTTTATTGAAGAGGTAGAAGATATTAATGCCTAGCTGTCATCTAAGGTACAAAATGACGGAGCCTTCTTGCCACTTTAGGAGTACGCAGGATTACATTGCCAACCATAAATCTTAATGTCACTGCAAATCTTAAATTTGAATTAAGGAAACCGTCAGAAACCATCCTCAGTCGTACTATGAATGGGAGAATGCAACAAAACAACTGTCCACCATTTTTTTATTTATTGGTATTTACCAATCTAAAAAATGATTTTTACCCCCAGGGAAAATGCTCTTGTCTAATAAAAAATTTAGAATTTTGTATTTTTTGAAAATATAAATTCTACTGTTCAAAATATTACACACAACATTAGAAATATATTCAAATGGCTGAGAAAGAATTACAAACTAATAGGAGATAATTCACATGAAAACATAAGTCTCTGCCTATAAATAGGCAGGGACTAATAAATGGACAATCTGCCATTTGCATTCCCTTCAAAAATTTTAAAAGCTTTTCCTTCCAATCTATTTTGTACTTGTTTGCAATCAATGTGACCTGGGAGACCACATTTCTCAAGGGATGTGGCCATGAGTTCTATATGTTTTGATAGCTTCTCATTCGATGTAGGTAGGAAGAAGTTAGGATAGGTTGAAAATGAACCAGGAATTTTATCTTTTTAAAAATAATTCATGTGTCATGTTTCTCTTTTCACTCAGTTTTTAGGTTGAATACTACATAAGATGAATATGGAACTTATCTAGTGCTAATGAAAATAATTTTAAATGGTTTTTCTTTTACCTGTTGGTACTTTGGCCATCACTAACAAACGATTTATGCAATTCCAAAAAACTTCAACCATTAATATCCTAATCAATTTCTTGAAACCACCATTGATTTAGTGAATGGACGCAGTTAAGATCCCTACAAAATATACTATTGACCAAATTTTAAAAATAAAAAAATACAACAGAGTTTTGCAAAATTTTCAACATATGATCTGCATATTTTGTGGTCGAAAACCGCAAAAGATTTGCAAAAAAATCACTGTGTTTTTGCAAATTTGGAAGAAAAAATTGACATTTTTTTTTGTTTTTTGTCTTTGGTGCATTTTTTAGGGAGCTTAGCCCGTGCCCCATATTATTGCCTTTACAAGTATTTGGTCGTGTTTCCAAATGATTGAAAGTACAACACATGTATGGTAGTTCCAAATATTTAGAGGACGTGACTAAGCTCCCTACGAAATGCACCATTGACCAAATTTCAAAAACCAGAAAACACAACAAATTTTTGCAAAATTTTTAGCATCTGTTCTTCATGATCTGCATAGTTTATGGTTGAAAACCACAAAAAAATAATAAAAAAATCACTGTGTTTTCATGAATCTGGAAAAAAAAAAGTTTGACATTTTTGTATCTTTGGTGCATTTTGTAGGGAGTTTAGCCCGTGTCGTATTTATATTGTCTATATGTGAATCAGCGTTACTTTTGTCCTTGTGATAAATCAATGATTAACATTGAGATTGAAGTTTTAGGACAAGTTATAAGTTGATGAATTAGGGTCGTAATTTATCACTTTGTGAACTATTACTTGGGCTTAAAAATAAATAAATAAATTAAGTTAGCAAACAAAACTAAGTAATAAGATCACACCCTCATCCAAATAATAATAAATGAAGAAGGAAGTATATACAAAAAAAAGCAATGTTGACAACTAGTACCCAAGATGACTCATTTACAAGGAAATATTTTCCGAGCTTACTTGTCAAACTAGGACTTTATAAGAGTTGAAGGCTTTGTGGTAAGTAGACAAAGGTGAATAATTTTAATAAAATCTTGTGGTGTGGGAATTTAATATTGACTTTGGACATGATTGACGATCATAAACAATAAATTATTGAAAAAGCTTAAATCCAAAGGAACTTAGGTGCTTTAATTTGGCTTACTAAAATAAGTCTGAAGCTTAGAGCTCATAATTAATAACATTAATTGAATGCTCTATGAAGACTACCTTGAATTACAACGCGACTTACAATTAGATACCTTAGATAATGTAGGGGATTCCTTAGATTCTCTATATTATCTTGAATTTTTGCATGTGTTCAAAATCAATGAAAATTTATTTATTTGCACTAGAAATATTTAAAGTATGAGTGAATTCATTTATAATAATGACAAAAGTTAGTGGATATGGATATGTTGATTTATTGGAGAAATTATGTGGAATTCATTGAAATGTATTGTTTATGAAAGGGATCATGGATTTTGTAATTTGACATATGCATGTCTTCACTTACGTAGGAAAGACTTATGTATATATGTGTACATTGTGATCAAATGGTAAAGCTTAGATAGATGCTTTTGTGAGACTATGAGTACCTTCGTAGGTATATGGTTATACCTAAATATTGCCAATATGAATGCTCTTACATAGAATATGGGTTAATTTGCATACAAGAAATATATATTGCATAATATGAAGTAAAGTGATGTTTGTTTGTGCTAATGCATGCATGACTACAACTTTGTGTTTCTCCATGCCTATGACATAATCATGCTATTGTTTTCCATATGTTTGAGATGGAATCATAAATTCACGAAATGAGAACAATAAGAAAGGGTTATTGATTTTCCTATTGTATTTATGATATATGTTTCCTCTTTGCATATCCTTGAGATTGTTATATTAGTTTTAGATATATTATGGTACACGAATTTCATACTTTTGTTAGTTTTGTTTGGTTAGTCTTCCTCAAGTTGGGCTGGGTATCTTTCATGTTAGGAAAGATTTCAGGGAAGCAAAACTGCTTCGTGGTAGGGTGGAAATGCTCTCCTACAATATTTTTGCTCTCAATGTGCTTGACTAAAACATGTGTCACAAGTTCCAACCAGGATGGTCATTAAGTTTGTACATTACATATTCAAGATATTCAACCCATTGGTCTATTGTAAAGATTCGTGTATACTTATTATATCCAAGTCAATGGCTCTTGTAACATTCTTTATGACAAATGCAATCAAATGTCCTTGTTGGTGTATTTCTTATTTTATGTATATTAATGTATTCAACTAGTTGGTCAGAATATTTTTATCAGTCTGCTAACTGTTGTATTCAACAAATAGGTCGAAGTTGTTATTGAAATGATGTATCATCTCTCATTGAGGAAATAATCTATTATTGGCATAATTTAAATGCAGATATTAATTTCAACTTGCAACTTACTTTGTGTCTGTTTCAGTTTTTCAATCTTATATAGCATGGTACTCTATCTATCTATCTATCTATCTCTCCTTCTGCATTGTATCTCCTTCCCCCTCTCTTTATTCATTGAGCTACCCCATCTTATATGCCCCTCTTTAATATTACTTCCTAATTGATACACCAATAAGAAATAATCACTAGTTCTTTCATGATTGGCCTTTCACACCACTTCAGCATATCCATCACACACTAAGGGGCGATTGCTAGTATTGTTTACATAGTTTACTTCATATGTAGTAATTGTCCTTCCTCTACTTTTTCTTTTTATCTATCTTTCGGCGTCCCTTTATTTTGAACCTCGTGCCACCTCATCTCTCCTCACTTATTTTTAGTTTGGGCTTATTGGATCATGGAGTGTGATCCCAAATGTTAACTTAAAAATAAAAATTTGATATCATTAGTTTTAAATTATGCCAAGTGTAATTAGAAATAACAACCCAAGTATAGTCATTCTAAAACATGATTGATCAAAATAAAAATTGTATTTCTCCTACCTTCAAAGGGCCATTTTTAAAAGCAATAATTTAGAATTATTATCTATATAGTATAAATAACAAATAATTAATATAAAATATAATAATAATTTTTTAAATAAAATTTAAAGTGTGTTAGAATAAATTTAATTTCTAATCATTTGTGTTATTAAATTTTAATTATTGTAGAAATTAGACTTTGAATTTCTATTTACTTTACATGATAAATATCTAAATTTTAGATATGATGATATCAATCTGATGTGATTTAAAATACACGACGAGTCTTTAAACCATTGAGATGAACTATTCTCCTTGACATGTCTTTAATAATAAATTCTACCATGTATATTATATTTTATATAATATAACTTATTTCTACAAAATATTATATTTTATTGTTTAATTATATATTTATTTATACTCTCTCCCTCTCTTGAAAACTAACATGAGTTTGTTGGTAATTGAGCCTAATTATCTTCACCATTTAAAGATTTCGTTTTAATCATGTTCACATCCTTCTAAGTGGATTCATGGTCAATTTCAAGCTATTACTTCTCCATTCACAACTTTGTCAAGCACAAGTTACAACATTATTTGCTAAATGGCCTACAAATTGACCTCATGTATAACACAAATTTATGCAAAATAAATATCAAAATTTTCCTTAAATGACCTTCCATACCACTTTGGTGTACCTATTGCACACCAGGTTGCGATTGCTAGTTACATAAATGCCAACTTTAAAGTCACAACTATTGATACAATATTGTCCAATTTAAAATTGAAGATATTAAATCAACAACTCCTATCACAACCATTGAAATACGTTCACCTACACATACACCTAAACAGCTAAAGTTACATTTAAATATTTAGGAAAAAAGTAGTTTTGAATAGGAAAGTTACTTTTATGAAACCCTAGTGCTATTTTAGGTGCGGTGACCCCCAAATTGATGCATAATCTAATCAACTATGCTGGTAAGCATCAGGGTTTGTAGATATTACTCTGTTCAGGGTCGAAGATATTACGCTACTTAGGGTTTGGTAGTGGCGGAGTGTATATAATCAACTTGTATTTGGAATTACAGGCTAAAGGTTTTTCCTTCTGGCGTTCTCAGCCAGGCTAAAGATTTCTTTTTGGTGTTCTCATATGTTTTAGGGTTTTCTTGAGTGTAATCTGTAGCGTAAGTCTGCTGCTTGTGCGAATGGCGATAAATTAGAGTCACTGGTGTGCTTTCCAAAATACGTAGCACATACAGCGCTTTACATCGCCTAGAGAGAAACAGGCGAAACTATTGTGGTCCGTCATAACCAAATTGACGGAGCGCGAGTGATGCCCGGATATTATTATCTGAAGACCTGTAAGTTTTGTTGTTTTTATGGTGGCCTGTTTTCTGATTTTACTTACGGCAGGTTCAGTCGTGATTTATTGAAATAATAGGTTCGTGTTGGCCAGTGATGAACTCATATTACCTACATTGTCTGATGCAATCAGTGATTTTATTCTGTTGAAAGTTTCTGAGGCCAAATTAAGAAGTTATTTGTTGTAATTTTTTTACTACCGATTATCGTAGGTTATTTGATTCCTGGATATTTTAGGTTTTTTTCTCGGATATTTTAGGGTTTTAAGTTAGTTGTTTAAAATATGAAATCTCCGCAGTCCATGAGGATTTGTCTTATAATTTTTTATCAATTTTTTTCATATATATTTTGAATCGAACTTTGAATTAAAACAAATTGCTTTTGGAAGCCCTTCAATTTCACAATACCACAATATGTTTCCACTTTTTAATTTTCTTCAAATTTTATCTGTCGTGAAATTTTATTACGCGGAGAGGCGTAGCTATACAATGGCAGCAGAAATGGGAATACCAGCACGAAAATATGCCATCATAGATTCTTTGTAAATAAAAATTATTATTCTAAATAACTAATTAAAAATTAGCTAGATAGGTGACAAAAGTATTAGCTGGCCAAAAATATAGGTGGCAAAAAATATACTATTCAAGAAACTATTCAAATTCCACTGGAGGTCATTCTCTATCCACACATAGAAAAAACCGAAAATAATGGAATAATGACAGCAAAAATAATACAATACGGAAACAACAACATTAATGGAACAAACATCCATCGCACTTTCAAAATCATATACGTTACAGAAGAATTGGGCGAATGTAGATTGACGAAGCGGAAAGCAACAGATTTGCAGTGGAAAATCTCTTAAAAGCCTGGGCTGAGGCTTTGGAAAGGGAGGCGTGGGAATTGCTTAAAGTAATTAGCAATCGTCTTAAACGGAGGGTTTCGGTTACCGGAACTCACTTGGAGAGAGTTGTATACTACTTTGTCGACAGTCTGAATCCTCCGGAGGCGTTGGAAAGTGCAGGACATAGACTAATGGAAGAGATTTGTAAGGAGGCCTCTGCAATGGCGTTTCAGGTGCTTTACGAGCTCTTCCCTTACGCAAGATTCGCTCATTTTACGGCGAATCAGAGTATCTTGGAGTGTTTTGCCTCAAGCGATGCGAGGAAACTTCATGTCGTTGATTTTGATGTAAGGGAGGGTTTGCAGTGGCCGCCATTAATGGAGGCTTTGGCCGCTCGGGGCGGGAAATGATCGTTGCAAATGCTTCGCATCACGGCCGTAAAATTGGAGGAAGACGCCACTGTGGGATTCAAAGCGGTGAAAGCCACTGCACGCAGGCTTCGGCGCGGCTCTCGGAATTTCCTTTTTGTACGAAGAAATCAGATTACAAGACCTCCGGCAGCGTCTTCTATGGGAGGAGCTTGATTTTTGCCTGGCATTCAACATGATGCTCAACCTGCCACATATGTCGTGCCAGCGAAGCGAAGAGGAAGTGCTCAAGTTTCTTTCACTTGCCCGCCGGTTGCCCCACCCACCGGCAATTCTGATCTCAGCATCGCCGGTCATCCACGACGGCCACGTCAGCAACACCGTGGACTACTTCTGCGCCATGCTGGAATCTCCGGCGAGGGTTTGGCAATGGCCATGCGTGTGATGGAGCACATCTTCATCACTCCGAAGATTCGGACTAGGGTTTGAATATCTATAAAAATATAGAATTTTTGTTTGAATATCTATAAAAATATATAGAAAGATACTATTTTTTAGGTTTTACTTTTAAAAGTTATTTTAAAACATTCATTTAGAAATTTAAAAAAAATTGAATTTATATGTCAAATTTTGTTTATAAATTTAGAAAAATCTTAGAAAGATTTATATATCTACAAAATTTGTAAAGATTCTAAAAATATTTAGATTTTTCTAAAACTAATTGTTGATTCATTTAAAAATTTAAAAAATAAACTTAGTTTATGTTTAGAATGAATTGATTTTGTTTCCAAAATGGAAAATATAATAGAATTGTTGCTTATATATATCTAGATTAATTTATATTTCTCTAATTTCACAACTAAAATCATACTCTTTCCAATTAAAATAGGCCAGTTTCTACTAATATCTAATTAAATAATATTAATAATATATTCAATATAAAGGTATAGGACATTTTTAAATAAAAATAAGTTTCATATTGTAAATAGAGAGAGGGGGGCATTAAAAAAGTTATATAATAATAGGCTATATGAATCTAGAAGTTACTTGAGATTAACAATAATCATAATCATAAATCCTAAACCCTAATCCTAATTCAAACCCTAACTCTAAACATAATACAAACCATTATACTAAGAATGAGTAACCCTAATTATAAATGCTAAACCCTAATACTAACTCCAATCTTAATATAAATAATAGTAACTCTAATTATAACTACTAAACCCTATTGTAAATTCTAAACCATAATCCTAACCCTAATTGTAAATGCTAATTCCTCATCTTAAATACTAAACTCTAATCCTAATCCTAAATGCTAAACCCTCATCTTAAATGTTAAACCTTGATTTAAGTTTAACATTTAGGATTATTGTTTATCAATTAAGGTTTAGAATTTAAGATCAAGTTTTAGAATTTAGGATTAAGGATCATGATTATGGTTAGGGTTAGGCTATCCGTTTACATCATTATTAGTGTTATGGTTAGTGTTAGGATTTGTATTAGGGCTAGATTTAAGATTAGGGTTTATCATTTATTGTTATAATTAGTATTATGGCTTAGCATTTAGAATTAGGGTTTAGTATTTAAGATTGTGGTTTGAGTAAGGATTCAAGATTTAGGGTTGTGCATTTAGGATTAGGGTTTATCATTTAAGATTAGGGTTTACCATTTATGATTAGGGTTTAACATTTGGGATTATGGTTTAGGTTAAGATTTAGGATTTAGGGATGATCGTTTAAGATTAGAGTTTAGCAGTTAGGATTAGTTTTTATTAATTAGTATTACGATTAGGGTTTAGTATTTAAGAATATGGGTTAACATTAAGGATTACAATTTAGCATTTAGGATTTAGGGTTTAGTATTTAAGATTAGGGCTTAGCATTTAGTATTAGGGATTAGCGTTTAAGATTTATAGTGATGATTAGGCTAAGGGTTATGGTATCAATTTATGTATTGTTAGTATTATGATTAGGATTAGGGTTAGGATTAGGATTTAAGTGGTGAGCAGGAAAATACTCACTTGGATTGAGTAAAAAGTACATAAAATTTTGGGTTAGGGCATGCCCTTATATTATGGTTAAGGATGGGGATTGTATTAGGGTTGGGATTTAAGGTAAGTGTTAGGATTAGGATTTAGTATTTATGATTAGGGTTTAGTATTTAGGATTAGATTTATAATTAGGGCTTTCCATTTAGGATTATGGTTTAGGTAAGGATTTAGAATTTATGGTTTAGTATTTAAGATTAGGGTGAGGATTAGGGTTTAGCTTTTATGGTTATAGATAATATTTAAGATTTAGGGTTATGGTTAAGATTGAGATTATAATATTGATTTACATAGGGTTGGTATTATAGTTAGGACTAGGGTTAGTGTTTACCATTTAGGATTAGGTTTTAGGTTTAGCATTTAGGATTAGATTTAAAATTAGGGATTATCATTTATGATTATGGTTTAGGCAAGGATTTAGGATTTATGGTTTAGCATCTAGGATTAGGGTTTAGTATTTAGGATTAGAGCTTAGCATTTAGTATTAGGGATTAGCGTTTAAGATTTACAGTGACGATTAGGCTAAGGGTTATGGTATCAATTTATATGTATTGTAAGTATTATGATTAGGATTAGGGTTTAAGTGGTGAACAAGAAAATACTCACTTGGATTGATTAAAAAGTACATAAAATTTTGGGTTAGGGCATGCCCTTATATATTATGGTTAAGGTTGGGGATTGTATTAGGGTTGGGATTTAAGGTAAGTGTTAGGATTAGGGTTTAGTATTTATGATTAGGGTTCACTATTTAGGATTGGATTTATAATTAGGGCTTGCCATTTAGGATTATGGTTTAGTTAAGGATTTAGAATTTATGGTTTAGTATTTAAGATTAGGGTGAGGATTAGGGTTTAGCTTTTATGATTACATATTAATATTTAAGATTTAGGGTTATGGTTAAGATTGAGATTATAATATTGATTTACATAGGGTTTGTATTATAGTTAGGATTAGGGTTAGTGTTTACCATTTAGGATTAGGTTTTAGGTTTAGCATTTAGGATTAGATTTAAAAATTTAGGATTATCATTTATGATTATGGTTTAGGTAAGGATTTAGGATTTATGGTTTAGCATCTAGGATTAGGGTTTAGTATTTAGGATTAGGGCTTAGCATTTAGTATTAGGGATTAGACTAAGAGTGCATATTGGGTTAGGGCAACCCCTTATATATTATGGTTAAGGTTGGGGATTGTATTAGGGTTGGGATTTAAGGTAAGTGTTAGGATTAGGGTTTAGTATTTATGATTAGGGTTTAATATTTATGATTAGATTTATAATTAGGGCTTGCCATTTAGGATTATGGTTTAGGTAAGGATTTAGAATTTATGGTTTAGTATTTAAGATTAGGGTTTAGCTTTTATGATTACATATCAACATTTAAGATTTAGGGTTATGGTTAAGATTGAGATTATGATATTGATTTACATATGGTTAGTATTATAGTTAGGATTAGGGTTAGTGTTTACCATTTAGGATTAGGTTTTAGGTTTAGCATTTAGGATTAGATTTAAACTTAGGAATTATCATTTTATGATTATGGTTTAGGTAACGATTTAAGATTTATGGTAACTTAGTATCTAGGATTAGGGTTTAGTATTTAGGATTAGGGCTTAGCATTTAGTATTAGGGATTAGCGTTTAAGATTTATAGTGATGATTAGGCTAAGGGTTACGGTACCAATTTATGTATTGTTAGTATTATGATTAGGGTTAGGGTTTAGCATCTTGTATTACAGTTACCCTTACCATAGAGTATGTATTAGTGTTATTAACATACTCAACATATACTCTATATAATCTTATTGTATTAACGTACTCAAAATGTAACAGTAAATCTTAACACTAAATCCTAACCCTAACCCTAATTCTAATAGTGACCCTAACATAATTCTCACACTGATATTAAACCCTAACCCTGATTGTAAACCCAACCTTAACACTAAACCCTAACCCTAATCATAATAAAGAATCTAAAAGAAAACCTAACCCTAATGCTAACCCTAACTGTGATATAAACCTTAACCTTTAATATGAACCCTAATTATAACCCTAATCAGATTAATTTATTCAATGTTTTATGCACGCTGTGACTGCTATTAGCTAATATATACTCTATATATAATACGCCGAGATGTATCGAGGCATTTATTTTTTTCATCATTCACCTTTAATGATAATTAAAGTTGAAAACCTTACCAATATGACTAACCTCAACTCTAGCAATGGCACTAACCTTAACCATTATAATAACACTATCTGTAATTATAACTTAAAACTTAGCAAATTTCATAAATGTAACCTAACATTTCCCCTAACACTAACCTTAACAATCTCACTAACCTTAATTATAATAGTTTAACAAACACTAACCTTAACAATCTCACTAACCTTAATTATAATAGTTTAACATACCCTAACACTAACCTAACCGTTATATTAATACTAATTACAAATGTAATCCAACCTAACCAACTGGGTTTAATAACCCTTGTGACAATTATTTTAAAAATTATTTAAAAAAATATAAAATATTAAATGTCTTTCGTGTTGCGCTGCCGCTGCTACTAGCTTATATATATATTTATATATATAATACGCCGAGAGTAATCCTTCTCGAGGCGCCTGTTTTCTTTAAATTGCAACCTGCAATAGGCACCTCGAGAAGGATTACTCTCGTTATAACTTAAAACTTAGCAAATTTCATAAATGTAACCTAACATTTCCCCTAACACTAACCTTAACAATCTCACTAACCTTAATTATAATAGTTTAACATACCCTAACTCTAACATAACCGTTATATTAATACTAATTACAAATGTAATCCAACCTAACCAACTGGGTTTAATAACCCTTGTGACAATTATTTTAAAAATTATTTTAAAAAATATAAAGTATTAAATGTCTTTCATGTTGCGCTGCCACTGCTACTAGCTTATATATATTTATATATATAATACGCCGACAGTAATCCTTCTCGAGGTGCCTGTTTTCTTTAAATTGCAACCTGCAATAGGCGCCTCGAGAAGGATTACTCTCGGCGTATTATATATATAAATATATATAAGCTAGTTATTATTTTTATCTAATTTCATTGATGTTATATTTTGGTAGTATCTACTTTTAGGGTGACCTTTGTTTAGCCTATACGAAACCTTCTTCCGTGGAGGACTGAATGATTTATACATCATAAATCGGGCTGCAAATTATGGAATAAATTTTGAAGTTTCAGTTCAGTCTTTGTTATTAGGTTCTATTTTATTATAAATATAAATATAATAAATATTTAGTTTAGTATACTATTTTTAATATTAATATTAATTATTGTTATTTAAAATTTATTCAAAATTGAACATTTATTAATATTAGGAAAATAAGTTGAAAGTACTCTTGAAAAGTAGTCTAATGTTATGTTAGTTTTTAAAAATTGATCTAAAATTGATTTATTTATCTTTTTGTTAGTCATATTAAAGTTAAATAAGGGTTGTTCTATATAAGGGAGGGCCAAGAAAGAGTTAAAGGTTTTTAAAACCTAAAATTGAGAAATTATTAATCAACATTTTTTGGGGGGGTTCTATTGAAAGTGTTATAAAGGATTAAACCCTTATGTTAATCATAGAAAATTATAAAAGGGGTTGTTCCATAATTAATGTACAAGAAACTACAATTGTTTAGAGAAGGATATTATGTCAAAATTAAAATTATGAAACTGAGGAAACAATATGTATACAAAATTGTAGAATGAAATTTGTGAACTCTTGAATGGTGTGCCATGCATGACTAAGCAACCTTACTCATGATGGAGACTAATTTTTTATAATACCCCCATCTAAATCACCCTCCCTCTCCATTATGGCCTAATTAGTGCCTCCAAACATAAATCATATTCCTTTGCCTCCATTGCTTGCAAGCTAGTTAGTCTTGACTATAAGTGTGATTTGCCACCATGAAATGATCTTTGAGCCTTTTTTTGATAGCATGGATAATGATTATGGTGTTAGTTTTGAAAACCTCCTAACATCACCAAGAAATGCTCACTTTTGGGTTAGTAGCTTGCTATTATATCCATTTTGTTATGCTACCAACATTAGTAAAAATGTATAGTTAGGTTTTCAAATAAAGATCTTTGTTAGATAGTACCAAGTCATGATAATTGGCAATCCTCATAAATTATTGATAAAATGAATTGAGTTGAATGATTCATCCAATGTTGGATAATGAGGCCTTGTTATTATATAGAGTTATTATATCTCATATTTATGTTAATTAGAGCCTTAGGTTTAACACTAATGCAAATTTTGATGCAAGGTAAACCTAACTTTCCTTATGGATACTAGAAACACCAATTGCAATGGATTGAGCAATGAGCCAAATGTTGTGCAAAATGACAATACGAACCCTAGAAGCAAGGAGCAAAGGATGGAAGGGATGGGGAACAAAACAAAGGAAACCAAGACAAGAAACATTCGGGGTAGGATCATAGAAAAATTGGGGAAGGACCTAAGAATGATGCTCTACCCAAATTTGATGGCATGATCATTGAAGATGGAGTAAAGAATTGGATCTTTGAAATGAAGTACTTTGAGCTTCAAAACCTGATCCAAGGTGGTATGATGGTGACATAATATTGGGAAAGATTCTCCCATTTGCTTAAGCATGTACTACAATACCATATGGACGAGTGATTCAAGAGTCAAAAGTTTATTTTGGGATTAGGACCTTAGCCCGGATCAGAAGGAGATATCCATTGCCTAACAACTAACAAGCAAGAATAAAAGTTGTTACAAGTAGCCAACTACTACAAGAACTAAGATTTGGGAATAAGAAATTCCAAAACAACCCAGTTAGGAGGTAATAGTCCTTAGATTCAAAATACAATGAGAGTGATTTCAAGGATAAATAAGGAAATCAAAATTGAAGAAGAGGGCTAACAACAACAACAATAGTAACCACTATGCCAATGCTTGTTCTTAACATATAGTAAGGTGAAAGAATTAACAAGGAGCACTAATACCATATCCATACTATCATAGACAATTGATAGGTTGAATTTCTAGTTGCTCTTATTTAGTGTATTGGTGAGCTTTAATACCACAATATTTCTATATTGATTGATATTGGAATAACAAAACATTTTGTTGATCCAAGATTAGTTTTTAAGTTACTAGTTACACTAGGTCATATTGCTAATTGATGGATGGTTAAGTATGGTAATCAAGGAAAAAAGGGTAAGTACTTGTCTTGCATGCAACGAGTCGGAATTTCTAAGTTTTCATACTAGATCAACCTTTATGTAGCTCCCTTAGGGTCATATGATGTGATTTTGATGATTAATTGGTTGGTTGAATTCATGACTATTATGAATTGTGAGGATAAAATCGTTAGATGTTTGGATGACTTTGGGAATCATGTTGAGATTCATAGCTTTCATACAAATTTCAATTGTGCAACTCAAGTAGACCTCAAGAAATGGTTGTTCTATATACAAGTTAGTGATTTCTAGTGGAGTTGACAAGACTTTGCGCTTGTGCATTGATTATAAGATGATGATAAACAAAGTAACCATAAAGAATAAGTACCCTTTTATTAGATGAATGGAGCCACAAAGTTTTCTAAGATAGACCTTAGATTTTGCTAGCACTAGTTGAGAATTAAGGAAGATGACATTTCAAAGACAACTTTTGGGACTCACTACGATCACTACAACTTAGGTACATGAATCTAATGAATAATGTTTTCATAGATTCACTAGATTTTGTGCTAATATATTTGGATGATAATTTGATTTAGTCTAAATCAATTGAGGAGCATGATAGGCAATTGAGGATAGTTTTGCAACACTTAGGGAGTGAAAACTCTTTAGTAAGCTATCCAAGTGCACTTTTTACAAGGATAAGGTGCATTATCTAGGCCCTATCATTCTAGCAAAAGACATTGCATTTGATCCAGAGAAAACTAAGCCGATTGTAGAGTGACCTTTACCATAGAATGTGACTGAAATCCACAATTTCATGGGACTACAAGATAATACAAGAATTTTGTAGAGAGGTTTTTTAGAATTGTAGCACCTGTAATTTAAACCAAAAGAAAGATAAAAGGCTTAAGTGGACTAAGAAGTGTGAGTAAACTTTCCATCTTTTGAAGGAGCTCACAATAGCTCTGATTTTGATTATACTTGATCCTAACGAGCAATTCATAATAATTATCGATGAATCAAGAGAAGGTGTAGGAGTGCTAATGCAAAATGAGCAAGTGATTACTTCAGATATATCATTGCTCAACCCAATCTCAATCTTCACCAAAGAAGATGGCTAGAGTTTCTTAGTGTATATGTCTTTGGTATTGATTATATCAAAGAGGAGAATAGGGTAGTTGATGCTCTTAATGAAAGGGAGCACTAGTAGCAATGATCACTACAAGGTCTAATTTATACCAGTAGTTCAAAATATACAAGGAGGTGAACACTATTCTAGAGTGAAGCAAGCTTTAGAGGAAAATCCCTTAGTTTCTTAGTTCAATGGTTGTGTTTGAGTTAGATGGAATCATGAAACACCAAGGTAGAATTTATATTCTGACTTTGGAGATTTCAGGATGTCGATGTTAGAGGAAGTCCACAACACATTGTATTTAGGGCATGGCTTGATGTTAGAGTGCCAACGAGTCAAGGTTGATCATGTGAATCTAGTAGGGCTTTTGTACTCACATGGCATACCTAAGTATAAATGCAAAGTAATTAGTATTGACTTCATTTATGGTTGTCAAATAATAAACATGGTGTCATCTTGGTAGTTGTTGATAAGTTGACCAAGGTAGCACACCTTATTGTAGGAAATTTTAAAAATGCATTATTGACCTTAGCTAAGAAGTTTGTGGAAGAGATCATTCGTTTGCATCGAGTACTAGAGACTATTATTTCAAGTTGTGATACTAGCATGACCTCTAGGTTTTGGACAACATTGAATGTAGTTTTAGGAACAAGATTGAATTTTAGGTTAGCATGGCACCCTCAAATAGATGCATAAACAATGTAGTTGAAGATCTCCTTAGGATGTATTGTATGAATCAATATTGTAAGCAAGAGGATAAACTTTTGAATGTGTATAATAATTCCTACCATGCATCTTTAAGGATGACACCTTTTGAAGCATTTTACTAGCGAAAATATCACATACCTATTAGTTGGGATAAGGTGGAAGACAAGATAGTAGTTCATTCCTATATGCTTAGAGAGATGGATATAATCAACTGAGATTGATCAAGGAAGAGGAAAGAAATTTCATATAGACAAAAGTGCTATGGAGATAAGAACATGAAGTTTAGACAACTTTTATTTTGGGGAAAAAGTCTTTTTGAGGGTTAAACCTCATAAGAGTTACATATTGTTTAACAAATCATCCAAACTTGCTCAAATTTTGTAGGTTTGATTGATGTGTTCGAAGTGATCAACCTACTTGCTTGTGGATTTTCTCTATCACCCACTTTTGTCTGTATCCATATATATTTCAAGTGTCAATGCTTAAGCAATATCATTTCTGACACTACTCATATATTGATTGGCATGTTTTATAGGTTCAATATTAAGGAGTGGTGCTAGTGGAGCCTATTCGAATCATTGATTGTTGCAACATTTTTTATTAAGGCAAAAATAGGTTTTGAAGGGACCTGAAACCCTTTACAAAAGAATTACTAAAGAAATACCATGAAAGCCCAACAAAACAAGAACGGGACCAATCATTGATAGTTGCAACGTTAAGTGGCGCAATAAAGATAGATATTGTTTAGTATAAAGTCCAATAAGACCAATCATTCATGGATAGTGCTATATGAGATAATGTAGAGGATATAGACTATATTTATTTATTTATTTTGGGACTTGGTTTGGCATGCTTTGATTGTTAGTTTGAGATACTTTTTTGCATTGGTGTGCTTCTTTCATTTGTTTCAAGACATCGAGACGATGTCTCTTCCTAGTGGAGATTGATGTCACACCTCGACTTTTATTTGTATTAATAAAATGGTTGAGACTATGTTTGATTATCTTATGATTATTTGATTATGGATAAATGTGTTTTTAAATGCTTGAAAATTAAAATGAAAACTAAATTGAAATAATAATGAAATGTGCTTCAGCTATGGTTTAATGGACTAACCTACTGATGACAATATGAGTGTGAATGAGTGCAAGAACTTCTTTAAGATAAGAACTTGAATGAGGTAGAAGTGTCCTAACCACTTGAGGGTGATCAACATGATGGAAACTTAATGCGCACACACACCCACGTAGTTGCATAAAATCAACATTCCGAATGATTTGGCATTGCATTTTTATGCTATCATAATGTATATATAATTTGAATGTTATGTTTGAATGGTATTTTATGGATATGCAATTTTTATCTAAACACTTGTATTTTTAATGACCAAACTAATAGAGTCGCCAAAATGATTGATGGCATGTTAAATATATGCCATGTGTGAAGTAAAGTGGAGTTATGGGAGGAAACCTTGAGTAAACCATACAGTATAAACCCCCCCCTTTTGGGTCCATAAAGCCATTGCATCACTTGATTTAAGGCATTAATATACTGTGTGAAACAAGTAACAATTTCTTAGTTACTATTGGCAACCAATAATGGAAAATAGCGATAGTTTTTCAAGGAGCACATAGACCAATTTTAGCATCTCTTGAACATGATCTGGACCTCTATATGCATTTATAACACGAACGTGCAATGTCTTACTATCAAGATATGACAAAGAAATATATCAATATAATTTTGCTAGGCTCACTTCATCCATTTCACTGAAAACATGCAAGTTGCATTGGGTTTCCTCCTACCTATTGTTTCTAGGTTGCTAGGCATTTCATTTAGGGTTAAGCATCGTTCATGTCATGAAGGATTTAGAGGAATCATAAGTTTCATGGTTGGGTGAAAAAGCATCCAAGTAATGTTCTCTTCTCTCAAGCTTGCAAATGAGTGCTAGGTGGATGATGTTAAAAAACTAATTAAAAATGTTTTCATATATAATTTCCTATTTATTATATTCGTTGTATGTCATTATTTGTATTGAGTTAATTTTGTGGCACAAGAGCCTAAGTTGTACTATTATTTATCTTATTTTTTGTACTAATACTTGGATTAAGCACCACTTCATTTGAGATATTGGTATTTTATATAAACATTAACTTATTATATTTCATATTTATGTTAATGTGATTTTGGACTTTTATTTATTTTCATGATATAGTGTATGGAGTGAGAACCTTATAACATGCATGATGTTTTACAAACAGAGGAATAACAACTTGGACTACATGTGATGCATCCACCTACTTAATTTTGTCACATAGCTAGCTGTGAAGAAACTATGCATTTTTATCTCTTGCAATTAAAAATCTATTTCCCTCAAACGATAAGGCCCTTTCTTGCATGTTACCACAATTTTGAGCATTTGTCCACCCATCCATCACAATATTGCATCTTTCTCTAACCACACTATTTTCATTAGTGTAGCTTGTTGCTCTAATCAATCTTTTTTCTTTATTTATTAGAGTAGTGCAGACCTTATATACTTAGGTAGTTTATACTCTGTAGATCAATTATTGATAGCTCAAATTATGTCTTTGTAGAAAGGTGAGTGAGTAACATTAAACAAAAAGAAGTGTGCAATCCCTACATCAACCTCTTCTCAACCTTGTACATCAAATAATCTTCTAATGGGTTGAGTTTCCACTGTATGGCCTCTTGCAAGAATATTTTGTTACTACATCTCTAGAAGACATGTCTAACTCTAACATTCTAATCTAATTTTGAGTTGCAATGGTTGCCACTTATTTTGAAGCATAAAAGCTCAAATTAGAAACTTTCTTATCTGCTCTTTTTTGATCCCTCACCACACCATGTCATCATACCTCATTTGGATAAAGGTTAAAACCCTTTTTTAGGTATGTGAAGGAAAAGAACCCTCAACCTCATGTAAGTTACCTTTCCATGGCATTGGCATAACTTATAGGTGATTGTGGCCATTCTACCTGAATCCTTTGACCCTATAACATGATCACAATACTTCTAGAATAGGTATAAGCCTTGTTTTCCTCCATCCAACACTCTACATGAAAAAAAATAAAAAATGTTAAGTTTGATAGCAAGATACAAACGAGAACATTCAATGTCGAAAATAATTGTTCAAATTCAATAAATTTATTGAAAATTTGAAATCAATGGGTGGCTAAGTTGGTGTTCTAGTACTAAAAGTAGCAAAAGTAGACCTTGTTTTTTATTTTTATCATTCAATTGGGTGTAAAGTTTGTGAATATTAGTAGTCTGTAAAGTTGATAATGGTAATTTGGTTTTAACCTTTGCTTCTTTTGTTTATTCCTGACTTGATAATTTTAGTGTTGTTTTAATACAAATACAAGAATGTTCTAAATTTCATACAAATGTGAAGTCAAACTAATCAAAAGATAGAAATTCATAAGGGTAATTTTGCATGGATCCTCGATTCAACTTAAACTACTAAATAGTCCATTTGTACTAGAGAAAAATGCACCCTGGATACTCCTAGACCTTTGTGACAAAGATAATTACAATTGTGGATGCAAAATATCCCTTTACACCACATCTAGCCAGTCATCATGAATGATTATTTATCATTTGATTGTGTCTAAAGAAAATTCCTATGCATTTCCTTTAATATCCTTTTCCATTTATGTTTTACATCAATAATAATTCATATAGTTGCACATATATCTCACTAATTCTAAGCTACAGTCTAGTAATTGACCATAAACACAAATTTCCATTTATTTTTATCTTGGTCACGACTACTAATTTCTTGGTCATATATTTTTTTCTTCTTCATGACATATTTCCTCATCTAGCGACATTAAATATGTGTTACAAAATAGGTGGCATAAAAAATTAAAGCAGATGCAGGTTTAAGTTAGTTTTTATATACATGGGTATATGGGTGTGGCGTTTCTTGCAACCAAGGACATCCCCAACCATGTCCCTTGTATCAAAGACGCATCTCAGGGATTCAAGGGCACATTTCTTGATAACCTTGTTAAAAACATGAGAAAAATTAAATGTTGAATTAAAGATTGATGTTAATATTATACTAATTTGTGATATTGCTATCAATATTAAATTGTGTAGTTTTTTAGTCAAACTCATTGGCCCATGTTTCATGAGTATGTGGTTCACAAGAACCCAACTCTCATGAGAATGAATGAAACACTTAGCTGTCATTACATCTAGGTATGCTCATAGGGGTGTACAATTTGTGTAATGCCCTACCTAGGCCCTTGGAATAAACAAACAAGTATACACTAAATATTTTTTTACAAAGAGTAATCATCATGGACACAAGTGCTAAGGAAACAAATGATCGACACATGATTGTACACAAGAGGAAGACTTTAAGCACTTCCAAGGGATCTATGACGACCCTCAAACACCAACAAGAATGACATTTAAATTCCTAAGATACCACGTGAGAGTCTAGGCAATGTTCATGAACCTCACGGGTTGGAACTGGACCAATGTCTGCAGTCATCGATCAAGTAGACAAGTCTATCCTCCGGATAACCAAACACTAAATTTATTTTACATCCAAATTTAAAGGTGAGCTAACCAACATTATACCAAAATGTTAAAAATAAAGTAAATACATGGAAAAGATCTCAAAACCCCATGAAAGCCAAATCCATAGTCCTATTTTGCATAGACCTTCAGGATTAGCTCTCTATTATATGTGTATGTATATATAAGAATAATTAGAAAGAAATTGTTAGTCAGACAAAACAGATATGCAAAATCACAAAAGTAGAACTTATGCACAATTTTAAGGGATGTATGCGCAACAAAAAGGGTCATATGCAAAAAAACATATACATATGCACATAACTATATATGAAAGCCAAAAATGAAAGTTTCCTAATGTCGATTCCAATGTACAACCTAAATAAGTACATCTCCACACTGGAGAGCATCATATACACCCATTTGAGGTCAATTACAATCGAAGGCAAGAATAAAGTTATAAAAATACTTGCATTAATTGGAAATGCATACAAGAGTACATATGGGTGAGAGTATATCTACAATGAATCCATAGCACCATGAAGGGGTAAATTTTAATCTTGAGTTGCTTGAATACCTATCCATCAATCCCCAATAGTGGCTTGTCATGCCACTTGACCATGTGGCATCCTTAGGCCCACCCCATTGTGCTCACAGAGGTAATCATATGACCCAAGTAACAATGCAATCCTACACAACAAGGATAATGACAATCTCACTCACTCTGAACCAAGGCATACACAACCCATAAGCATAAGAGACGTGATGAGATTATGACGCATCAATCAAGAAAGAGTGAGGTCAAAGACACAACCATAGGTAAGATACCAAGTGCAATCCACATTTACTCAAACATCTATACCTTAATCACTCAAGACCAACACCAAGCAAGCAGGAAACTAGAAAGGCCACCATAATACCTTAATTCTTGCTAGTCCTATCACTACATGGGTGGGCATGCCCAACTGGTAAGACCAATCACTCCATGGAGAGGAAGAAAGGAAGCTTTCCAATTTGTAAGACCAACTTGCTACATGTGCGGGCGATGACCAATTGCCACAGGCACAAGCATCCACACAAACACAACTTAGTATGACGATACACTACATGTTTGGGCATGTTGCACAAAAAGATCTATCATACATGGTGGACTTACAAAACATCATGTCAATGGTTCCAGATCCATTATGACCCCTAAATACTATCTTATCCCATTGACACCATACACATAGAAGGAATCATCTAATTAATAAAAACTATAAATGGGAGAACTTGTTTCGGTCCACAATCAAATTTCTATATACCAAATCCATCATTTCACATAATATCTACTCATAAAATCCACAAAACCCCCTCTTTTAACAAATCATGAAATGAGCATAAAACCAATCCAAGCATAATTCCACCATTAAAGGACATCAAAAAAGCTCAAATTTTCAAACTTCAAGAATACAAAATTTGAAAGAACCCATTGGTTCCACATTAAACCACACTCAAAAAATGCATTAAAGTCCATGTTTCACCCATCCATACAAATTTGTACAACATATCCCCATAAAACCCTCTTTTTCCAAAACCCAATCACTCAAATTCATATAAACTTAAAAAAGAGATTTCCTAATCCACAAGAATGCATAATAATAATAATCCAAAGGTCATTAAAAAACAAAAGAAAATAATTCAAATGAACAACAAGAGGGAGATCATAGATTCTACCTCAAACTTGTTGAAAACCTCCAAAAGAGAAGATAAATCCACACACACCAACAAAGGGAGTGACATTTGGTCCACTGGTAGAAATCCCTCCAACAAATTCTTTGAGCCAATGCCCACAAAAATCTCTTCAAGAAATCTTTTCCAACATTCAAAAAAAATTCCCAACTATCTCCATTTGAGCAAAAAGGTCAAGAAAATAAACTCACTTCCAAAAAAGAATTCTAATTTCCTCTTAGAAGTTACTTTTTGGAGCACAAAAAATAAAAGAAATATAATTAAATATAAATTAAAGCCCCAAAACATATTAGTCCCCATCAAACATCCCCAAATACTTCCCACCAATAAATATTCAAATCCATTACTTTAATTATATATACAACATATTTTCCAGCAACACCAATTTAACATAGCAATTATTTTAAATCCACATTTTAAATTAAATTGCTCAACCACAAAGACTACAAAAACTAGACCATGCACTTCCCAAAGCCAAAACACAATGACTATAATCCAAATAATAAAACCCAATATAATTAAATTCTCTTTAAAAATCCACTAACTACGACAATTGTGCCTAAAACATTAATCAACAATGCTAAACACAAAGGCACAACCAAACATACAGATAAACCAGTGGAGCCAAATGAAATGCATCACGAGACACACCAATTCAACCACACAAGATGACTAAATGTTGTCACACAACAATTAGTAGGTGTTTATGCTCTAAGGGGAAGTTGTCATCCAAAAGCCGGAACTAAAACTTTGACTTAGTACAAGATTGGCCATATGATTATCTTCAATTTCCACTTTCAGGGATATTATAGGTACGCTCAGAATTGTGAAGCCATGTGAAGTCAATGTCTAGTACCTATTCACAATAGTACAATAATCAAAGCACACACACACATATAAAACAAATAATAACATGTAGTGAAGAGGAAATGAGACATCGTGTGGATCTCCCAAGCAAGTAATTACAACTTCGTTCCGCTTCATACAAACACATCATGGATATATCATCATAAGCATGTAGAAAAAGCATGTCAATAACTCAAAACATCCTCAATAACATCGTGTAGTCATTTATCCAATCATTCAATATCAACAATTATCATTAAAAGTCATGAACCTCTTTAATCAATATTGAAACATTACAAGTGCATACACATCTAAACTACATGTAAACCATCATTAATCATATCATCATCATCTAATCCATATTAGTGAACATTAAATAAATCCATTGGACATGCTATAGTTACACAATATAAATCATAAAATGTAACTGGAATCATTAATACAATATCCCAATAATCCATAAACCATCAACAATGTCAAAGCCAAAATATCATCTATACGGTGAATGTATCCAGACATCATCATATAACATCATGGTGCATATACAAAAATTCATCATGTATACATGATCATCACTGAAACCAAAGTATAACCACTAACCACATCTATAGTGATACACACATATGCCCAAAAGAATATAACAGTAACAAGTGCATCCCATATATGCCAAAGCAAAAGAATAATGTACGAACAATCAAAGGTGGAATATAACAGAGTCCAGCTCAGATCAAAATAAACAGTGACAAAATGCAACTAGAGTAGGCACTAAATTTTGACTTGCTATGGAAAATATCTCCTACTTATACTATTTTTTCTTTAAATGGGCATACATCTTATATTAATCATATCACAATTTGATGAGGGGTTTGAGAATAGAGGGATTAAAAATGAGAACCCCTCATAAGGAGGATATCACATCAAAACCGAGACTAATGATAGCATCATTCAACATCACTCTACAACCTTGCTTCCATTGTGTCCTACTTAGTGCCTCCACCACTATAAATTAGGTCAATTCCCCCCCTTACAAAATAATTGTGAGGGCATGGAAGAAACATTAGTGTTGATTTTGTCCGTATGGGTTTTCACTATGAAATCTAATTGAAGCATTGTTATGATAACATGGATAATGATGATATTGTTGGTTTTAAAAATATTCTTTGGCCTCAAACTAGAAACATGCCAAGAAATGCTGTGTCGTGTGTCTATCAATAGAAATGTACAATTATATCAAAATTTTAATGCTTCCAATATAGGTAAAATGTGAGGTTGAGTTTTCAAACAAAGACCACAAGAAGTTGTTAGATACATACCAAGTCATCATGATTAAGAACCATCTTGGTACTAGCTTGAAATACCATGTGTAAAGGTTTGTCATAAAACCATCAATGCAACAACATGAGCAAAAAGATCTATCTACTAGCTTTGGAAGTTAATGTTTAACACATTGAAGTTATGGAAAGTGAGGGGTTGAGAGTGAAGTCAAGGGGAACCAAACCCATTTCCAACTAATAATTATACATTTAAAATTTTTTTAATTACATTATTCAAAAAGGGGTTTCATGTTAGTTAATCTTCATATATGTGTGTGTGTGTGTGTGTGTTGTATAGGGAAGATCACAATTGAATCCAAAAGAGGACATATTCCACTTAGTTTTTTGTTGATCTTCCAATTGAGAGAACTTACTTTTATTGAAGTTGTTTGAAATAGTCATTGATTGGCTTCAAATAAAATACAAGCTTGTAGATCAAGAAGTCTATAGCTAGCTTCTTGGGTGATGAATCAATCAATTTCACACTATGATATTTTATAATGCATCCATGCTTTAAATTCTCAAATTCCCCTAGATGCATCACCAAAATTTGATTTGAACAATCCATTGAGGGATTAATATTTCCAACCCCATGAAGCGAAACATGATATTGTTACCATCTTTTCATGAGTTTATTGTCTAACGAGAAGGAAATTTTTCCTTGTGTAGTGTTTGCACTATGTTAGTTATTACCTCTTTGAATGTACTCCCCAATTTGGTCATGAACATCTTCATTGTCATTTCTTACCCTTAAAATTGTCTATTATTTTTCTTTTTATAGTTCCCATAAAATTATTAACGAGCATATGATCCATATTATGTGGAGAATGTGACCTTTTTAGAGGATTAACTAAGAAGAGAATAGGCCCAACACATTTATTTAGGAGTTCAATGAGCTAGCCTAGTTTTGTGTGAATCCATCACCTTTGTTACTTAACAAATCGACATCCATCATTTTCATGCAGTGTACATCAGGGAAAGTTCTATAAATCCAAGCTTCTACCACCTATGCTTAACAAGTTTCTTAATGGTGGCTTGCGAAATTGTACCAACTTTTTCCAAGCACTGCTTTTTCCAACATAAATGTGACAATTGTGTATAAAATTAAGCTAATTGCAAAAAGAATTAGGTCATGGCTCATCAAAGTTAATGCAGGTAACTTCTTGGGTATAAAAACAAACTTTACATGGTAGTCATTGGTGTTGAGGCAATTCATTCCATTGAGGTCTCTAAGGAGATGTTGTGTTCTTCAAACTAGACATGGCCAAAGCTTATGACCTAGTCAAATGGTTTTCCCTACAAAAATGCTTGCTACTTTTGGGTTTAGAGGTGGAAAAATTAATTGGATAATGAGTTGTATTACTTTCACTCCTTATTTTATGTTAATTAATAGTGAACCATTTGATTTGTTTGGTTCTATGAGGGGGCTTTAAAAAGGGGACCTCCTGTACCCTTATTATTTCATCCTTATAGCTAAGGAATTAGGAAGAATCTTATAGTCCCAAGTTATGAAAGAGCTTATTCAAGGATGCATTTGGGGCACTATTTTCCCTAATTATTCTCACCTACAATTTGTAGATGACACTACATTGATGGGAGTTTCTAGAATCAGAGAAGTGAGTAACATCAGATGTGCATTACATATCTACTAGAATTTGCTCGAATTCTCATATTCCTTTTTGGTTCCCTTTCTTTTGAGTACTTAGGTATTCCCCTCTCCATAGGGCTCATGCCTAGGGTGACTTTGAAAAAAAAGTGTTCAATAAGTCACGAGGAAGAGTCAACCATTGGACTAATAGATGACTTTCTTGTAATACCCCTCCAATAGTTTGCTTTTTAATTTTATATGGAAAAACTCTTTTAGGCCACTCTTCATGTTGATTATCCACATATGATGATGTTATCTATATTCATGGTTTTATTGACCCCATACTTGCATGTGTATGGTTGGCGTGTATGTTTTATATTTCTGTTTGATGTGTCTGATGTGGTTGAGGGATGAAGTTGCAGTTACTTGCTTGCGAGATCCACATGATCGGTCGATCCCCACCATTGTTTGTTATATATTTATCCATGTATGTACATGCTCGTCTTTTATGTAGGATTTCAAGTATCGGGCATTGACTTCCCTAAATTATCAGGATGAGCGTGCTCTATCGCAATAACACAATGGTAAGAGAGGGGAGATAACAGACAAGTCCAAATCCTAACTTAAGCCATTTATTGTTCGAAAATAGTGGACAAGTATCTTAGTTATTACCCTCCAAATTTGTCAAGCTGACATCATTCGTGAACCCTTCCTTTGTGTTTGATTTAGTATTTTTGATGTAGTCAATTTCTTCAAGTTTTGCATGTTTGTAGGTTTAATGTGATTTTTGTGTTAAAATAGATAAAATATTTAACTAAAGTTAATTATGTGGTTGATTACTTATATCTTATAAAATATTGAAATGCTAAAATATAAGGTTATTTAATTAACAAGAATTAATTAAATACCCATGTTTATTAAAAATAATTAATTTAAAAGTCTAATTATGCAAAGTGGAGATTTAATAAAATATTAAGTCAAAATTGGAATTTAAATGCATAATTAAAATATAAAATAATATTTATTATTAAATTGCATATTTCGAATAAGTTAGAAATTTTAATTTAATTAAAATATAAAAAATTAATAATTAAATCCAAAATGATTTAAAAAGGAGTTAAGTATTTTTAAAGTTGAGTTGCAAATTTAGAAAACACTTTATTAAATCAGAACTTTACCTTTCAAAATAAAAGTTGAGTTAAAGTGACTTAAGTGGAGGTAAATAGAATAAAAGTAATTCTTTTTATATTTCAGAGTAGAGTTCGCCTTGTTTATGGTGGTGCATGTTTTGAAACCCTGGGTTTCTTAGTTTTTCTTTATTAGGAGTATTTTGGTCATTATTCTTTACACACAAGTTTACATGTTTTGGATCAGAGTTTGAATTGAAGGAAATTACGAAAGCTTAGAATTTTCAAGATTTTTGGATTGTTCTTCGTGACTTCTGTCAATTGGTGGATTAAGGTAGGGTTTGAAACCCTCATAGATCCGATTTTCTTTTAAAAGATTGTTTACTTTGTTCTCATCAAATTTTGTTGATGGTAGTTTTGTAATTCTTCTTTTGTATGAAATTTTGTTTTGAAAGTTTTTTAGTTGAAAAATCTTGTATTGTGAATACCTGGTATTTTTGTTAGAATATTGAGGAAAAGCTTTGTATTAAATCGGTTAGGGTTTTTCTGTATCTTTTGTTGAAACCCTAGGAAGTAAATCAAATTAAAATAGATATATAATATTTGTATATGAGCATAATATATTTATAGAATTAAAAGAAAGTAGTAAATAATATATATATGGAAAAAAAGATATTAAATTATGAAATTAGAAAACTGATGCAGGAGCATCCTGGGTGTAAGAGCAATCTTGCATCACCCAAAAATATTTCTATTTTTGTATTCAATAAGGGCTATTTTGTGCAGAGCTGCTATTTATGGAAAGTTACTATTTTTGGTAATTTTTGTATGTGCTCAGAATGATCTGATTTCTTTCTTGGAGGTTCATTTTGGTCATATAAGTCTGCCAGTAAAGTTTCATTGCCAGATATGGTGTACATTGGAAGATATTGAAGACTTTCGATATTGGCAGCAGGGTACAGAAACTTTGAACTCAATTTTGAAGGCTTTAGAGGCCCCAGATGAGGTCAAAAATTTGGGTGACAAGCGCTTGCGCTAGTCAAGCCTGTAGAGCGCTTCGTGGCGTTTCCGAAATGGGGTTATAATAGCCGAGCGGGTCAACTGGTGATGACTTATGGTCTTCGGAAGTTGGGCCACCTGAAATGGCAAAAAATAATTTTCTTCAAAATTTCTGTTCGGGTTTCAAAGGTTATCTTGAGCTGACTATGATGTAATAAAATGTAAAATAAAATAATTCTAAGTTGGTCGGCCTTATTGGCTAAAATTCTGCAACCTTCCTAGGCGGTGGAAAATTGCCTATATAAGGAAGGCTGTATTATTGTCTTAGGCAGTTCAGAATAGTTCTGGGTAGTAGATCTGGGTAATAGTTCGAGGCTTTGTCCTACAGAATATTGTAAGGGAATGCCCATGTGGCTTTGCATATTGTAATTCTGAAAGTTTGTAATTCCACATTTGTGGAGATAATAAGAAGCCAATTTTCTGTTCTTGCATATTGTTGTTGTTTCTCTATTTCTCTTATGTGTTTGTGGTATTAAGGGGAGCACCCTTCATCAAGTGGTATCAGAGCAAGAGTTCTTGAGTGTGTAAACAGATCACCGACTGTGAGGCAGTTTGCACCAGGACCGTGGCTAGGGTTTCAGCGCGCATCACAAAAATGCCTCCACAAAGGGAACGTGGCGGAAGAGCTGGTGTTGTAACACCTGAGGTTAGAGAGCTGCAGAGACAAGTGCGAGCATTACAAGAAGAGATTCGTAGAGGAATGAATCTTAATGTCAGAGACAAAAGCGAGGATGAAGCCGAAGAAGAATATCAAGAAGAAGAAGCTGAAATTGTGAACCAAGAGGAAGAAAGACTTTTTCGGGCGATTTCCAAGATTGGGAAAAGACCTAAGATTGAGGTTCCTACATTTTCTGGAAATCTTAACCCAGAGGAATTGATCGACTGGATCAATGAATGTGAGGAATATTTTGAGTATGAAGATGTTGAGGATCCTGATAGGGTCAAATTTGCGAAGGCCAGACTAAAAGGTCATGCGAAGATCTGGTGGCAAGAAATTCAATTTGAGCGAAATAGAAGAGGGAAAGATAAAATCACAAGATGGGATCGGATGGTGGATAAATTGAAGCGGCAGTTCATTCCTGTTGATTATGAGCTTGATCTACTAAAGAAAATGCAAAGTTTGAAGCAAGCAGGAAGATCTGTTCAGGAGTATACAGAGTAGTTCTATCGACTCCTCATCAGAACAGGCCATGCAGAAGCTGATAAGGAGAAAGTTGCCCGATACCTTAATGGGTTAAGGCCAAGCATTCAGGAGGAGTTGAATCTGGTTTGAATGAACAATATTGAGGAGGCATACCAATTTGCCCTAAAAGTAGAGGAAAAGCTGAACAAGAAGTTTGAGAGCAGACAAAACAGAAGAGGTCGCGGTGGACGATCTGGTGGACGGTCATATGGTGGCCGGAATGAAGATCCGAAAAAGAAGGATGAGGCCAGTAGCAGTCAGAATCAGTGAGGAAATAATTCCAATCGCTTCCAGGATCAGAATAATAGAGATCAGAGAGGAAGAGGAAGAGGACAAGGATCTAGAAGAGGAGGCTTCCGTGGAACATGTTTTCACTGTGGAGAAGAAGGTCATAGGGCATTTGAATGTCCTCAGCACCAAGGCAAAACAGACAGGAGAAATGAAGGCCAGGCCAGAGTTGCACATGTAGATGAAGATGTCAGATCATCAAATTCTGAAGATGCTGAAAGAGGAGAAACGTTGATTAATAGAAGAGTCCTGTTGAGTGGTGAGAATGAACCTGAGCAAAGGAGGAGCCTGTTTCGCACCAGGTGCAAGTGTGAAGGTAAATGTTGTGATGTGATCATTGATAGTGGAAGCACTGACAATTTGGTGTCAGAAGAGATGGTGACAAAGTTGAAGCTCAAGAGACAGAAACACCCACATCCATATCGGATTGCCTGGGTACAGGATGACCACAAGGTCATGGTCAATGAACAATGCCTGGTGAAGTTCAAGATTGGTGGATACCAAGATGAGGTATTGTGTGATATCATATCTATGGATGCATGTCATATGTTGTTGGGTAGACCATGGCAGTTTGACAGATGTGCTGTACATGATGGTCGTGTGAATACCTATTCCCTGACAAAGGATGGAGTGCGGCATAAGCTAAAACCATTGAAGGAGACTGAAGAAAAGGTATGTGGTAATGCAAGGATAACTTTTGTTGATGGAAAAAATTTTCTAGATGGTATGAGGCATGAGCATGTATGTTTTGCTTTAATTCCAAAAGCTGGTAAAGAGAAAGTAGAAGATGTTCCTGTAGAAGTTGCAGATTTGTTGAATGAGTTTCAGGATATTGTATCCGATAACGTGCCTGATGGATTACCACCAGTCAGGAAGATCAGTCATCAGATGGACTTGATCTCAGGAGCGAGTTTACCGAATAAGGCAGCACACAGAATGACACCTGCAGAAAGTGAGGAGTTGAACAAACAAGTACATGAACTGTTACAGAAAGGATTGATCCGTGAGAGTCTGAGTCCCTGTGCTGTACCAGCGGTATTAGCACCAAAGAAGAATGGAGAATGGAGGATGTGTACAGATTCCAGAGCAATAAATAAGATCACAATCAAGTATAGGTTTCCATTGCCACGAATGGATGATATTATGGATTGTTTGAGTGGAGCTGTGTATTTCTCAAAGATAGATCTGAAGAGTGGATATCACCAGATTCGGATCAGAGAAGGAGATGAATGGAAGACTGCCTTCAAGACAAAGGAAGAACTATATGAGTGGTTAGTCATGCCTTTTGGGCTAACCAATGCACCGAGCACTTTCATGCGGCTCATGAACGAGTTTCTGAAAGAATTTCTCGGTAAGTTTGTCATTGTTTACCTAGATGATATTTTGATCTTTAGTAAGACATTGGATGAGCATATGATGCATATTCGTATGGTATTTGAGAAGTTGAGAGAAGAGAAATTGTTGATTAATTTGAAGAAGTGCAGTTTTGTGAAGAAAGAGTTAGTGTATTTGGGATTTATAGTTTCAGCAGAAGGTCTAAAAATGGACCCAGAGAAGGTACAGGCTATCCTTGAATGGCCTACTCCAAGGAGTGCTACTGAGGTAAGATCTTTTCATGGTCTAGCTAGCTTTTATAGAAAGTTTATCAAAAATTTTAGCAGTATTTGTGGACCCTTGACTGAAACAATGAGAGGGGATAGAAAAGAGTTTAAGTGGACTAAAGGAGCAGAAAAGAGTTTTCAATTATTGAAACAAAAAGTTACAGAACAACCTGTTTTAGCACTTCTAGATTTCAATAAGGTGTTTCAAATAGATTGTGATGCTAGTGGTACTGCAATAGGAGCTGTTATGAGCCAAGAAGGTAAACCTGTTGCTTATTTCAGTGAGAAGTTAAATGATGCCAAGAGGAAATATTCTGTTTATGATCAAGAATTTTATGCTATAGTTCAGGCATTAAAGAAGTGGAGACATTATCTATTTCCTAAGGAGTTTGTTTTGTATACTGATCATCAAGCTTTGCAATATTTGAATAGTCAAGGAAAATTGAATCAAAGGCATTTGAAATGGGTTGAGTTTTTGCAGAGTTATACATTTGTTTTGAAACATAGGAGTGGAAAGTCTAATAGGGTTGCAGATGCTCTTAGCAGAAAGCAACTATTGTTGACAGAAATGCAGATTGAAGTGGTTGGGTTCAAGGAACTCAAGAATTTGTATCCCGAGGATCCTGATTTTGGTGAAGCTTGGAAAGCTTGTACAGAACCTGTTACTCTAGACAGGACGAAATGGTTGGATTTCATCATCCAGGATGATATGCTATTCAAAGGGAGTCAGTTGTGCATTCCACGAAGTTCTATGAGGGAGAATCTCATCAAGGAGAAGCATAGCGGAGGATTGGCTGGACATTTTGGTCGTGACAAAACCCTTTCTTTGGTTAGTGAGAATTATTATTGGCCACAATTGTAGCAAGATGTGAAAAAGTTTGTACAGAGTTGCAGAGTATGTCAGATGGCGAAAGGAGTGAAGCAGAATACAGGGTTGTATCAGCCATTACCTGTGCCAGAGAAACCTTGGGAGGATATTAGCATGGACTTTGTTCTTGGTTTACCGAGGACTCAGCGGGGACATGATTCCATTTTTGTAGTAGTTGACAGATTTTCAAAGATGGCACATTTCATTCCCTGCAAGAAGACTAATGATGTTGTTCATGTAGCAGAATTGTTTTTCAGAGAAGTAGTGAGACTTCATGGTTTGCCAAAGACCATAGTTTCAGATCGGGACACTAAGTTTGTTGGATATTTCTGGCCTACATTATGGAAGAAGTTGAAGACAGATTTGAAGTTTAGTTCATCACATCATCCACAAACTGATGGACAGATAGAGGTGGTGAATAGGAGCTTGGGAAATTTGCTGAGATGTTTGGTTGGAGATAAGCCAACAGGATGGGATTTGATTTTATCACAGGCAGAATTTGCATACAATAATTTTGTCAATAGAAGCACTGGTAAATCACCATTCCAGATTGTATATGGAAGTAGTCCAAGAAATGCATCTGAATTGAGGAAGATAGATAAAGGAGAAATAAGTAGTGCTGAAGCTGAGGATTTTGCAGAACACTTGAAGAATATCCATGAGGAGGTGAGGAAGCATATTACCAAGATGAATGCACAGTATAAGGCTAAGGCAGATGAGAAAAGGAGGTATGAGGAATTTCAGGTTGGTGATGAAGTCATGGTTCATTTGCGGAAGGAGCGGTTTCCAGTTGGTACATATAACAAGCTGAAAATGAAGAAGTTTGGACCATGTAGGATACTGAAGAAACATGATTCAGGAAACGCATATGAGGTAGAATTGCCTACTGAGCTAAATATTTCACCAGTGTTTAACATTTTAGATTTGACAGAGTATCATGAAGGAGGTGTTGAAGATGAGATCACAGCAGCACAATGGAGTATTCCAGCCACTAGTTTAGACACTAAGGAGATCGAAGATATACTGGATAGTCATGTTGGTAGAAGCACAAGGAACATGACATATGAAGAATATCTGGTCAAATGGAAAGGACGACCTATTGAAGATTCATCATGGCTGACAAAGGAAGAGGTTAGCCGTCTTGGTTTTCCTCTACACACCTGAGTCGTGACAGGGTCACTTCTCAAATTACCCCGGGTGTCTGATGCAGGAGCATCCTGGGTGTAAGAGCAATCTTGCATCACCCAAAAATATTTCTATTTTTGTATTCAATAAGGGCTATTTTGTGTAGAGCTGCTATTTATGGAAAGTTACTATTTTTGGTAATTTTTGTATGTGCTCAGAATGATCTGATTTCTTTCTTGGAGGTTCATTTTGGTCATATAAGTCTGCCAGTAAAGTTTCATTGCCAGATATGGTGTACATTGGAAGATATTGAAGATTTTCGATATTGGCAACAGGGTACAAAAACTTTGAACTCAGTTTTGAAGGCTTTAGAGGCCCCGGATGAGGTCAAAAATTTGGGTGATGGGCACTTGCGCCAATCAAGCCTGTAGAGCGCTTCGTGGCGTTTTTGAAATGGGGTTATAATAGCCAAGCGGGTCAACTAGTGATGACTTATGGTCTTCGAAAGTTGGGCCACTTGAAATGGCGAAAAATAATTTTCTTCAAAATTTCTGTTCGGGTTTCAAAGGTTATCTTGAGCCGACTATGATGTAATAAAATGTAAAATAAAATAATTCTAAGTTGGTCGGCCTTATTGGCTAAAATTTTGGAACCTTCCCAAGCGGTGGAAAATTGCCTATATAAGGAAGGCTGTATTATTGTCTTAGACAGTTCAGAATAGTTCTGGGTAGTAGATCTGGGTAATAGTTCGAGGCTTTGTCCTACAGAATATTGTAAGGGAATGCCCATGTGGCTTTGCATATTGTAATTCTGAAAGTTTGTAATTCCACATTTGTGGAGATAATAAGAAGCCAATTTTCTGTTCTTGCATATTGTTGTTGTTTCTCTATTTCTCTTATGTGTTTGTGGTATTAAGGGGAGCACCCTTCATCAAAAACCAATTGAAAAATAAATGTATATGTCTTTGGACTTTTGAATTATATATATATATATATATATATATATATATATATATATATATATATATATATATATATATATATATGTATGTATATATATGTATGTATGTATCTATATATGTATGTATCTATATATGTATGTATATATATATATATGTATGTATATATATATATGTATGTATATATATATATATGTATATATATATATGTATATCTAAGTATATATATATATATGTATATATATATATGTATATATATATGTATGTATATGTATATATATATGTATATATATATATATATATATATATATATATA